>BGPR01000060.1:1806347-1923153 GCA_013235015.1 Araneus ventricosus
GATAAATTGAATTTCTGTATTTGATGTATAATTTTTATCATCCGTTTGAAAGAAAATAATGTTCGAACACATAAATCTGACTTACGACCTGTCAGTCAGAAAATAACTCAATCGTAAGTCCAGGAAGACCTGAATATGCATTAATTTTACAAATAGCATTATTATAATGGAAATAAATTCAGATGTGGAATGGTAGTTAAGATCAAGAAAATTCAACAGAACATTTAAAGGGCAAGGATTTTACGTAAAAATCCTATTTATATTACGTCAAAATCGTCCAAAAAAGGGCGATCAGCCTCTGTAGTTCTGCTATTCACTGTCGTCTCTGAAAGGCATCAAGGGAATAGAATTCTTTCGTATACCTAAGCCTTCTCACACATAAAACCTTAATCATGAGTTAATGTTCTGGGACAAATAATAATGGACCAAAGAATGTAAGCCATTCCTTCCTCTAAGAAAATGATAAACCAAACAACCATTACGCCATCAGTTACCTAAGACGCTTTAGCTAAATGACATTGCTATAGCTTTGGGATAGCCCAAGAATGCTGCTATTCCAGGAAATAATGAGTGTGTTTAGAATGAAGTATTCCTAACATATCCAACCTTAAGCATTGAAGATAAATAGAAGAAATATATAATGATAGATTGGGTATTAATGGATTTCATCTGATTGTTGTACTTATGGCAAGTAAATTAAAAACAAAATAGTTGGTTGAGTAATAAGGCAGATAATTAATAATTATGTATAAATGCGAAAGATGTATATTTCTCTCATTGCAAAAATCAACTGTCTAATGAGAATTTGATCGTTTGAGTAACCATATAATAACATTATAATAAACACATCCAGTATTCATTAAGAACCAGTTACAAAATTATTTTTATGTATTTTCTTTTGATGGAAGAAACCTATACTAGACATCCTTTAACACTCAACGTGCCGACACTTAGCTGAGATATTGAAACTGTAATTGGAAAATAGTCGTTTGACCTGTCGTGGTACGTTCAGTGTTAAAATAATTCATTTCGATAGAACATTATAGACTAAGATTAATTTTGCAGTTCTGAGAAAAAATTAGTCGCTTAACAAACAACACCACCTATCTCAATTTTTTGAAATTTTACTGAGGAATTAAAAACTAAATTTTTCGGAACCAACAACGAATATTTCTTGGTTTTTTTCACATCTAATAGGAACATACAGTCTCATGTTCGTATAAGATGTTTAAAGAAATTCAGAAATATTCGTTATTGGTTGGAAAAATTCAGTTTTTTCTTCCTCTTTGAAATTTCAAAAAATTAAAATAGATGGTGTTGCTTCTTCAACGACGAAAATAACTGATTCTACGAAACGACGAAATGAAGACTTTAATGTAGAAACGTAAAATTTGAATGTTTGCATTTTCATATTTATCAGCAGTTTTGGGAGCAAAGTATTTTCAAATTTTTTTATTGATAATACATTCCACATTTAATAAATAAAATAAATTATCTGGAAACGTACTCTTAAAAACTATCTATGGAATTAATTCACGATCATTTGATAAGCGCCAAATGCCTCTGCCATTCTAATTTTGGAATCAATTGCGCATTTGGCAGGTGAAAAGATGACATGCCGTCGCAGCACTGGTAAGATACCTTGCAGTTAGATTGTTGGAAGAATAAGACAATTTTTCTATTCACTTATGTAAATGAACAAGAATTCAGATGACGTCTGCCTTTTGTTTATGCATAAAAAGTTGTTTACAATAAGCATGGTAAAATCCCATTACTTTTAGTCCGAATGAGGCTTTTTTGTGTTCTTGTTTTCACTCGAATTCCGCGTCGACTAAATGTTAAATGTCACGTGCAAATACGTTTGCCATTCAACTGCGAAGCCTCGTGAATTAGCTCCATATAATTATTTGCTAAACTGTCATCTCTATAAATGTTTTCCGATTCATAATGTCTCTAATTTCAACAAGCAGTAACTGAAATTTTTCTGCATCATTATTTGTCAATATTTTCGTAAGAAACGTACATTATCATAATCTTATTATACATTTGCATCTAAAATCCTTATCTGTTCCGGATATAAAACAATACTTTTTTTCTGTTGAGTTCTTATTTTTATTTATTTATTTTTTGCCGGACAAAAAGTTTTACTTGTTTGTCTATAGCACTTGCAAAACATACTGTAATCGTCGAAAAAAGTATTGCACTCTTAATGTACAATTCATCATACATTCTTTTCTTTACAAAAACAGAAATTCCAATTATTCGTTAATTAATGGTCTTCTTGTGAAGGCCTATTAATTTCCTTCCTGTTTCTTATCCACGCATATAATCAATTCTGAAGAAGAAACGTAGCTTTTTTTCTCGCAAGAGGGAAAAAAACGCAAGACCATTCACATATGAACAAGAAGTAAGAATACTAAACAGATTAAACTTAAAAGAGAGTTCCAAGAATTGTTGAGTATATAACCAAGAAAGTTATTTGAAAACAATTCAACTTTTTAAGGAGTTTTCATGCTAACTAGACGATGAAATACTTATTTTACGAATCTTGTTTGTCAGTGAGGAATTACTTAGACCGTAAATTAAATTTTCTTCTTAACTCCTATCTTATTTTTTCTGCGTTTCTTGGGTTGTCTTGGTTCTTGCAATTCACCTTGAGATTTAAATTTTCTTTCTCAAACCGGCCATTTTTTGTGAGTCAATTTGAATCTTCTGAAATTACATTGTAGTCTGTTTCCTGCAATGTAAAATGAGGAACATTTATCTGGTAAAAAGATTTAGAATGCGTTCCTTTTATTTACTTACATTCTTAAAAACATATTTCCATGAAAAATGACATTTTTGTGATTTTTTTCTTTGCGAAAAACTTTTTATAAGCTGTTTTGAGTTCTGTCAGAAGCATACACAGGGTTTGTACATAACAGTTTAAATTATGAAATGAAATGATTTTGTTCTAAATTAGATTTTGTTAAACTAAGTGAATAGATTTTCTATACTTCAATCCGAGATGCTTTAGAACACAAGACATCTAGAATCCGGGACATCGAATAGGAGGTATTGGACAAAATCCAAAAGATATATAAATAAAATAAAAAGTTAGGAACAACGAAAAACATAGTTATTTTAAAAATTCGAAAAAGAAATAAAGAAGCATAAATGATAGATATTGCTATTACTTTCACGGAATCTGGGTCACTGAATAGGAGATAATGGACAAAATCCAAAAAATATGTAAATAAATAAATAAAATAAAAAAATTAGAAACAATGAAATACATAATTTTTAAAAAATTAAAAAAGCAAGAAGAAATAAAGGAGCATAAATGATAAATTTTGCTATTAATGTTACTATTTTTCTTTAGGTTGATTCATCCACAACGATAGATTATATTATGGTGGCCTTATTCTATGGATAGTAAAGGTTGGAAAGGAGAATTCTTCAGAAGCTAACTTTTGATTAAATCCATTCTATTTTCTTTTTTAAGATAAACTATTTAATAATAAGAAAAAAAACAGGAATCAAGGACTTTTATTTTAATTCGGGGCACATTCTCAATCCCGGAAAAATAGTAAAAAATTGGGACTGCACCAATTAATCCAGGATGTCTGATCACCTAACCAAAACTTAGAAAAGTATTAATTATTATTACACATCCATTTTTTATGCCAAAAGGTTTAAGCAGTCAAAAATGATCAAGTAATTGCAAAAGAGCATAGCAATGATTTTCTCCTTAACTTCATTAACGAACCACATTCCTATATTCATAACTTTAAAATTTATTTGAAACCAAAGAATTTGACTCAAATTCATACTCAGAGAATTATACTACTATAAAGTTTAATTTCGTTCGTGAGTATCCTTCAAACTATTCGCGATATTTTGTTATACTGAGACCCTGTCGAGATTATTTAGAAAACCACTGGTTATTAACACATTATAAGGTTCTTTTTTTATGCCAAAAGGCTAAATTATCTAAAAATGGGCAGACATTTCAAAACAGCAAACCACCGATATTTCTTGAACTCATTTATTTCACATAAAATTACGTTAAAAACAAACCTTACTGTCCCAGAAATGTTGTTGTATTTCATCCTGCAGAAAAAATTTTATCTTCACATAAATAAAATATAAGTCCCACATTCTTGAATATACAAAATTAAAGCTTATGAGAAACTAAAGAATTCCACTTGAATCATTTATTATGAACACATCAAAAGAGTTCTCTTTTTATATCAAAGGGTTAAAATAGCTGAAAACGTTCTAACATTTGCAAAACAGTACTCCAGCGATATTTCCTAAACTCATAAAATCAAGCTATCAAACAAATTCGACAGTCCTGGAAACGCTTCTGTATGAAAGTCATTTCATCCAGCATAATTTTTTTCTCTTCACATAAATAAAGCCTTAATAAACCATATTCTTGAATGCACAGCATTAAAGCTTAAGAAATTAAAGAATTTACTCGAATTCGTACTGAGGCGACGCTAAATTGCTCAATTTCGTCCGTAAACTCAGAACAGCCTTCAAACTATTCACGAGATCTTGTTAAATTGAGAAACTGACCAGACGACTTCGAAAAGCAATAATTGACAAAAGAGCAGCTAGACATAGGCAAATCAGACTCTCTCCAAGCCATCTAATTTTAATTAAGCGAAGAGATCCATCGTCTATGTAAATGGAAAAGCCCGACTTAATGACAATCCCCAATAAAATCAGGTAGAAGGCTCTCAGCCAGTTGGCGTTGCCGGAAGTAGTTGCTTTATTCTTGTCCGCTCTCAACTTCCATTAATCATTTGGTATTGTTAGTAAGGCTGTACAGGCTGCGAGATCTGTGAAAAGAGTCAGTTTTAATGAAAATCTTCGTTGAATTAGAATGAGAGCGGAGTATTGTTATTTCCTTAATTATTATTTTGGGTTGTTATGATGCGAAATGTAGCTCGAGTAATGAGCTGCATATGTTTAAAGAATGTGAGTTTTTCTTCATACAAGTGTGGCTTTTGATAAAAAAAAATATGAGGAATTCTCAAAATCTTGATGAATATTTTAATATGGTAAAATATTATAAATTGACAAATATTAAATCTATACTTATAAAAGGCAATGTTTGTGTGTCTGCGCGCGATGTCCAAATGAATATATCGCACTTACAGCCATAAAATTTGGCACACAGGTAGTAGTAATAGTGACTCAATGCACCTCGAAGCCCGAATTTTAAAATTTAATCGAGAAAAATTTTTATTTAATGTTTTGTGTTGTTTTGGATGATTTTTTTAAACATTTTTGTCTACAGTATCGTTTTTGTTAATAGTTCGAAAAAAAATGATACACCATCGGATAGAACAAACAATTTTCTTTCTAATGAAATTTGTTTTGAACTTCAAACGTAACTTACTGAATTTTGAGAAATTTTTGAAAAATAGTCACTTTTGTGTGAATTTTTCATTCGATATTCTTAAAATTCTCTCATCCGAAATTCTAATAACTCTATCATTATCATTTTTTTCAGCTTATAACTGGAACGTTTCTACCGGAATTAAAACAAGAACGGTTAAAATACCTTTTTTCCGTTTTTTACATTCATTGTTCCCTGGTCAGTTCAAAGAGTTTTTTTTCGCTATAGAGGCTTTCTCCGCGAGACTTTCTCCGGATCAAGTAAAGTTCCCAGCATGCATTCTTGCAATTTCATTGGCTGGAGGCGCAGAGCGCAGGAGACGTCATAACCTCTAACTGAATGACTTCGATTATTATTTTCGGCAGTGTTTTAACATGTTTCTTTGTCTCGCATATTTTGCTTGCTGTCTAATAATTATTTTCATGTTGCAATTTTTTAATATTGTTTTGGATTAACGTGCTGTGTACTGTTTTTCTACAGTTCAAATGTCATTATCGCGAAGAAAAATAAGCGGGAAAATCAATAATGTGCATATTTTGTTTTCATTTTGCTTTCAAAACTTTTTCGTGTCATTGTGGGCGTTTTTTTGTTTTTTTTTAATTTGTTGAAGTCCCGATTCCACGGGCAACGCCGTGCGCGTACTGCTAGTCATTAATAATTTCAAGAGTGTATTTGTATCTTGCAAGAGAGCAACGCTCGCCTTCATTCGTTTAGAAGCAATGGCTTTCTAAAGTCGCTCTGGACTTCTGAATAACTATGCGTATAGTATAATAGAAATTTGAACGAATGTTAGAGTTTTGAAAAAATTGTTTGCATCTCAGTTAGTCAGTACACTTTTTCCGGAAAGAAAATAAAAGCACTGCTATAAAACCATAATCAATTTTCATGGAGCGGAAGATAGATAGCAAGTATTTTACTTTCTGGAAGGAAGGTTTTAGAAAAATCCATTAAAAGCCAAAAGAAATGAAAAACGATGGCAGATAACTAAAAGATAAAAATACAAGAGGCCCAAGTTCGTCACCGTAAAAATTTTAAGGCTTTCCAATAGCTGCTTATGTTTTAGTATCGAATAGTATTAAACATCAATTCTTCGTAGAAAAAGAGAGCTTCTCTGTTTTTGCACCATTTACTTTTCTCATCACTTAAAGATTTAGATCAATTTTGTGATATTAACAAGAGTTTTGAAGAATTTCATTCTTAAGAAATTTGTAAAGATGATAACCTTTTTTTATTTCGAGGTTTATGACTGGTATGATGCGGTCAGGAATAGATAGTTATTCGGAAAATAATGCGTTAACTAAGTGATGCAATACTGTTATCATTAAAAACAAATACAGAGATTCAAAAGGGTTGGTGAATTTTAGTGGTGCAAGAGCCTGGTTTAGCAATTTTGCGCAGATTTATGTTAACTCCCGCCAGGGAAATACCCCGAGTACGTGGATGAGAAGCCGCCGGATAAGTAAACGGGTTCTCGCTTCCCTAGCGGATATAGTAATTATGTGAGGCTGAGTTTCCTTCATTCCGATAACAGGACGTACCTCTTGTGGGAGGGGTTCCATAACTCTATCCGGCCGACTCACCCTATAGGTTTAGAGCCAATAAGAGCTGGCGGAGCCTGTGGGAGGGGTGGGGCCAAGGCTGATGATGGTCATTAGGAATCCCGTATTAACGTCATGACGAATATCATTCAACTGACTTGTAGTTACGTTAAGAGTTAATTTTTACTTGTGGTTACGTTAATTTACCAGATAACCTAGCATTTACCAGCGAAAAATAATGCCTTTTACAATAAATGTAAGTAATATTGTATTCGTAATAAATTCTCAAGCTTAAATTTAACTAAACATCTAATTTCATACTGATTACACAATAGGAAACAAACAGAAAAGAAAATACTTCATTATTGAACATTCTTACATGAATATAAATTTCAGTCATCTCAAGTTTATTCTATGGAATAATGATTTCTGTAGCATGTTGATTCAGAAGAGGTTCTGAATTTTGCTCATGAATGGAGCATCAATAGAAAGTTCATATTAATCTTGCAATAGAAAACAAATCCGAAAAACGGCAAATGCCATTACTAGTGAAACATAAAATAAGTTAACTTAAAACGCTAAGAAGTAGGATGGAATCATTAATTATTGGCTATACAAAAATGATTAAATACAGTAGAGCCTCGATTTTCCGGGGCTGTATCAACCGACGTCTCTGTTAACCCAGCCAGTACCAGAAAATTGAACTGTGTTTTTCATTTTTTAATAGAGTCAATGGATTTTTCAGAAAAAGTTGTCAAAATTGGCATTGGAGCAGATTTTTGCGGATTTTCACAATGCAAAGGCTTATAATAAGTCGTTATCGGGAGGTGATCTTTTAGTAAGTTATTTAGAGACAAAAAAAATAAAATTACAGTTCCATTCTAAAGCACTTCAATAGCAATGTGAGAAATTTCATGCATTTTCATTTAAAAAAAAGCACTGTAGATGTGCTGTAAAGTTGTTGAGAGGGAAAAATATTCTTTTGAGAACACCTTTAAAGATCATTTGGAAAATTCAAAGGAAACAGAGAAAAGCAGTAATATTCGCGAATACCTTTATAAAAACTAGTTAATGTTAAAAAATTTCTTGTGAGAAGTTTGGTAACTAATACAAGAGTTTGTTAAATTGTTAATGAGTGGTAATACTTACGGATTTACTTTTCCAATTTGAAATAAACAATTTTGGAAAACCTTGTCGAAAGAAAAGAAGTCATGATTTAAAATTTAGTCTCTACTGACAGAGTTTTCAATCATAAAAGGTGATTACATTCCCAATTAGCTTGGATAACTGAGCTTCTACTCGAAACGAAAATCGATTAAAATTAATTTGAAAATCTCTGAAAAAATCGAAGCGTTTACCAAAATATTTTTAACAAGTTTTCTGAACCATCCACGTATTTTTCATACATAGAAATAATTGTATAGCCATGAAGTCCGGAATGCCAAACTTATATCACCCTTTTAGAGGCCTGAAGATGCCTTTCAAATAACATTCCGCGTAGTTTGGTGTTATATGGCTAGACGATACGCTCTATTGATTTCATTTCCACCACATTCTGTGATCGGGGGGGAAAAATCATTTTTCTTCGAGGAGAACTCATATCTTGGAGTTATTCTCCTCAGATTATTGAAATGGAGAACATATTGGATGGCGAGAATGTTTCCCAGTAAACAAAGCAAAGAATATTTGCTCATATACTATGCTTAGCCCTAGTGTATCATCCGATTCAACAAAATACGGTTGTAGGTTGATTTGCTCAAAAAAGTGCGTGGAAAAGATATCAAACATTTCATTTCTTTCATATGAAAAGGGATATGAATTCATTGCAGAAATAACTTTCGTAAAACTGTACTATCTGCTTTTAAATAAAGCGTTATTTTCGAATGAATTCCCGGTTCTGTTTAGCAGCCCTTGAAACCTTAACAGCGATAAATGAAACGTGTTCAAACCTTCTCACTATTCAAGGAATCACTGCTTTGAACGACAACGTTTAATGGACGGTTTTCTTCTGAATCGCTGTGGTTATTTATATCATTCATTAAAATCATCACAACTTTTTAAAAAATAATATTTAATACCCTTTACAGTGTCAATCCTTTCGCAAACAATGCCATGTCTGACTTGTGCATCGAATTACAGAATTCTTGATATTTAAATCTGTAATTTAGTCAAAGCATTACACTACGACACACCCCTGATCCCAGAGATAAAAATCTCCAGGTTTACAGTTTTGATGGTTGTGCGTAGAAACTTGATTGAGCAAAAAAAAAATACATAGGATAATAATAAAACAAAAATATATAAAACAAATTAAATACATAAAATAATAAATTCAAGTGAATATACAAAGATACATACTAAATACCAAACACTATAAAATAATGATTCAGCATTAAAGGAAAGAACAAAAGAAAGAGAAAAAACATTACAAACAAACTCGTTGGGAGTGTCTTGTTACTGGGGGGATAGCGGCCTCAATGTCCGAGTCACTGTCTGAAAAATTACACTCGTTGGAAGTTCACTAGTTGGATGATTTTGGATCTTCTAGTGTTTGGTGAGATGATCAATTAAGTCAAAGTAGCTGTTCCAAAGATATTCACTTGGACAGGTTTATATATCTCACGTTTACTTTACATTCTTATACAGACTGAAATAACAATAAATGTCCTAAACAAGATGTGTCATTTATCTACGAGGTTAAAAAAATTCGTAGGTCAAGGGGTTAAAATGCAGCTTTCTAGACTAGAAGTCCTGGTTTATTTGATAATTCATGCTCTAAAAGAGTATCTATTGTACAATAAAATATACACGAGTATTTGTACCTGTAATAATTGTTCTTCAGATTATGTAATGACCAATTAGAACAGAAAACTAGGCGGCCGTGTTCACTGGAGTAACCTAGGTTTTTGGCTGTATTCATATTTTCAGATACAAAATCTTTTGCAGCAAATTGTTATTAATTTTGATCCATTCTATGTTATATCAACATGAGCTTAGGTGCAAAATGATTATCACTATATCTTATAAATAGTGCATTCCGTAAACATTTTTTTCAACGCTTATAAATACCGTCGGTTATGCAGTAGGACAGAGGAGTGAGTTTAGTTTCGTTATATTAACGTCCCCTTGCGAAGCAACTCCAGGATTACTTAGGGACCATTCTCATAATTTTGAACCCTTGTCAGGTAACGAGGACAGCACCTGAACCACAAAATTTCAAAGCCTTTACTTATAAAATACATTTTATCTTTAACTATATGGATTTGATATATTTTAAAATATGCCGATATATTTTTAAAAAATATAGTTAAATAACAATATAGGCATAAAACTGAAATCAATGAAATTTCATAATGCTCAAAGTGCAATACAGATTTTCTAAATATTATAATAACTTCGCCTTCTTATTCAATAAAGGTATTTTTGTTTATTATTATACTAAAAGCTTCTCAATGCATTTAGCTATATTTTATTTCAATGTACAAGAATCCTATATAAAGTCAAGATGAAAATTTTTCAAAACAATAGTTCAAAATTTTAAGGCCTGTGTTTGAAAATCCGCAGTATCTTTGTACATATCGATTTCAAATACTTTAAAGCACAGTTAAATGACAACAAAGGAGCAAAATGAAAATCGTTCAAATGTGATAATCATGAAGCGCGAAATGAATTTTCTGAATATGTAATTAACTTCACTTTCTCACACAGCAAACTTATTTCTTGAGCTATTGTTATTTTCAAAAGATATTAATAAAGCTATATTTTATTTTATTACATTAATATGCATCGTATCTTACGCATGTAGATTTTATATACATTAAAGCATACAAGGGAACAAAACTGAAATCGTTCAAATGTTATAACAATACAAGTGTGAAATGTGGTTTCTGAATATGTAAATAACTTCGTCTTCTCATACGACAACCATTTTTCTTGCGCTATTATTATTTTAAAAAGTTATCAGTATAGTTTATAGCTGTATTTTATTTTATATAAATCCATCCTGTCTTTGAACATATGGATTTTCTATACATGGGAACTATTTAAATCACAAAATTGAAATCTTTCAATTATTATAATAACACTCAAGTGTGAAACGAATTTTCTGAATTTGTAATTAGCTTCACCTTCTCATGCAACAAACTTATTTCTTGTGACAACTGAGATAGCTCGCAGTGGTTAAATTAATTTTCTGGACGAAAGAGAAGAGAAAAAGGTGGAACATTCGTTCTGCACCTCTCTTTTTTCCATTAGTTGAGGTAAATTGTAGAGGAAGTGAAGTAGGTTATTTCCGTTCTCTCTGTCGCTGATTGAAAATCGTAATTTTCCGGAACTTCGTACAATCTTTCGAAAGAATGTGAAACTCCGTATCAAGTAGAACCGCTGCAGAAAGCATTTTATTTCTGAAGTTCCGAAAATACGTTTTGTGAATTATTTTCGCAGTTCTTGCCAACTTTCGCGAAAATATTTTAGGAAATTCGCTACAGTAGGAGTCTAAATAATTATTAATAAGCTTTTGTTACACATGAAGCGTTTTGATTTCAAAATTTTCTATAATTATTGCCTCTAATATAACATGTATGCTTTGAAAAAAAAATGAATCTTGTGAATCTTTCAAATAGAATTAATGAATCACTTGTGAATCTTTCAAATAGAATTAATGAATCATAACTAAAAAAATATGCATGGGTATTTATTATAAAGATTTTTAAATTTCAAGAAAGATTTATATGATAATAATGTCTCGAACTTTCGAAAGAAAAATGTTGCAGTAAAAATCTAAATAATTGCTAGATTTGAGTGGCTATAATGACCGCTTTTATTATTTATGAAGCATGTTGGTTGAAAATGTTCTGTAATTGCATTGTCTCTATTATAGCAATCACACTTTGAAACTAAGGATTCTCTGAATCTTTCTAATGCAACAACTGAATCGTATCTTATTAAATATGCATAGGCATTTATTATCGATGTTTTAAATTTCAAGTAGTATTCGCAGTTTACGAACTGGCAGTTTTTTGCTTCTCTTGAATCAAAAGTTATGCCATCTAAAACATTTTGTTGAAACTAATAAATAAAACAGCTAAAACAGCCCAGTACACTCATTCAGACAGATATTAACATTTTATTAGAACTGTGCGGTGCTTTTTCAAGCCCGTCGCCCCTTCTGTCAGAAGGCCCTAACAACAATGTTGGTGTATGCCCCAAGCTTTGACCCTTCTAAAGTGTTGTTATGCAGGTGGTTACTCTTTTTTGAAGTTACTGGTAAACTGTGTTGTGACTCTACAGAATGATGAGACCTTTTTCTTTATGTTGTGACTCTACAGAATGATGCGACCTTTTTCTTTATGTTGTGACTCTACAGAATGATGCGATCTTTTTCTGTAAAGTACCATGAACTTTCCCTTAACGCAATAGACTATCGTTGAACGTTATTTTTTTTTCTTTCTAGGTCAAGTCACACATTTTTCTTAGCCATATTTAAGACATTATTTGTCTTTTTTTCACTCTCCTTTTTTTCCTCCATGTTTTTATATGTTCTTCATGTTCCCAACTTACATTTCATTGTTGTATGTTTTTTTATCGTGTGTCCTGTATATTTATGTCGTTTATGTGTTCGTTGGCACTGTTACAAGCCATTCTGTAATTTTTTTTAGTGATCCTTAATAAAGGTGACGTCTCATACCATCCAACCGTTCAGTGGCCGTAATAGTTACAGGCACGGGGGTATGAGACGGTTTTCTAGTTCTAGTGCTTTCAAGCTTAACTGCTACAAATGAAACATTAAATGAACTTATCAATTTCAGGACTTTAATTTAAAAAATGAATTTTTACGTCTCTTTCAATTCATAGAAACAATTTGTAAACATCATTTGCAGGGAACTCCTGGGATATTTTTTGACTAAATCCCTAGAAAAAACTTGAATAAAAATAATTAAGTAAAACAACACAATACACTTAATAAAGACAGATATGCACATTTCATCACAATTATGCAGTTATTTCTAACTTAAGTGATATATTAAAAAGGAGCAAACAGTAAGTATAATGAAAAATTTCAGAACGTTTAAATTAAGAAAATTATTTATTAGGTCTCTTTCAATTCGTACAAACAATTCCTTATTACCATTTACAGAGTTACTCTGCGGTTAGCTCACACAAATGCATTGAAAAATATAAATTGATTTGTTATTATTTAAGTAGAATGCGGCCTGCTATATGCAAAAGATAGAGAGAACTTGAAATATCTATCTTAATTACTTAGATATAGAAGTTTCAGTAAGTATGAGTACTACTGACAACTGACTAAAATATTCACATAAGTTTTGAGAAAAAGCATGGACAGTTTAGAGCGGACAGTTCTAAAAAAAACTCAAATCGTACCTTTATTTAGTATCTTATTTTAAATATTTATAACTGTTCTAGGAACAAGATTTTAAGTAAGTGAAAAACAGGCAATTATAAACGTACATTTTTTTATCTCCAGAATTTCGCATTTCTGTTTTAAATAAAGGTATCATATATCGAACAATTGACATGTTTAGTTTTAGTTCAATAATATTAACGTCCCATTTTGAAGTAACACGAGAGCTATTTAGGGACAGACAGCGTGATTTTGAATTGCAGTCAGATAGCGAGTTCGACATCCGAGACAGGATACTCCTCTCCACATTTACACGCCACACAAGCGAGGGGACTTTTGATCCACGACGTCAGATTTTGTGTGCGCCAAGCCCACATACACGGCGGATTGTAGGTGGAATCGGGTTTCGAACCCATTGGCTGCTCGTCCATTAGGGCTGCAGAGCTGCAGCACCAACTGAAATTATTTTAAAAACTTGTATTTTCATTTTTAATCATATTTGCTTACTTTTGCACTCTGAGGATTCCATGATGAAATGGGAAAAAAAATTAAAAACCAAAAATAAAGACAGAAAATGAATCAACAAGTAAAAGAGGCATAGAATGGGGCTGCACAGCAAACAGCTGTGGAAAGTATCAAAATTAGCTCACTGCGTACAAATGAGTGAAACATCGGCCGATGAAAAGCAACGCTTCTCCCTTTGAACTTAGCTTTTCTCGAGCTGTATTTTGGACAGTTCTGCTTTGGCGCTCGGCCAGCTAAAACTTTTTTCCTCAATCCCCACTCAAGGTTCGCTTTCGCTGTCTTGATTTATTTTCGTTTTCTCTCAATGGTTGTTGTTTGATTTCATTGTCGCTTTAATGTTGCCTGAAGGAAACGCATCTGGTTTAATACACATCATTCGTTTTCTTTTGTTAGAAGTCACTCATCCAAAAAAAAAAAGATCAGCCGGTAATTTTCAAAAAAAAAAAAAAGATGATTACAATCAGAAATTTAAGGCTATTTAGAGGTACAGCTGTTCACTAAATAAAAAAATCTATGTTTCACAAAACGCATTTTACATGGACACTTCTCATGTTTCACAATAAAAGAGAAGTCATACTTAATTTCTTTAGATATACTTCTGACCACAAAAGAAACTAAATTGAAACAATTATATAATTATAAGCAATTATTCATTCAAAAAAAGCAATAAAACAATTTTTTGAGTATAATGATAATTAAAAAATCAGTTTTTTAATTAAATGTAAAGTTGTCTCTTCTCGCATTTTTCACAAAATGGAAAATCAGGCTTAATTAGCTGTAGCTTCACTTCTAATTACAAAAGGAACTAAAATGAAACAATTACTGAATTCAAAGTAGTTATTCATTCAAATGAAGCAATAAAACCAACTTCTGAGAGAATTCCAATTTTAAAAAATCAGTTTTTCCTAAAACGCATTTTAAATTGACACCTTTCGTATCTTGCAATAAAAGGGAAGTCATACTTAATTTGCTATTACTCATTTCTAATTACAAAAGGAATGAAACAGAAAAAAATAATTAGAATCCTATGTAATTATTCATTCAAATGAATCAACGAAACCAATTTTTTCCTTAAATGGCGATTTTAACACAGGGAGAAACCTTAATTTGCCCTTGCTCTTTCTGTAGAGTTTATTTCTAAAAAGAAACCCAACAGATAATTCTACTGGATAAAGAAAAATTCAGGGGTTTGGGGGCAATAAAAGAAATTTACTCATTTTTTCAAAGTTTTCTCACGTTTCCAGAAAGTCAAAATAGTTCTTCTTTTACTTCCGTTTAGTTTGAACAAACAACTTTTGTGTACGTTTATTGAGTTTGTTCACTCCAAAAGAACAGAACAAAATCTAAAAAAGCTGAAATATTTGATATGTCACCTTCGATTTTGAGGGTATTTCTGCGTTAATTCGACTGTAAAAAAATATGGAGGAAAAGTAAGATCTTATCATCAATCATCACAACCCTACAGCACCTGACTAGTCCAATTGTTTTAAAGATAACTCAAGCTGCTATAGAAAGACATGGCAAACCATCAAGAGAAAATTATTTGCTCCTAGTTTTAAGCACTTCTTGAAGATAGTTTCAGTGACAACAATTACATAAATTTATCAATCCAAGCCGTTTTTCCGGTTATGGAACTGCGCCTTTGACCAGCCTTTTGACCAGCATTATGCCGTACACAACAATATATTCAACATATTTTCCTTCTCATTGGATTATCACAACCATAAAGTAAGTTTTCAGCTATTTATCATATTTTCTTCACTTAAAATATTTATATATAAAACAGAATAAGCGAAATTTTATGACATCTGTAACATCCGTAATATTTTGTATGCCATATAGCACAGTAGACTTTTCTTTGAATTTTTTCATTTAGAAGATTTAATCTATCGCTAACTCAAGAAATGTTTTGATGTTACTTCTTTAGCTGAATGTATTTTTTTAACTAACAGAGCTTTGGTAATTAAGCTTTGCTTATTTGCTTTATACTCTCTGCAATATGTTCAACTTCCTTTCAAGCTTTAAAACTATTACTTTGCGAGAAAAATGAGTTTTATATATCGTTCAAAATGTCGGAAACGAGATGCAAAAATCGTAAAACGTCAAACAGCTACCATCGTAACATATTTTAAAAAATACTAAAAAAGCTTATAGTCTTAAAAAGTGGAAAATTTGAAGCATTGACCATTATGCTTTTAGTCACGGGTATGAACTTTTGGGTATGAAACTTTGCTGCATGTTATTAATTGTTTATGTAATGGTTATTAAGTTGGTTATGTTAAGTATGTGTGTACATTTGTTTGATACCCTGTAGGTACAGGAGTCGTTAAACCTCAGACAGTTGTGAAATTGTTCATAAAGCCTGAGATAACCTACGGATTATTTAAAGAAATATTATTAAAATTATAAATACCTCTTCTTTTCTGAAGTAACTTACGCAGATTACAATCATTGCAGCATTTAACCAGTAATTAAACAAAAAGCGCCAAAATTTTCTCAAAACATTTTTTTGTACATCTATAACTGAGAATTTCGACCCTGAAACTATAAAAATATACAACTTTATCAGTTGAGTGCATCTAATAACTCAAATTCAAAATCACCAAGAAAAGACATCATTCCCTTTATTTATGGAAATATTAAAATTAGAAATATGTTTTCTTTATAAATCTAATATAGATTACAATCACGAGCGAGTTCAAAGATGCATTTAAGAAGTAACTGTAAACCTTTTTATTGAATTTTTTATATATATATATATGTAACAAAATCCCAACTCTAAATCTTAAATTGCAATTTTATTATTTGCGCGGACTCTCAAATCAAGAATCATCTTTGCACATCATTCTCATTTTTATGGTATTTATTTTTTTGTACGAAACATATGTAGATTATGACCATGTATTTTACAACGCACTAAACAATACACATTTTTTATTAAAAAAATTCTAATATGTCCACAACAGAACTCTAATTATAAAATTATAAAAATATAGCACTATTATCAGTTGCGAGCACCTAATCATTCTCACATCAAGAATCCTCGTGAAACATCATTCTCATTTTTATGGCATTTATTTTTTATATGAAACATGTAGATTATATTCATACACTTAACATTGTACAAAGCAAATAGTGCCAGTATTTTACTAAAAAAATTAATTAATAGATCCACACAACCAAGCTCTGATTATAACACTATAAAAATACCGCACTTTTATCATTTGCGCGCATCTAATCACTCTCGCATCAAGAATCGCTTTTTTTCTGTCAGCCAGTTTCGTCTCTGGATAATGAGAATGACACGAATCGAGTCGGTCATTTGATCCTTGCTGGAATGACCCTAATGCGTGCCCTTACCTGTGAATCACCAATACTCGAGGGAAGTGAGAAAGTCTGAAGTTGACAGATGCGAGAGTTATGCGGTCACTTGTCACGCGCTATGGCCGGAATCGCGTGTCAAGTTGATAGACGGCGTTGAAACTATAATCCGCCCTCCTAAAGACTATGGCAAATGAAAGCTGACAGCTCGATGGATACAGTATCTTGGAAAAAAGATTGCTGTAAGAAGAGAAAGAGAGATTTTTATTGATTTTAAATTCAAAGGAAACCTGAAGTTTTATTATTAGGCGAACTATAGTGTAATGTTTCGACGTAAGGTGGAATGATCTTTTTTGTTGATCACAGAGAGTCGTTCTCGTACTTGGAAAAACTGTTTAAGTGAATGATTTTTTTAGTCGTTTATGAAAACAAATAACCTCTGTGATGATAGTGCGGTTAAATAACTTTCGAAGTTTAAAGGAATGATCAAATTTAATAATAAAAGGGAATCAATATAATCAGTCCTGCAAAATATAAAAGTTTAAAAACTATTTACTTTTTAAAGTGAAATTTATCTGCATATTTCATTAGAGCGATTAATTAAGAATGATAAAATTGACTAAAAATCTAATGGATGATTTTTACAAATAAATAGTCTAAGGTAAATTGAACAATGTTTTCATATTTTTTTTTTAACTTTCTTGTATACGAAGTGTAAAAAGAAAAAGCGTTGTTGTCTTCAAAAGAAATCAGCAACAAGATTTTGATAAATCTCCTCGTTATAGACCTTTCTGAGTCCGAAAAAATATTTGGAACAATATCTATCTGCCTGTAAGCGAGATGATTAAAAAACGGAACTAGCTAGACAACTGAAATTTGGTATGCGGTATTTATACCAACATTGTAAATCTGTATGAAATATTGCATGAAACCCATCGGGAGGTCGATCTGCCTTTCCGTCCGTGTGCATGTGTACACAATAAATGAAAACAACGATGAACGAAATTGGCATGTGGTTACACCACTACAATTGCAGATGTGAATCACATTTTGTGTCAGATCTTCTCATTCTGTTAGTCTGTTCGAGTGAACTTGGGCAAGATAACTCTTAAACGCAGCAAGCTAGATAAATAAAAGTTGGTACGTAGTTTTGACATCCAAATTATAGATATGCATCAAATTTTGTACTCGTTTGGTCAACGGGAAGAGATCCGAAATTCATACTAGATCCTTTTCACTTTACAATGAAGCTACCCACAAAACGCGCCATATTGTAGAAGTATACGAGAAAGTCGAGGGAAGATCACCCCCATTTGTTTTCTTCTCGTCCGTGATTTTCAGATAACGATTAATTTGTTCCTGGAATCTTTTTCTTACGGGCGGTACAGATGCTGTGCCACTAAGCTATTAATGCTTCGCCTCTTCTCCTTCTCCCGGGGGAACTGATGTACCTGTCCTCTAATCATACTGGCGACGGTCTTACTCCCTTGTCCTACTCTATAATCTCATGTACGATGGGTAGGTATTTTGCTAAGTAATAAAACAAAGAGCAGGCAACCCCACGAGTGGTCAAAGAGCCCATAGACCATATCTTAGAATGATTTTTTGAAAAGCGGAAAAAACACTTTCCTGTTCCTACTACATAATCCGTTCCAAAATCTACTCCAAATGCACCGAGTCAATTAGATTTTTGAATCCACTGCGTGTCCAGCAAGGAGAAAATGGCTGGGCTATCACATCACATTGTAAAATACCGTACAGTTAGTTATTAGATAGCATTGCGCAGTCGTGTTTGTCGTATGACTCTGCCGTCACCTGAATTGACTCCATTTTTCGAAGGCGATGAAATTTCGGATATTTTGATACTTCTTTTTCTCTAGTATTCTCTTTAAAAACCCAAAGCGCTAACTTCGTAGACAATAATGTTTCAGAAGCAAATTTTTATAAATCAATAAATATGTACTGGCTTAAAACGAAATTCTAGAAGGATTCTTACCGTGGTAAAAATTTTGAAATTACTGATTATATTTTTGAAACTCTATTTTCTTATAGAATTCCCAATTCTTAATAGCATCATCCAAAATTACGCAAACCATAAAGTAATTTCGAAGCGAGACGTTAATTCAGCAAATCAATGCAGTAAAATTTGAAAGCTGATGGGATTTAACATTATTATATAACTTAGGAAGAATCGATTCTTAATATAAATGTCTCGTGTTGAGACTACACCATAAGCTATTGAGAACGAACATTATAATTAGCAACAGGAATCAATTTGAGAACAGGATAGATCAATATATATTCAAAATCTATCCGTATATATACACTTGCCCTGAAATATAGAGCTCTATATATTATTAAATTGGCAGTTTCAGAAGATAACGTAAATCTCTCGCAGTGATGAAAGCTGGCCGTATACTCTACAATAAATTATATTTATAACATTCTAATGTGAATCATTAAATACATAATACACTAGAATTTTATATTTACACAATTAATAATAAATTAAAGCTTGTTTACGAAATGCAGTTAATTCATGCTCATTGCAAATGTTTCCGGTCAGTTTTATTTTGGAATCCTTTGCTCATTTTCTTACAGAAAAAATGACATAGCATCCCAGCTCAGCGTAAGACATCACGCAATTAGTTATTAGATGGCATACACTATTACGTTTGTTATATGACTGTAACGTCACGTGAATTGAACATGTGAAAATAGAAAGAAGTATACAAACGCAATTAGACTGATTCATATTAGAACACATCAATGAAAAACACATATCTGGAAACCAGTTAAATGACCAGTCATATATATTTCTATTATACTGCACTTAAATTATATTAATATTATAATTATAAGTTAATTAAATATACTTATTGAAACTGTTAAATTATTTTATTCAGATTTAATTATAAAAATCCCGAAATATACATAAATACATTTAGAAATCTTTTTCAAATTCTTTCAGAGTAAAACTGCTACAAGTAATTTTCACTGTCTTAGTCGGTCAGCAGGTTCCAACTGTCGTGTCACACTTTCAAAATTATTAAATTAGTATGTACTTTAAAAATTAATTCATGTCTCACTCTCAAAATTATTTATGTACTTTAAGAATTAATTCACATGAAGTTTTAATTTATCTCAACGTAACTCTGAACTGCAAAATTTAACTACCACAAAATGCCGTGTACTATTTTATTTCTTTATTCAGATCCTAAGTTTTAAGAAAGCACAATTTAGAAATTCTCCCTCGTGGTGTGAGATTTTCTCTCGTCCACTTTTTCTTTTCACAGCTGCCTTGCCCTTTTTTTGCACGTGCGAACTTCTAAGTTTCAGGCATTCCACAATTGACCGTTAAAAACATCTGGGTTCAAATCCATTTTCTCACGAGAGGGTCACTTTTAGCTAATAAATTCAGCTGGCCAATTACTGGATGCATCTTGTTGACCATCTTCATCCCAAGCTTAATTGTCATTTGAACCCGGGATTCTTGTGTAAGTTATGTGTCGTTTTGAAGAGATTGTTTTGGTCCTAAAGCCATTAAGTGGGAGAGATGAACGGACATCGGGTAGGCCCCTGCGGTGAGTTTCCTGGCGCTTGACAAAGGATTTCCTTCGAGTGTCTTGCCAGAAAATAAATCATAGAAAATTGGTTCTGTTTGAGAAGGGAGGTTATTTTTTACAATTCGGGTTCGAGTCGATCCACCATTGGACAGATTTGTCATGCGTGGGTCAAATTTTGACCAGACACTGACCGTTTCGTTGTGGGGGATGGTCTGGTTGTTTTACACTTTTTTTGCGATGAAAATTAACTGAAAAATGGGCTGACCCTTGGCGATTTCTTTTAAGGGGTTACTGTTGATGGGGTGAATATGGTGCTTTGCAAAGGCTTGAAACATAGGGGTTTTTTTTGGCGAGATGAGGGAGCCAACAGGCTGATTAAAAGGGGATGTTTTGGGGGTTTTAGCAGGAGACAGAGACAGGAGGAAAAGAACCAGGGAGTCAAATTGGGAGCAGGAGAGAAAATATGTTGGTCAAAATAAGTTGGAGTCTATTAGAAACTTGGTTTTATTGGAGTCTGTGTGGCAACCGGTATAAGAGCATGTGCTTGTCCTTTTAATCTACGCACGTGCCGAGTTATGGTGAATGATGTTCATTCGACGATTTTTTTTAAAAAATTAGTGTTAACTCATTTTGGACGGCATGAAAGGATTACGAAGCGATGTGTCAATTGGGATTGGGAGACCTTTACTAGTAGAGAATAGTGGTGCTCAGTCGATAGTGAATGCCAGCTTGGTTGATGCGGTGTTAGTTCCTGCCACAGCATGCATATGGAACACCAAAGATGTCTAACGCAAATGCTACATCGACTCTCACACTCTGTATTGTATTGCCCATGAGAGCTTGAATATGATTTCTGCCACAACATCATTTAGCGAAGCGGATGAACGAGAACTTGAGTCAGCGCTTTCCCTACCATCGAAATGAGCCATGCCTGGCGCATTGTTTTAGTACGAACTCTGTGATGTAGCCCCGGCAAACGGAGCCCTTGGCCATCTCCAAACCTCCACTGTGAGTTGAATCATTAAGATAAGTCATTTCAATATGATGTTTTTTTCTCTTAAATTGTTTTAATAATTTGATATGGGGGATGTAATAGATTAAATTTTGTGATGCTCTGTTGCCAAAGTTAATTTTAAGGATTTATTATTATTTTGCTTAGTTTTAATTGTAATGTTAATAATTGAGATAAATGGTATTTCATTGCTAAAATTAAAAGTGGATTCTCCTTAATACTTAACTTGCAGAATTTTTTTAAAAGCCAAGATTTGAACATAAATTGCCTTAGTGCATAAATGTAAATAGTAAAATTTCAAGAAACGTAATTGTAATGTTTTGATTTCTGAACTTAAATGTAATGTTTTGTTGATGAACTCATTTGAAGGGTTTGAGTGTTAGCTTGAATTATTAATGTCCATAATTTCCTTGGTGCTAAATTCAAGTGGTGAAATTACAAAGAAGCTAAACTAAATTTTAATGTTTAGTTGCTAAATTTAATTGTATAGGTGTGCATGTTGGCTAAAATGCGAGATGACAATAATTACATTGTGTTTAAATTTAAATGGTAAAATCTCATGGAATCTAAATTCAAATTTGAATGCTGATTTTTTACAGTAATAAATCAGCAGGTATAAATTAGAACACATTTGTAATGTATTAAAAATTCAAGGTGTATTATTGATGAAGCATATGCTATAGTCTGATAGAATTTTAAAATTGGTTGTATTTTGAAAATGTGCTAGTCAAGTTTATTTGATGCATGTTGTTAATTTGAAAGTTTGATTTGTATCTGAAGGAGTTAAAAGGCTTGCAAATAATGCATACTTTGCCTCACAAAATTACGTGATAAGTTTGACAGTTTTGGCATTGTTTTGATCACATGACATCTATGTGTTTTTACTTTTATTTTACACATTACAAATTGTTGGCAAGCTATGGAACAAGGATGAAATGTTTATTTGTCTGTTGAGGTGGGGCCCCCTCTTAAATTTGGTTATTGCATTTTCATTGTTCAATTAGTCAAAAATCTTAAATGTATGGTTTCTTGTGTCTAATATTCATTAAACGTTTAGACTTAGAAAACCTAAATATGTGTATGTCATTTATTTAAGCATGCCGAGTTTTGAAGTATATATCCATGATTCTGGTATTTCTCTTGACTCTGAAATTGAACCTTGGGTATCTAAAAAAAACACAACGCAAATAAATGTACAAAAAATCTTAGCAGGATTAAATTACTAATTTTGATGGAATGATTAATTGCTTGATGCAAATTGCTTTTATAAGTAACGGTTATTGTTGATAGCAGTAGTTTAAATTTTTAACTAATGATCTTGTGTATTAATTTACTAGTATCTTAGTAATTATTTAAAATTAATTACAATTATCAACATCACACAACGCACTTCAACCTTTTCAAAATGCTGAATCGCAAATTAAGGGTATTCCCCGTTTCAAAGTTAATAAAAGGTTCCGCCAATAATTTGCCCTCTTTCTGCTATTTAGCATTCACGGGTGATATGTTTAGTCGCACGCACACCATTCCAAAGTAGTGATGGACTGACATCATCTCTATCTTATCTGAAAAACATTTAATCACATACCTTTTTAATTTTAAGCATTACTTGGAAATTACAATAAAAACATTTTATTACTTTATCGTAACAACTGCAATTCTCTTCAAAAATATCTACAGCAACATCAGTTGTGTCACACACACTAAAGGGCACATTGGCTTATTGTCCTCGACAGGATCACAGTCACATTTAACTATGAATAGCGAAAACTTTAACATAGCAGTCCTGTCAAAAACAACGAAATCATGAAACTTCAAAATATAAAACCTATTTACATCACCCCAACTGATATATAAATAAGCAACTACTTCTACAAAACGTATAAAACTGTAAAAAATATTCCTACAAACTTGTTTCTAGAAAATTCATTTTTATCAGAATCCACAAGTCTCATGAATTCTCTTGGGAGAACATAACAAATCACTTCGGCTTTTTCAATCTGCTACAACCATTCGTTATTACTGAAGGAAGCTATATTTATCATATTAGCATCGATTCTTTCAAAAACGACGAAACTTCAAAATTTGAATATTAATTTAATTATAGAACCTTTTCTAATTATTCGAATTAATCTATAAATAAACAACTAATCTCTTAAAACTGTAACCAGTATTCTTGTAAATTTATTTCTAGTTTGAAAAATTCATTTTTATAGTAATAAACAAGTCTCTTGAATTCCCTAGAAGTTAACAAATCACTTCTGCTTTTCCATTCTTCTACAACTATTCGTTATTGCCTAAGGAAGCTATTTGTTGTCATATTAGCATCGATAAAACGATGCGTTGCATCAAGTGCTCAATTAGTGTTCCTCATAGTCAACTTTGGTCAGTGACCCAATCAGTATTCGAGCTTCGCGTCGTATTATCATGCGAATTATTGTTATTTTGATCATTTTTTGATAACTTACGCCTCGGTTACTTTATTTCGGACGCATTCTTCGATGAGCACGCATCTTTCTGACAGTATGATTAATGAAAAACTGAGTTCCTTTACCTGCAAGTGTTTGACTTTCGCCGTTGATTTACTATGGAAAGTCACACTACAAGCGCAGCCGTTACAAGTTCCACGTTCAAAATTCATTAGCTGGTAATTATGATCAGATTTCGGATATTCGAGTATTAGCCTATGAATGCTAATTAGAGACTGAAAAGAAGTAATTTGTCATTTCAAAAATGCTTCAGAGTTTTTCTTCTCTACAGTAACGTGATTTCTCCGCTTTTTACTATTTTAATATCTTTTAGAGGAAAAAACGTTTTGGTGTTACTGTTTCAATTTTTAAAAATCATCTGATAATTAAGATTTCATTTTAGATATTGGAAAATTAACCTTTTAATGCTAATTTAGAGGTAGAAAAGCAGTAGTCATCTTAAGAATACTTTTCAGATTCTTTTTTCTGAACTGTTTATTATTTTCTACGTTCATTCGATTTCTGCTTATAATTTCCGATATTATATCCTTAAATGCATTTCGAAGTTGGAAAAGTACTTTTTAAGAACTTTTAACGCTTTCGTTTATACGCTATTCTCAATTCTCTTCGTCCATATGATTTCATGAGATTAGCAATATTACTGTCACAGATTATGATCTTTTTTTTATTCTCATGAATTTTATATGAATGAATTTTTGGCATTATCAAAAAAGGAATTACTGGAATATTCGCGTTGAAATTAAATTTAAAAATTATTTTCACATCAAAAAATCAATATTAGCAGCTTAGTATTATTAATTGGTCCTACGTTCGACAAATAAATTTCAGATTAAGCGTGTATCCAATTTCGCCAAATTTTTGTATTATAAGAAATAATAATCTGAGCCAGAAATGCAATAATTTAAAAAAAATATTGGATACGTAAAAATCAACCATACAAGATTTTACAGAATCCAGGAAGTGGGGAAAATATCCCAGAAGGGAATATTGCTTATCTTTCCAAAAAAAATCATGCGAGAAAAGCGTGTTGTAGCACAAAAGTTATTTTTTTCTGCCAAATAAAAATTATTAAAGCCTTATTAATATCAATATATATTTTGCTAAAATATAGCAATAAGGAAATCGACAGTTTTGTTTGAAAAACGTCAGTACCATCAACTTTCTTTCTCAAAAAACATTGTGCTTAACTATAAAAATAAATTATGAGTTCGTTCCATATAGTCTATTTACGGGTCTTGAACTACGGTTTATAGAATTCGCGGTTAGAGTTTGTGATTTATGGGAGATTTAAGAATTTTAAAATACCCAGCTTCAATAAAATACTGATCGAATGGGCGAGCGATTTATACTCGGCACTCGGCTGTGTATAGTAAGTTCTGTGGCTATATTACCATCTCCGAGAGATCATAAAATTTTACTTATTCTTTTATTACTTGTGTATATTAATAAAATAAATAATTATTTAAAAGTAAAATCTATCACGCTTTTTATAAATATTTATTTATTTACTTTGATCGGTAAGATGTTTCATTAAACATTTAATAAAAATCTATCTCTTACTGTCAGTATAAGCTCGTTTAAATCAATGAACAAAACCCAGTTCAACGTTTCTATCTAAAGAAATAGCTTTTCAATTAAAACTAGGTAAGAGATATTCATTCTAAATTATAATGATGTGATTATTCCTAACATATTAAATATAAAAGTAGAATATTCATTTTATAGATTTTTTTTTTATTTAGACTGAGTTGTTAATTTTCTTCAAACGCCTTCGGTATCTTTAACGAAATTCGGTATAATTTCTTCGAATAGTTTTTCCATTTTAATTACAATCAAGAAACTTTTAGGAATATTCGTCATTCGACAATAAAAGTGTTGATTTAAGCATTTTTAGACGAATTCAAAAGTCAAACTCTTGTCTTTTTTTTTCAATTTCGAACGCAATCCGAATTTATTTCACCTGTTTATATACTCATCATCTAATTTTTAAAACACAATAAGTGCAGTTTTTAAAATATCACCTGACTAACAAAAAATGAAATAACATTAAACCAAATAGAAACGCTTGTGATAGTTCCTGGTGTAGATGTCTCCGTTCTAAAGAGACTGTAAATCACCGTATGCAAAATTCTGGTTAGCAAAAATAATAAAGCTATGATTTATTTTTGAAATACAGGATAAATAAAAGTATTTTTCCTCAGTGGAAAGAATTCCCTTCCTAAAATTAACTGAATAGTTATAGATGAATTTCACAAAAGACCATAAGGCATTACAAAACCCTGTATAGAAAAGATCATTATTTTCGCCCTGAAAAAAGTTTCTAGATATTTGTAATTAAAGGTTAAAGCCTTTTTAAGCGAGAGATCTTTATTTCTGTGAATGATTTTTCTATATTACCCATATTAAGCTTTCTTACATTTTAAACCCTTCAAAAAGTGCTTATTTCTTGTGTTCATCGATAACAATTTTTGTAACAAACTAAAGTAAGCTTATGTTCCCTTCTACACTAAGAACAATAAATTTTAACTGGAGATAATAATTTGCCAGTTTTGTGCAAACTGTATTAATAAATAAAGATATAACAAGTGTTACTTGCATTCTAATTATTCTTAAATTAGTAGGGTTGGAAATACTGAATTTTCAACCAGGATGATTAATTCACCAGGAATATGGCCCTGGAAACAAGATGTCCTCTTTCTCAATTGCGAGCAACTTTTTCACTGCATCTGACACAAAACAAAATGTAATCAAATCATGTGTATTTAGCACCGCTGAATCGGTAAGAGAAAGAAAACAATTTGTCATGCGACAGTTGCGGACCAATGAAATTGTTTTGGCGTACTCGTTTTCCAATTCAAGCTCCCTGAAAAGACTTCTGTTCATCAAAGGTGTGCAATCTGAAGCTACACAAACAAATCCTCGATGCATGTACATCTGTGTGTAAACAAACAGCGATTCCATATCCACAATCCCCGTAATTGACCTGTGTAAACAGGTATAAGACAATGCATGTTCGTTATCTCGCTATTGAAACCAATTGATATTGATTAAATGACACGCAAAATCAATCTGTTCCCCATAATATCACGCACATGAGGCAGAATCACGCAATACCATGCATTTAAAAAATCTGAAAGTAATCGGGTGCTTTTATGATGAACGACCGAGCTGTATTCCAGATGACTACTCGAAAATTTCGCTTAAATGCAAGTTTTTCGAAGAAATAGACTCTGTAGTTGGCATTTTTAAGAAATAATGATAGCTATTATCTAAAAGAGACAAGATTTCTTTAGTTTTGTGTCCTGTTCTCAAACGGGATCTCGTGCGTTTATTTCTGAAGTCACAAAAACAGTTAGTGTTTCTGTAACTTTCTTTCAATATAACTACTCAAAAACAGTTCAGAAATTCATCTTGATTTAAAACGGTTCATTAAAACTTTACAAATAAATGTATTTAGTTAAATTTGTTATTGCCTATTATTAAATAATGCTTCATTTTCCTGTGTTTACTTCTATTAGTATATAATTCAGGGTTACGATTGAAAGAAGAAAAAGGTTCTATTCTGGAACAACACCATTGATAAGGCTTTTCCTATCACTTGGGCTCCTCGGTGATTATTACCGTTTTGTGAAAATGCTATTGTTAATGAAGATTTTTCTATTGATATTTCATGCATATGAGCATACGTTTTAATTTTCGACAAAAATGAACCATTAAATCAGTTTAAATTATTTAAGATTTTTTCAGGGATGCTCTGATCTTTCTTCCGAAGTGAGCAGAAATTGCTTTCGCAGCATATTTTTCCTAAAAGAAGGAAAGAGAACTACGGGATGCTAGTTTAATCTTATTAAAATAGACATTTACCTCGGTTACTTCTGGTTCTTACTTCTCGGTTCGTTTTTTGAAATTTTAATGAATTAAAAATTAAGGGAAATTTTCGCGTTATTCCTTGATGACTTACGAAAAAATTTAGCACAAAAATTTGCACACCATCTAAAAATACAAAAAATTAACTTTTTGATATTTATTAAATTTCCGTACAATTTTTCTCCAATTTTAATAAATTCGTAAAAAAATATTTTGAACTTACAACAATTCTTTTTAGTTTTGCAATGAAATTCAAATTGTTTTCATAGTTTAAACAAATTCTTTATTGCGTGTTTGTTAATTCATTTTTACATTTTTTCCATTTCTGAAGACGATTTTGCAAAGTAGTTGCTGTTAAGGCGCATTGATACACGCAGAAGAAGCGTATCAATGTGGCCCGGAGTCGACTGTATCAATCTGCCCCAGGAGCCTTTTTTACTTAAAACAAGTGGTTAAGCAAAAATAACGGTAAACAACCTCAAAACTTAATATATCTCAGTAAAGTAAATGTTTTTTCCTGCCTTTGGAGTAGAATCCCTTGCAGGAAAACGTAATTAGTAAAAGAAATCACACAAGACGTACTTAAAGAGTAAAATTTACTTCGACTAGAAAATTAGCGGTTTGATTCATTTGCAAATTAACTTTTGACTTAACATGGAAGAAAAATTTACCGTGTGCTAAGGGTTACAGTGGCATATATATAAGCGGATATGAACATCTTGAGCCATTCCAATCATCAAAATTTAGGAACTGTATCAATGTTCCCGCGTATCAATCTGCCCAACTCCCCCCTAAGTATTAACCCTTTAGATTCATAAACGGTTGCTACTAGAGCTCTGGTATGGACAGATGTTCAGTCCTTAGTATGACATGAAGGGCTAAACAATTATTGGTGTTAAAATGTAATCGAACGTGTGCAGCTTGAGCACACTCTACTTTTATGCATAAACCAGTTGAAGACTTGTTATGATCTTCAACATATATTTTTGAACGAACTTTACTAGTATGTAAGGCATTTTCTTAGAATAATTGTGACAGGGTAAATATAGAGCATTGTGTTGAAATAATTTAAATGGTTTTAAATATACAAATAGCAATACTCTTATAATTCTCCTTTGCTAGTAGAATGCATTATAATTTTACTACAAAAATTTATTTCTTATGCTATGCACACTAATAATGCAGTTTTTAATCGTGCGTAGCATTAAACAAAATTTGACATTTTATATTTTATAATCAATTTTTAATGACTGAAATTTTTTTCTGGTCTGCGAAACTTATAATGTAGAATGAGTAAAGTAGTATATCATTAAGTGGAGCGTAGAGGCATTTTCTTCACAAAAACCAAGCTTTCATTCAGAAAGTATTTAAATACGAAAATTTTGTCCGGGCATTTTTTCGTATAAAATGTCTTCAAGGCTTCTAAACATCAAGACGCTTCAAATTTCTGTAACTTTTTTTATAAAATGGGAGAGGGTGATTCAAATTTTTCAAAATATCTGCTTTCATTCAAATATGCTTCATATTACCTAACTGCGTTTTCATTAAATATAACTATTTTCGACAAAAAGAATTCTTTGAGATAAATTTAGAAAACACTTTTAGAAAGAATTATTAGGAATGTAGTACAGATATTTCGTTACACGACTTAAATGTGTCATTTGATAATATTTCAAGATAAATTATTTTTAGGCTAAATATTTTTAAGACACAAATAAATGCCGTTCCCATTAGTGTTTCTAAAACTCTCCTTAACACTTAATTTCTTATCTTTTAATATAAAAGTTCTTTTACATTACAATAATCACCCTAGCCCCAATTTTTCTTTTAAAAAATAACTACTGACTCCTTGGAAGAAAAAAAAATCATCTTAAGAGATCAAGAAAATCAAGACTGAGGCTTCATAAAAAGGTCCAAAAGACAAACTATAAAACACCATTACTTTTATTCTGCTTTGAAATGTTGACACGTATTGATCACTTACTGATATTTAAAGTCACCAAGCTTCCAGAATTAGGCGGGACGGTCCTGATTTTTCGACTCTTTGTTCAGGTTTGAAAAAATGTTCCAGATTTGTCCAAAATTTGAATTGCATGTTCCTGCTTGATCAATCTTTTTTATTAATCAGTAAGAAGTTCACGTGAAAAATATTTACTAGATTTGCATATTTAAAAAGTTAGCTTCTGAATAATTTTCTTTTCTAGATACTTTTACTGTACATACAATGTGGCCATCCAGATATAAGTAACATGGAATAATGAACCTGAATTAAAAATCGTAAAAGTAAATAATGAAGTATATTTATGCTTTTTTTCTCTCTGCTTTAAAATTTTATAATAATGAATTATTTCAATGCTCATAATTTATTTTATGTACTTTTTGGATTTTATCTGATATCCGCCTACCCCCTACCCCAGGCAGCATCCCAGGTTGGTGTCTCGACTTCTAGAGAAATTCAAAAAATCTGATCATTTTAGCATAATTTAAAAATTCTATCTGCATAATGATGCAATCTTAAGTGATGCATGTCATTTTAGGGCCGCGGTGTCCTAGTGGTAAGGCCTCGGCTTAGGCGCTGAAGGGTTCCAGGTTCAAAGCCCGGTTCCATTGAAGATCCGTCGTGTATTGGGCCTGTTGCAAGTTAAACCATAGGTAGGGGACCAAACGTCCTCTTCTTGGTGTGGTGCGGGAGAGGGGAGTGCTAGCTCAGGTGTCGTCCTCGTCATCTGACCGCGGCTTAAAATTGCGAGGTCCGTCCCAAATTAGCCCTCGTGTTGCTTCAAAACGGGACGTTAATATAACTAAACTAAACATGTCATTTTATTCAAAGAAATATAATTAGAGTAAAGCACCGTTTATACGTCTTTCAAAGGGACTGAAGTAAAACGATGTATAAGCGAAATGAATTACAACGCATACGAATGAAACGAGGTATAAATGTAAACGACGTATTAATGAGAAACGTATAAACGGTGCTTTACTGTACTTATTATAATCCAGAAATTGAGTTATACATCATAGATCCGTAGCTTATAGTTTTGACCTCAAAGTATGCCAGCAACAATCTTCATTGATGATCATTAGCTATTGTTTTAAAACTCATTACTTACGTCATTATAAATTTAACCTCTTCAAATTAACACGTGTTCCGTTTCACAACACTTCATAAACTAATCATTAAATTGACGAAAACTGGAAGATGAACATAATCAAGTCGTTTATATCATCATGGATGTACTCATTGAATGAATGATGAAAGAGAATATTTCGAGGCGTAAATGAGTAACGAATTTTGTACGAAGTAATGTTTTGATATATTGTTTTATTTCTAAAAAATACAGGGTGACCATAAATTATTGGATCCATTTCAAAATTAATAAAAAACTAATAATGTTACAACTACGGTTTTTTTATTAAATGACAGCGCATTTTAAAGTGTTTTTTCGTAAATTATTGGACGTCTCTCATTTTTGAAAGCCATTATCTGCGAAACTATTAAAACTAAAAGAAAAATAAAAGCATGTATTTGTAGGGAATTTCACGCCCTTTTATTTGTTAAATAAATTGTAATTCGAAAACTGAGTAGTTTTCGAGATAATCAAGAAAAACTAATATAGGAGGAAAACGCGCATCGGCTTCTGCTAATCGGTAGCCATTGCGTATGGAAATCTCTCACTGTAGCAAATTTAGAACGTCATAATGTTACGCCACCTATCTGAGAACAAAACTTTTATTGAAATATAAATAAGAAAGTAGAGCTATAATTAAGGATTAATAAAAATGAATTAAATTCAAAAAATCAGAATAAAATAATCAACTTTTAATGAATTGTGATCAAATCAAGGTGATTTTCTGGACACTATTTGTTAAAAAATATAAGAAAAGAAAGAGCTGTGAAAATTTTCGCACCGTCCCCCTCAGATAGGGAAGCACGATTCACAATTTTTAAAAACCCTGCCGTTGAAAAAGGAAGAAAAAGCATTTCGCGTTAAGTATATTTGGAATGTTTTCTTTTAAATACTAAACGGAATTAGAAAAGGCGGCCTTCATTTCTATGATAATTTTATATAAAAATTCAGAATTTTACCTATCAAATTCTAAAACAACTATTTCTGAAATATTGAGTACAGAAAACTTAACACTTATCAGTGAGTAGTAAGCAAACTATTTATATAAACATTAAGCTGTATATGAAATATGGAATAATAAATGAAAATTAAATGATAACCGATAAGAAAAAAACATTAGTTTTTACCAATACTATGCTAATTTAATTATTTAATTTATTTTGAATAACTTATTATGCTTAGTAGTAATGAATGAACATATTATATTATTAAAATTTTAGCATTTTAATTGACCTCAAATTATTAGGTGAAGCGATATTTACCTCTTGTTCCAAGGCGACGTACAATATACAAATGAACCTGCAGTTCGGTCTTGGCAAGAGTGTTCCTTATTAATGTTTACAAATATTCAAGATAAAAAAAAAGCTTGGGAACATCTAGACTATTTTTAAAACGTAAACGAACGCTAAAAAATTCGTCCATAAACACGTAAACAGCCAAGCGCAATTGTGTAAGCAACTTTCGTCCTTCAAGTTTTATAAATTATGAAAAGCACCCATCATCAGTATGCCCCCACTATCCATCTCCCCCAAAAGGATCCGTATCCTCCCCCCTTTTTTATACTATAAAGATCCCTGCGGTGTTGTTAAAGCGATGTGGTGAAACCGCGCAGATGAGGTTTGGTACTCATCTTTCAAAAGCGCAATAATTTAAGAAAGCAATAGCTTTCCGAAACCATTCCGAGGCATTAAATCTGTCCATCTAGAACTGGTGTTTCGGTTTATTATAAATAGTTCAGCAGTGTATTTCTTTTATTTATATCTTTACTCTGTTGGAATAAGTTTTTGGAAAGCAACAAGTGGTTACCGTCAAGCGCTGATCGAAATAAATGGAGTATGTAAAGAGGCCTTGAAAGGATAACATGTGATGATTTTATACTAATGTTTCGATAGTTGTGGCAACAGAATCGTGCCAGCATTCGGTACTGCAGACATATTGAATCATTTCGATTAAGATGCAAAGCTTAAGACGTTAGGTTTCGTAACTGCCGTGCGATACTGACCGAGGAATTCGAGTACATTTGGTTTTTTTAAAGCAAATTTTTTGTTTCTCGCTTTTAACTGAGCTTTGCCGCTTTCTACTTTTCGCTCGTCAGTTACTGCCTTTTGCAATGCTTGAGCCAATTGCTACAGCTAAATCAACTGCAGTGCAATCTGAATTTTGCAGGCCTTGGACTACAAATAGCCAATTAATAGTTGAAAGGCCACAGCCTTTGGTTCCATGGGACGTCACACTGCAACGTCTGCAACAGGTACTATGGCAATCAGCCGAAGACAAGAAATTTAGATGTTTGGAGTGTCCAATGGTATTTTCCATTCTGTCTCAGTACACGGACCATCTTATGATTCATAAAAGTAAGTGATTTTAAAATTATTTCCTCTCTTACTCTTAAGTGGTGTGCTGCAAAAACTGTTGCTTACGCTTCGATTCTTAAACTCCAGGCTTCTTTTACATTTTAATGAGGCATATAAAACAGAACTTAAAATGCTTACTTTATCTTGATGAGATTTAAAACAAAGTAATTGCCTGGAGGCTGTTTTTTCCCTCCTGTAAGCTTTTCTTTGTTTAGCGGCTTTTATTACCATTTTGTTTTTTCTCAGATGAACACTAAACTAATTAGAAAAATTAATCAAAGCAAATTTTTCTTTTTCCTCGCGTTCTTCTCTCTTTTTGCGAATTCCTAGTTAAAGATAAAAAGAAAGATTTAAAAACGTGAATTTTAATAAAGGTTAAGGAATCTCGATTTTCTTTTGCAATATATTTAAGTTCCAAAAATAATAGACTGGAAATGATCAAAAGATTGAAGGTGAAATTTTGATTTATAAAAAAAATAGTACCAAAAATTATTTTGAAAATTCAAAAATGCTATCCTATATAAGCTGAAAATTTTCCTTCAGATATAGTGATAAATAAAGTTGAATACAAAATGGAAACATACATTTCATAAAATCAAAATTACAAAATTTGTACAATTTAAAAAATATTTTAAAGTACGTTTCTTAAAATGAAATAAAAATTCTTATCTTATGTTGTTAGAATCATTTTAAACCACCATTCTTATTTAAAATCCAATTGAGTTTTGAATTATTTCCAATATTAAAATGATTTTCAACTGATATTCAAGGCTTCGTTAACTTTTTCAATATATGAAGAAACATGTCGAGAGTCAATTGTCAAAATAATAACAACAAGTGATGCATTATTCAGTAATGAATAATAAAAATAGTTTATAATTTCTTTATCAATACCGATGTAAATGTTAAAGTATTGCTTTAAACCTAACGGCTGTTTTCAATTATTTTTTCAAACTGGTGTTGATAGTCGAAGTTGCCATGATGCAAAAAACTTTCAACCTAATCCGATCTGGGATTCAGACCACAATTCTGCCCTGGGCACGTTTTAATCTTTTACGCAACAGCATGTTTTGCCCTCTTCGTTAGTCTCGAAATTTGTTAATCTGCTATGCACTCAAAATTGAATTCTAAAAGTAGTTGTAATTATCAACTAAAATAACAACAGGGTTTCTGAAATTAAAAAGAATTTGTAAAGTTTTACAGTGGAACTTAGCTAATATGAAGCTTATGGAACCACAATAAAAATTCAATTTGTCCAAAATTTCGAATTCAGAAGAATTGCATCTAATAATGAGTATAACAAAAGAACGCCAATTTTTCAACTAAAAATGGTAGTGAAGATTTATTTTTAATATTTAACAGTTTGAAGGAATAATGTATAAATTAATAAACAGTAGGCAGTTTCAACAAATAAAGTAATAAGAATTAGTAGTATTTAATAATTTTAAAAATTATATTTCAATAAATATGTAATTTTTTATAAATGTAATAATAATTGTTATTAAAGAATTTTTAATAATTTTAGAAATAGTAATTTCAATAAATAAGTAATTTTAATAAGCAAGCAGACAACAATATAATTGCAAGGATGCAGCAATTGTATTATAAAAGTTCAAAATAAACAATACAATTCACATCTAACGTGCACAAAGATTTTTTAAAAAGTGAGAAACTTTTATAGGTTTTTGATTGAATACATTGTTCAACAGTGAATCGTGAAGTCGTCGAGTGAATTAAGGGCCTTAAAAAATTTTCACTTATGATCATTGGGGACACAATATACAGACATATTTTAACTAACGAAAACAGTTCATAGAAAAAGATTTTTATGGATTTTCATTTTGGCTTCGAATTAGCCAAACTTAATTCTAATTATAGAGGATATTTTAACATTTTTTTAATAGGAAATTCAAGGGACCAGAGAAAAATTCGAATTAAAAGCGTTCGAAGTAGTCAAGTTCCACTTTACTCTGTTAGTTTTCTGTTCTTTAATGTATAAGACGAAGAGTAATCTTTTCTCAAATAATTGACAATTTTCTTCACTTTTCTGCATAAATTAGCTATTTCTTTTCTATTACTCATTATTTCTGGTACACTTCCAAGCTACAATATGAATCAAGTAGGTATTTTCATGCATTTTTCATAATTTAATTATTGTAATCTAAATATTTTGTAACTAACCTAAAGAGCAGAGCTTTTTAAATATTTTTCTTGTCTGAATAAAAAAAAAAACTCTCAACAACATTGAAGTAAAAGTAAATAAAAAAGAAATTTAATACAGTAATTTTGTTTTTAATTTAAATATTTTACATGAAAATGATTTTTTTAATCATTTTGACTCACTAACATTGAAGAATTTACTGAAACAATTACTATCAAAGTTTTTGTGATATTATATAAGTTACCAATTCATTGATTAGGAAGCCCTGCTCTCATTGGTTTTCGCTGATATTTTAATATTCTTGATGAAAACAGGAAATTGTGAAGCAGGTAAGCTCGTAAAAAAATTGATTTAATTATGCTTTCGTATCTGTATTCTATTATTGTAAATCTAACGGCTCCATTTCATGGTTTGCATGATTACAACTTAATTATTCTTCTGTTACTACTAATGTACTAATTTTCTATGCATAAACAAAAATATTTTCCACTAGTTTCTTACACAATTTTCTTTTAAGATACCGTGAATTTTATTCTTTGGAAGTTTGAACATGGACCTAAATGTAATCGTACTGATAAATAATTATAATTCTTTGCACTGTCATTACTGTACCTATACCATCTATGCATAAATAAATTTTAAATGGATTAAAAATTATGAAAATCCAGACATGTATATAAAATGTTTACGATTATTTATATGCTTGAAAGTCTATTAGTGCGCTGTAATGTCACCGTGAATTCGTTAAGACTAATGACATAGCGGTGGGGTGGAAGTTACTGATAGACCAATGTGCCTATCTTGGATGGATGTCCGTCGAAGGCAATATAATTTTGTGCTTTAACATTTTTAGATCCAGGTACAACGGGGAGATATTTTGCTACTACGTGTGTCTGATATAGGTGCAATGTTTTTGCTTTATTTTTGTGGATTTATGCTCTTGGAGATTAGCATTTCACATATCTTTCATTTCCTCGTCATTTTCCTAAATATTATTTAAATCTAAAATTTCTCTTTTGAGTCTTTTAGTTTTTTAATACTATTATTATAAAAGCATGCTTATTCAGTTTACACACAAGTTTGTATAATTAGTTTACTTGTATTCTGAGTTGCATAGCTTTACCCATTTTTCAGTATCTTCCAAGTCTTTTAACTTCGCGTTTGCCTTTGCATGATGTGAATTGATATTGTTGGGTTCCTTTTCGCCTGCACATGGAAGAGTTTTATGTTCAAGCCGTTTACTTTCTTCACATTTTTTTTATTTATTGCTCAATCTTATATTTATAAATTTAGTTTGATTTTCCATTTATACTTATTTTATTTGCCTCGAAATCATGTTAAACTAGCGTATATTTTAGATTTAATAATTTTAAAATTTGAAAGTAATTTTCTTTTTCTTTGTTGCTTATAATATCTATGTATTCTACGGCATCTGTTAGCATTTTGTCTTTTCACTCACTGAGAATAGTAATCTATCAAATTCAAAACTGATGTGAACTATCAGTTGGGTAACAATTTTCGTTGTGCTATTAGATATTCATAAGACTCTCATTCAAAGACAAATTCCCCGCTCTTAATTTTATTTCAAACATTTTTTCCACCCGTTTGTTTAAAAATTATTTCAAAAAAACTAATAGCTTAAAAAAATGTCCACTCCCATACATCTGTAACTAAAAAGGAGCGATCTACGCTCTAGGAACGGCGTAGTTGTAGTAGTCCTACATGTGCGGCGAATCTTTGGCCGAATCGAAACGAGTCACGCAACCGCGATCCTCCGACTTCAAAGCCGAGATTTTGCAACTTGGCCACGGTGACCAACTAGCGAGGTTAATTTCTTCAAACTCCTTTTCAGTACATTAGGAAATTGTTATTATAAATAAGTAGTATTAATCGCCAATTTCTCTGCTCTAAATTTGGAACCGGGACTAGAGTCAGAAATAATTTAAGACTGCCATTCCTTTCTTAGTTGTGCGTTACTTAATAATCGCTCAGAAAATGAATGGCACGCTTTCAAGAGGTCTTGAACTTTAGACAAAGGTTAAAATAATTTAAAGGAATTTCTCTCCTATAACAAGGGATAAATTTCATTTTAAATTAATATATGTAAATGTATAAACGAACGTTTCTTACTTTTATATATCTTGAGTTATATTCGAATACCACCAATTGTAAACGGCGTGTTAAGTTTCCATTTAGATTGAATAGTTAGAAGTTCGTATTTCGCTTCCAAAACATCCAACCGAAAAACCAACATCCAAACTCTTTAATCTGAACTTTAAAAAAAAGAAAGAAAATAATTTTCCTGAATTTTTTGGGGTTTATATGTTACCGGCAATGTATGAAACGCCGGCATTCTATAAAATACCTAAGCATTTTCTAGAATGCGGGGCGTTTTTAGACAAAGTATGTTATATATGAGAATTATTACATACTGTCCCTAGGCATTGTATATAATATCTTGGCATTCTATAGAATGACAAATGCTATTTAGACAAAGTATGAAAAGGTCATAATAAGGTCATTATTTTTTAAAAAAAGTGCCTACTTTAAAAATCCAAATGTTAAATGTTATTTTGAAAAAATTAATAAGAGTCCCATTAAACTTTTATTCAAAATACTTAAAGAAAAATGAAAGTAGTACAAAACAAAATTTATGCATTTCTTATGACAAAACAAAATGAAATATGAATCTACTTGTTGCATCAATAAAGGAAATAATTTTATTTTGAGTGACACTTAATTTTATTTCTTAAAAAAACGAATCGATGATGTATTTCATACTTTGCCGCGTTGTCATTTGGCATTCTATAGAATGCCTAGGAAATGTGTGAAATGTTAATCGTTTCATACATTGTCGGCCAGTTTAGAATGCCGGATTTCATACATTGCCGGTAATATATATATATATGTAATAATCTCACTTAATTTTATTTCAAATTCTAATATTATATATTTTAAAGTCTTAATGTATTCCAAAATCACTTTTCTTAAACTCCAGTTTCATTCTATTTCCCGAGCTGGAGGTATATTAAATCTCTCGTTTTGTCATATTTATTACTAAAAGAATATTTTAATCGCTTTCACGTGCCCACCGAAAATCATGACGCGCCTCCTTGGCGCTAGACTTTTTTCCCTAAAACGGTTACGTAATTTATTAAAAATTGCCAATATTCCCTTCACTTCACGAAATCATTATATATATATAATGATTTCGTTGTTGTAGTCATTAAAAGGCCGAATAAAGAGCTATTTTTATTTATTACTCAACATATTATGAGAGTGGCGGAATATGCGCACAGATCGTATGAAATTTTCAAGTCAAAAGCTAACAGAAAATCCCTGCATTTTCTCAGATAAGAGATTAACATATAGACACGTGATCAAAGTTAAGGGAATAATAGCTATTTTTAGTAAATTACGTAAGTGTTGTAGGGAAAAGTGTGGCGTCAACAAGTCGCTGATTTCGCGATTTATGTGGGCGCGTGGAAGTAATTAGAATATCCTTTTAGTTATAAATATGCCAAAACGCGAGATTTAATAATATACCTCCAGCGCGGGAAATAAAACGAAACTGGAGTTTAAGAAAAGTGATTTTGGAATACATTAAGAATTTAAAATATATAATATTAGAATTTAAAGCAAAATTAAGCGAGATTATTACATATATATAATTTAGGAGGAAAAAAGGATTTTTTTCTGAATTCTGTAAGTGTTTAAGAGTAGCGTCAAATAATAGAATTGAAGTTTGTCCAAAAAATGTATAGCTACAACAAACCCTTAGTTGCCCGTTTTTAATTATTCAAACCATTCTAGCTAATAAACGATTAACAGACGCCTCTGCGTTTCGACAGTTAAAAAAAACAACCCTTTTTACGGCGAATATTTTATTCGGTCTCCTGGCTGAAAGTGACGCACAATTTTTAAAAATTTAATAACACTTAAAATAATCAGATGATTTAAAAGAAAAATACTCTGCTCATTAAAACTACACGCATACAAAAATAATATTATAAAATAGATTTAGATATAGCTTAAAATTTTTCTTTCTGAGAAACTACATCTGTATAACGAATTCAATGTAAACCACTTAAAATACCCAATTTATTCGTAGTTGAAAGTGTTTCTCTTTTCATTAAATATGACTAGATTCAAACCAACGCCTAATTCCTTTTTTAAAATATTGTTCCCAGATAAATGATTTTTAAGCATTTCTTTGTTTCTCAAATGGAGACTAGGATGCATGTAATTCTTATACCTTATTTAACAGTAAACATGTTTAATAATTAAATATTTACAGCTTCTGAAATTTATAGGTTCCTTGTTTTTTGTTGTACATTTCATTTTCCGTTTAGGTGCTAGGAAGTATTGGCATGTGCGCCTACATTACATATCCCTATTTAATAGATTAGTGTTCGAAGTTAAGAGAATCTGCACTTTTTGTTCAATTTCTTTGAAATTTAATGTGCACCGTTTAATGAAATTTGTTATGGGAAGCACATGTATGAAAGAAAAATTTATACTATGCAACAATCGTGGTATACATTCATGAGCGACATTTAAGTATATCTGCTCAGAAATTCCCCAGACTGAGTTTGCAAGATCGAATATAATATAGCTTTATTGTGGGTTATAGTCCCCCCTTCACAGTCGTACATCTCTTACAGCTTAACGTCATACTGGAAACGTGGAAGTTGATGAACCCCTATGGAAATGGGTCCTACTGTTTCAACAACACAATTAACAGCTGCTTAAAGGTTTCGGAGGGGTATGGGGAGCTGCATTTACTCTTCCAAGAGCGCCCCAAACATTCTCAGTAAGGTTAGGTTTGAAGATATTGTTCGCCAACCCATCCGGCGAATATCCTCACTATCAGGATAATCTACCAGGTATAGCCTATGTGGACGAGCATTGTCATCCATAAAAAGGAATTGAAGGACAACTGCTGCCTTGACAAAATTTCTCTAAAAGTATAAATATTTTATTGCGAAATGATCGAACAAAAATTCACAAACTGATGTTCATCATTAGTTTGTGTAAAAGAACTTTTCTTCTCTTAAATTTTACCTAAAGCACTTTTTGCATTGAATTCAGAATTACTCCACTTGATATCACCATTAAAGTTCTGAAAACCAAATCAGCTGACATACAAAAATGCCGCTATTAGAAATTAATTTCATTTCGTACTAAATTCTGATTTCATTTCACTATTGGTTTTAAATTTTCTGTATTAGCTTGAATGAATATCGATTTCTTGAAAATGAAACAAATTTTCAAATCCTTAAAATTGAAACAAATTTAAATCTTTCTTATCCGGTATTTGGATATGATCTTCAGTTTTTTTTTTCCTCCTTACTGAATATAAAAAAACACTTGAAAAAAAATTAATATCCGCAACTGCAAGAAACAGATTCACTTCAAATTCACAACCCTCAAAACTGAATTTTTTATACTAAATAAATGAATCCATATTACAAATTGATGCTCTTCGAGGTACTCAATAAAAATAACGATATTAAAAAATTGACTCATTAAACTGATTAGCTATTCATACAATTAAATCTGAAAAGCGAACCTTTCCAATTTCTCTTCATAAAACGAGTTGAAGTTCACATGCCTTCAAAATAAATTATAGGTTTATTTCATTCTGTATTCTATTCCGCACGAAAGACATTACGAAGGATATCTTATTAGCATTACTTCGGTAAATAGTACCATCGATTAATTCGGGTGTCATTGCGTTTTTCGAAAGGTATTTTTCATGTTTCCCTGCTCGTCTTTGTTTATATGGGGCATGTTTTTTATATTATTACTAAACTGTGGTATTTGATACAGGTTGTCTAAAAATTTGAAAATTTCTCTTAACCTATTATATTATGGATAACTTATTAAGATTACTTCGGTAAATGTCATAGATTAATTTAGGTGTCTTTGCGAGAGGTATATTTCATGTTGCTAGTTTTTACTCCTATTGGGCGTGCTTTTTTTATTCAAACTACGTGATTTCATATATATGTATAAAAAGTTGAATAGTTATAAGTCAGCAAAATCTAAGGTTAAAGAATAAATACAGTCTTAATTTGGCTTAATTTTTAGACAGTTCAACAATCTTAATTGTATTACATGCGTCTGTTATGAACGTTTCGAATATGTTCAAATAAAACTTTATTTAAACATTTGTATTGCATTACCCTAGAGTAACAGTATCTTGATGTAATCATCGAAGTACGAGATCCGTTTCCTATAGCTCTCGTGTATATTCAAAACCGAAAGTTAATGTTACAAACCATTTAAATATAATCAGCTTCCAATTCAAAAAGTAGTTTTAGTACAATTTTTTCTGTTAAATTAACGTTTTACATTTAAACACAAATAACATTTGTCTACTAAACCAGCATTATTTATTTTTGATGTTAGATTTATATACGTGCAGGGCGTTTCAAAATTAATGCAATAAGCGTTTAAGGGTGGTAAATATATCAAAAGATACATTTTTCATTGAATGGTCGCAAGTTATGCGGTTATCTGCTACAGGCTACTAAAAGGTTTTTCTTTTTTCAGGATCGGCTATAAAGTAGATGGTTTTCGTATGAGAGAATATTAATGATTTTTAATGGATCAGTATTTGATATAGCGATGCAGAGAAGGAGGATATGCAATTTGTCTACGGCCTATGGTAGGAAAGATCAAAGGCTAAACCCGCGTACGAAAGCCCCTAGTCTATCACAGAATATTTCTTCGCTTGTACCGCAAAATGTGGGATTCTTCAGAGCTGCCTCGAATAATACTGGTTAGAACATCCAGAGTTGAATGTCTATAAGACCCGCCGTGGCCTAGAGTGCATATATACTGAAAAAATAACAATGAAATATTAGCAAAATTTTAGAATTATTTTGAAAGGGTTATTTCGAAAATAAATTTCAAAAATGGTGTTTTTTAAATTTACATCTCGCACATTTTTATATACAGATAATATACATTAGATGAATTGGGCGTTACTTTTCTTACAGTTTGCGCTGTCTTGGCAAAAAGCATTTATCTTTTTTAGATTTGACTTAATTTCAGTTAGTAAATTGACTTAAATTCCAGATTTCATTTAAAAATAGTGATGCAATAATTGACAAGAGGGTGTTAATATTCTTACTACAAAATGAAGTTTGTACAACTTATGACTTCTTTATACCGCATTATTCCGTGTAATGAAACATTTGACTCGAATAGTATAAGATTTCAATAATATCGGATCAGAATCGATATCAATATTTTTGCCTTTTACATTAATTTATTCTCTGCTTTTCGCAACTGTAGCATACTTAATTAAAAATTTTTAATCAGTATTTTTTGGTGGGAGGGCGTAGAATTATGTGCTTTGGCCTTGGGTCGTAAAAATGTGTAAATCCGGCCTTGAAAACACCGGTCACTTCAGAAGAGATTCTACGTCAGGTAGAAAGATCACCTTCTAAAGTATGTTGCATTATTTTTGAAACTTCCTGTTTAAACATTTTTGTATACAGATAATAAAATTAACAAATTTCCTCAAGCTTACAGATCTTAGGAGCAGAAATATATAATTCTTTCATATCAAAGAAAACGCATTGGCTGAACTATTTTAAAATTTTCTCGGAATTTGATTCCATACATGTATAAAAATACTTCTTGTAAAATTTCTAGAAATATTAACGCTGAACTAAATCTTGAATACTGTTTATTGCACAAAATTGAGACTTTCAAATTTTAAGAAAAATAAGGGCAGTTTCGAAATGTTAATTAAGAAATAAAAACAAAGCTAATAAAGCAATTCCTTTCCGTTTATAAGAATCACTTAAATTTATAACAAATTAATAATTAATTCCAGAGAATAACAATTTTATTTTTCGTGGCCCCTAAACGTATTTTATATGCATACATTACATTTATATACCAAGACCACTTAATTATTTTCAGTTACCAAAATTTGAAAGAAAGAATTAGTTGTCTGATTACACTGAAAATAATTCTTAATTTATTGAATAAACATTACGAATAATTCTTAATTTACTGAATATATATTTTTTTATCTTTATAAACATTAAGGAGTCAAAAATATCTTTAATCTCATATTCCTAATTAGTCACTAGAAGTCTTTTAAAACAATTTGAAATGTCTTAACTATTATTAAGTTAATATTTAATTTATAAAGGTGTTTAAAGCTCGATTGTAAAAAAATTTGTTCAGCCAAATGTATAACCAAATTCGTCTACATATTATTCCGGCCATGAGATTTCGATTTATGCAAAAAAATATTTCCAGTTTTCTTCAACTGCAGTATGGCGCTATACACACAGATGTCCAAGTCAGTTAGCAGAATTAATTAAAGAAATCACGATTTCCACTACAAATTTTATTTTTGGCATCTTTGGTACTTGTGGTTTAAAGAATTTGCACTGCCTGCACTCAGAATAGCGAAATTTGCATGGGCAATTGCAATTGGAGTTGCGATCATTCAGAGTGCACTTACGTCTTTATAATCCAGTCACTTGTTCCGTTACTGCATAGAGATATTGAACAACGCTTTAAATTTTGTTATTCCACAGCAGCGTTGGAGCCTGCACTTAGTCGTATTCATGTAAGATGGAGTATATCTTCTAATTGGATTATGTATTCAGCAAGTTCGACGGCAACATTTTACAGGCGAACGAATAATAAGCTGTGCATTTCCTTGCATGTGGCCATCGAGTTCTCGGAATCTCAAATCCTTGTGATTTTTTTGTTGTCCGATCATCTGAAAACGGTGGTTTACAAAGGGAATGTTGATAACATAGCCAGCCACCTTGAAGGATTGCTCAACGCTTAAGTTCGACGAACCAACATTGAATTTCTGCTTTCTGCGGGTAGAACATGTAATCCAAAGAAGGCATTTTTTTGGAACACTTGAGAGGTCCACTCATTGAACCACATGTATCAACGATGCTGAAATAAAAATTTGTAATGGAAAATGTGATTTTTGTAATTCTTTCGACTAATTAACTAAACCAACTGCATGTACAGTGCCATATTGCAGTTAGTGGCAAAAATTTGAACTACTTTTTTATTCTACCTAAATCGAAATACCGTGGTCGGAATAGTATATGGACCAAATTTGGTTACATTTGGCTGTATAGATTTTTTTACCATAGAGCTCCAAACACATCACGTTATTTTATAGCTACCCGTACTTCATTTACTAAATTAAAATCTGGTTTCGTAGTTTTATCAACTATCTGTACCCGCGCGGCGTTGCTCGTAGTATCATGAATGTGAACGAAAAGAAAAAGGTCACAATGACATAAAATAAAGTTTTCTATACCTCTTTAAAACATCGCCGATCTTTGCCTAATCTTTACCCTCGAAAATATGATAGATATTTTCATTTAATAATAGTAATAAGGCACTGGCAAGTGGTGACTGGAAGGAGAAAAAAGCATTAAGGTTGCACACATTTAAATGTATTTGTTTTGATTCTGAAAACTCATGTTATTTTTTATATTTATCATTGTCATGATTTTATTTTGATATTACTTGATTGTAGTATAATGAAATGAACTTAAATTTTTTAAAGAAAATCATGCTTTCACATCTTCATTATATTCATGCTGTGAGCCTGCAGTACGCATAAAGTTGATGTTTAATCAAAAATAAAATAACTGTAAAATATGCTTTGTTTCGGTATTATCATTTCATTATTCCAAGATTTCAATATAAAGATAAAATAATTGCACATTTCAAAAATAAAAAAAATATTTTATTGTGAAGCGATTCCCTAATTATACCCTCCCTATATCCTTATCCATTAGCCCCCCACCCCACCCCCCCACAATATCACCCAGGTCGGAACGTTTCAGCACTGCCTAATTTACGACTACACCACTGCATCCAAACAAATGATTTTAAATTATTCCGAGCAAAACATAAGCAGGGAATAAATCAAGGCTAACGTCATGTATCATTTCCCTGCTCTTGTGTTTTTTCCACCAGATGGCGCACATAGGCAGGACAAAGCTGGTCAATTTTCCCTGGTACTTCTTTCAAAAAAATTCTCTGACCTCGTCAAGGAAAAAATTAATTACAAACAAACCAACAAAGGTATTTTAACTGTTCTTGTTTTAAATCGTGGAGAAATGATCCAGTTATAACCTCAAAAAAATTGAAAATGATAGTGTTATTAGAACGTCGGATGTGATAGAAAAAGGATTCAGAACGAAAGATTTTAAGAAAAAGTGACTTATTATTTTTTTTATTTCTCAAAATTCAGAGAACTGCGTTAAAAGTTCAAAATAAACTTAATTAGAATGAAAATTGTTTGTTCTATCCGATGGAGTATCTATTTTTTCAGATTATCAGAAACGATGCTATGGTAAAATATATACCGAAAATCACCCAAAACAACACAAAACATTAAATGAAATTTTTTCTAGATTAAATTTTAAAATTCGGGCTTCGAGGTGCATTGAGTCACCATTACGACTACCTGTATGCCAAATTTCATTGCTGTAAGTGCGATAGATTTGTCTGGACATCGAACGCACATGTACACGCCCAAACATTGCCTTTTATAAGTATAGATTATTATTAATATAATTAAGTAATTTATATATAAAACACCACTTCATGTCCTCGTATCTAGAATCATTATAATTCTTTGTAAGTAATATAAAAAAAACTTATCAGTACGCTCTCGGCGTTGCCGGTGCCACCATGACTTCAAGAAAAAAAAAAAAAAACGCCCACAATGACATGAAAAAGTTTTCAAAACAAAATATAACATTGATTTTTAGGAAAACAGTACAGAGTACATTAATCCAAAACAATTTTAAAAAATTGCAACTTGAAAATCATTATTAGACAGCAAGTGAAATATGCGAGACGAAGAAACATGTTAAGACACTGCCGAAAATAATTAATGAGTCATTCAGTTAAAGGTTATGACGTCCCCTGCGTTCTTCGAAGCCAGCCAATGAAATTGCAACAATGCATTCTGGGAACGGAGAATGTCGCTCCGGTGAATGCCTCGCTGAGAATCTCGCTAGCAAAAAAACTGTTTCAACTGATCAGGGAAAAATTAATTTAAAAAAAAACGGAAAAGGGTATTTTAACGGTTCTTGTTTTAAATCCGACAGATTTTATCTTTACCGACCTTTTTTTATTTAAATCAAGATTTTTGTATTTTAATGATTTTTTAAAACTATATCTATACTTATAAAAGGCAATGTTTGTGTGCGTGTATGCCTGCGTGCGATGTCCAGACTAATCTATCGCACTTACAACCTTGAATTTGGCACACAGGTAGTCTTAATGGTAACTCAATGCACCTCGAAGCCGCAATTTTAAAATTTAATCTAGAAAATTTTTTATGTAATGTTTTGTGTTGTTTTGGTTGAGTTTTCACACTAATTTCTGAATTGAATGGTTTTAAATAATTGTACGAAAAAAGTAGACACACCATCGAAAAGAGCACACGATTTCCGTTCTAATAAAGTTAATTTTAAATTTTTAACGTAATTTACTGAATTTTGAGAAATTTTTAAAAAATAGTCAGTTTTGCAATCGAAATTGTATTTTTGTTTTTAAATTTGCTGCATCCGACGTTCTAATAACACTATTATTTTCAAATTTTTTCATCTTATAACTGGAACGGTTCTGTCGTATTTAAAATAAGAACGGTTAAAATATCTTTTCCCGTTTTTTTTTAATTCATTTTTTTCCTAGTCAGTTCAAAGATATTTTTCTCTACCGAGCTCCCTCCCGCGACACTTTTCCGGAACATTGCTGGAGAATTTCATTGGCTGACGGTGCAGAGCGCAGGTGACGTCATAACCTTCAACTGAATGACTTCGATTATTATTTTCGGCAGTGTCTTAACGTGTTTATGTCTCGCATATTTTATTTGCTTTATAATAATCATTTTCACGTTGCAGTTTTTTAATATTGTTTCGGATTAACTTCGTATTTTCTACAGTTGAAATGTCATTATCGCGAAGAAAAATAAGCGGGGAAATCAATGTGTATCTTTTGTTTTCAGAACTTTTTCATGTCATTATGAGCGTGTTTTTTTTTTTCCATTTTGTTGAAGTCCTGATTCCACAGGCAACGCCGTGCGCGTACTGCTAGTATTTAATATTTGTATATTAGACAATGAGCCCTACAGTCATAGAATTATATATAACAACATACCAGTCATTAAGCTGTACTTTCTCTTAAAAAAACATAAATTAAAAAAATTTAAACATGTAACAACTATTTAAAAAATATTTGTGCACCCACGCACACACAAACATTGCCTTTTATAAGTATAGATCATAGTTTAAACTGCACTATGTAGATATTTGTATTTCTTTTGGAACATTTATATGTATTACTTAATTATCTTGCATTTGAACATTTATTGCAATATAAAAACTTTGTTGTCCCCAACACTATTTAGTTTTCTCCAATATCAAAATGAAACTCATTGCATTTTACTACGTTCTTTCTTTCTGAACATGATCCTTTCACAATATTTTTGATTTTATAAAAAAGGAACATTTCATATTTTACATTTTATTGTGTTGCTGATTAGAGATTTATTTAAAATCTAATTTGCTTGTGTTCTCAAAAATAAAAGATATGGAAGTACTCTAGTTACATCAATTCAATGAAATATTTTTTATGCTCTATATATTCTTTCTTTAAATATACATTAAAAAATATTTTATAATCACTATTTAAAGATACATGAACAATTTTATTTCATTAAAGCAGATAAACTTAATTTTTAACATAAAGTTATTTAAATCAGTGATTTTTTTAAAAAATCAGTTGTTTTAAATCAGCGATTTTAATCAACTGATTTAAATCTCCGCAACCCTGCATGCGACTTCTTGTATATTAAAAAGTAGAAATCTATATCTGGTGTAATTCAACACTCGCCTTGAGAAAAACTGCTCCTTTACAACATCTATATATAAATAATGTGGAATCTAACCTTTACAATAAAATTTCATCTGTTTGTTATTAGTTTATTAAACCTGAATAAATTCCCTAAATCATAATTAAATAAAACGTGAATAAAATGGCTGTTTTTTTATAGATATTTCGTGAATGAAAGTAAAAATAACACCAGAAATACAAATTTTGGATGAAAAAAATGCGTTTTCATCCAATTTATACTATTGTAATTACTAAACTGGTTATATTTGAAAGGTTAAATTCAGCAAGCAGGAATGCAAAGGAGACTTGTATCTGTTGTGGAAAGTTAGTGACAATTTTTGTGTAAAAGAAATTGATGGACCTGTTTGGAAATTATGACCCCGAGAAACGTCAAGTATATTTTATGAAAGTTGATAAATATTTTAGCAGGCTTGTAAATAAACTTAACTTTAATTTCTTGTTAACAAAGTTTTTCGCAAAATGGCTTCACCTTCAATTAAAATATTTCCAACAAGGTTTTTAAGAGATTTCTTCGTGATGAAATCTTCCAAAAGAAGAATTTTAACTTGTTTTACGGGAGAGAAACGAAAAGAAAAAAGACTTTCTTAGAAATACATCCATGCACATTAACGCATTTTAAAGAAGTTCTTGACATCTTTTTCTTCGATATTTTTACGTGGCTGACATTTTCAAGAGGAACTTGATATGCAGATGTACCTTGAGGCGTTAAATGTTATGTGGCAGCGTCCTACACGTTTTTGTCCCAGGATTTCAATCGAGATTCTATTGAGTGACTTTTGAATGAATTGGCGGTTTGTGTCCCAGCCCTTGAAATAGTGATAGCTATAAATGAAATTAAAATTTCTTGACGCTTCAACAGCATGTACTGGTGCGAACTTCGCTATTTTATGAAATGGCGCAGAGGTAAAACGTGATTCTAACCAGTTTCCATAATAAAACAGGAGAGTTTTATATTGGAAACAGGATAATTTAAAATGGTTTAAGTATAAAACAAGATTCTTGCCGTTTTAAATTTTTTCAAACGAAAGAATGGAATCAATTTTATGCTCACGTTTTAACACGTCAAATAAGCCGCGTCAATTTAATATTGGAACCCATTGCGAGTCTTGCAGGCGCTATGAATATAATAATTAATAACAATAATTAAAATTTATTTATGAACTGGTACGAACTTCGCTACTTAATAAAATATCAAAGAATAAAAACGTGATTTTATTCAGTTTATATAATAAGTAAGAATTATTTTATATTTTACCAGAAGAACGGTGCAAATATAAAGCTATGATTTTTGTCGTTTTAAATATAACTCGAAAGAATGAAGTCGATTATAGCTCACGTGATACACGTGAAATGAGTTGCTGGAATTGAATTTTGGAACTCATTACGAATTTTGCAGGAAGAATAAGAATATGACTTGCCGCATAGTGTAATGCAACGTATATTCTGAGGCTAATTGGCATGCGCAGTTACGTTTTCTATGTGTATGTAGCACCACGTGAATTGACTCTTATTTATTGGCTGGCTATCCTGAATAGGAATCTGCTATTCTTGTTTTTTGTTTTGTAAATTCAGTTGCAATTTTCAGAAGAATGTCAAAATTTAATGCCATTCTTATTTTTCTGAAATTTAACTTAATAATTAAATAACTTGAATAATTTAAGCATAATTCAAAATCATACTTTCTCTTTGTCCATTCAAATCTTTCATGAGTATTACCTTAGAGAAACAGTTCCTTATAAAGTTATTTTACATTTATTTTTCACGGCAAAACTCTTAAGAAATTAGATTATAATTTACAATAAGAACTGTCGTAAAATCTTGCAATTTCCAGTTGTTTAAACACAATATACCTCTGGCGTCTGAAAATAGCAATCATTGTTATAATAATAAATTCACAACTAATATTTTACTTAAATCGACAAACTGATGTCACAGCAGTCTTCTTTTTAAAGACATTCAGCTCTCTTTAAATCTTATGTGAAAAAAATTGTGGCTTGTCATTCCCTCATATTTTATCCTATTGTCTATTTAAAACTCCATTTCGTGGATAAACACATTCTATAATGTAGAATAAAGAATATGTATTACAAATATTACGTCAAGGAAGTTACTTCTCTTCGAAAAGCTTAGAAATTTTGGAAGTTATTCTGTATTTTTCGTGCAGAAGTGTCAGAAACTAGATTAATAATTTATAATAAAGTCTGCATGTAAATTATTGTAACTAAAGCTATTTAATCATAGCGTAATAAATTAAATCTAAAGCTATTTAATCATAGCGTAATAAATTAAATCGGATTTTTTAAAGTGTTTTTGTTCCTTGCTGAAGAAATTGGAGCCAAGTTTATATTAGGAGATAAAGTAAGGCAACACAGCATATTTAATTGTTATAAGAGTTATCATCGTGATTGCATTTATTCGACTAGATCTTATAACTTGGTTATTTCGCCACGTTCTTGGAAAAGATTATCAATTATTACACATGTAGAGCAAAAATACGACAAAAGGGGCTCAAAGTTTTCACCAGAATCACTGACACATATATAACTTCCACGTTGCGTAGAATAACGTAAATTATCAAAATTTTCAGACGTATCTGGTATATATATATTGCGGCGTGTTTTACTCTTTTTGCTAAGGCGCCATACATAAGATGCATATCTGCCAATTCGTGGAATGTTAAACATTGCATGTTTCTCGTGAGGAATACTTTTCTCGACTGAAGAAGGCTTGCTTTGCTTACTACATATTCTCATCACAGTGTCTTCTTAGTGCTTTAAAATAATGTATGTGACCCTGAGTTGATGAGATTTTTTTTCATGCACGTGATTTGTCTTTATCTTTGTCGGTTTTATTTTGAATCACCCTGTATAAAAGCAGAAATGCGTTTTCATATGGTTAACGAAAATATTTATTATGCTGCTGAAAACATTTTAGAGAAAAGAAGAGATATTTCTAATCACAAACATCAGGGTGTAGTGGAGCCGGAACGCAGTTCCGGCGCTGCTTTTATTACGAGAAATAAGTGAAAGAAAAAAAATGTAAAAAACCCTCCTTTATACATTATTCGCTGCGACATACAAATTAGATTCAAGCTGCAGAAAAGACAATTGGTAACTTTGCTTGCTCTAGAAATTTATACACCATAAAAGAAAGTGAACGTATTTTGCAGACATCTATTAACATGTCCAACTTATCTAAAGTAGAATGTAAGTCAAATTCTAATGAACAGCAAACTTTCTTGGAAGACGAGTTATTTCGTCCGGGGCCAGTTAATGCGTTAAAATAGCGTGATCATTGTCGCCCAGGTTGGAGCGTACCGGCTCTGCTAAATTTTCGACTTCACCACTGACTAACATGATCATTCTGACAGAAATGCTGATGCATGGCTTGCTTATTTTATAACAATCAAATAATGCTAATCTTATAAATCTTCAAAGTTTTCCTTTAAATATAATAAACTTATTACTTTTTGTTTCAGAACGGCCTTTTGGTTGCCCAACTTGCATGAGATGTTTTATGAGGAAGGTGGAATTACTACGTCACGAAAGAATTCACACCGGTGAAAAACGCTTTAGATGTCCCGAGTGTTTCAAACCATTTGGTCGCAAAGACCATATGAAGAAGCATTTTCTAACTCATCTTAAATCTTACGAAGCTCCAAATCCAAATCCTGAAAGCAAAGAAGTGATTGAAATTGATTAAGATCCTAAGTCAAATCCTGAAGAATTAGATGAACAACAACAAAAGAAAGAGTTGTCAAAGAATTGATTTAAATCGATTAAGATCCAAAGTCAAATCTTGAAAAATCAAACATATAGTAAGAATACAACAACAAAAGCGTGAATGAATTAGTAAAGATTCAAATTCAGATTTTGTAAAATTCGGGTGCATTGTTAAAGAAATAAATAAAATTATTTACTAAGGGGTACTACTTCATTTTCATTGTCAAGAAATTGTAGTAGTACCTGAAATAGTATGTTTAAGGTACTGATATTTCATTAACATTGAAATATATGAAAAGTAGTTAAATTCTTTTTAAATCATTTTTATAGGAGTATATTTTTAATGCAAAATTTTTAAATGAAGTTTTTCAGTAGCTAATTTTTATATTAAAGGTAGATTAATTTTACTATCAATTTTTGAATCTTAAAAAAACTAATTTCAAATGTTTTCATTTATTTGAAAATACTAATGCACAATTGTTACTTTTCTATGGTACTAATATTTCAAAGTTTCATATATTTCTAGCAATGAAACGCTTTTATGCTTAATTACTGTGTATTTTATCTAAAAGTAATCTTTATCTAAATGTATATTGTATTTTATGAATAATGATAGTTTATTATTGGAACAGCTTTACACTTAATAAGTATACAGTAAAGCACCGTTTATACGTCTTTCAAGGGACTGACGTAAAATGACATATGAATGAAACTACTTATAATCGAAATTTTGCGAAGCAACTTTGATTATTACTGATTTAATGCTACTACTGCAAATTTATTGAAGCAAAGTCTACCCTGCCCTGGCCGAAGCCGCACGTTGGGATTGATAACCGGCTGCCAAAAAGCAGCCCCTGCAGCCCCTCCATTACATAGCGCAGGACGACACTTGTCGACACACAAAATCCCCTGGCTGGTGCGTGTTAGTATTTTTTCCCTTTAAAATAAAATAGTATTATATTACAGCCATGTAACTTAATAGCATAAACAAAAAATTACTAAGATTTCCAGATATGTAAGTGCAATAGTTAATCAGTGTCTAGACCTCCCAAAATGGAGGCAAGCTGCTCTTCAATTAATTTTGCCGCGTCCTTCTTGCAAGATACTATTCGCATAAGTTTAATAATATCAAGATTAGCCCAATTTTTGGGCCAACTCAACCTATAACTTGCCCAACGTTTGCATCTCATTATTAGATATTCCACTGATCCAATTTCTTCACCACAGTCGCAAACTGGGTTTTTGTGAAAGAAGCTCACCTGATAAGTTTCAAAGACTCCATGGACTGTATAAATCTGATTTCCATTACAATTTCTCTATTGAAATTTACTTTGCCAAAGAATCTTCTAGTCCATTGGCCTTTCTTCGACCTTGCTATCTTGTAAGGATTTTTATTTTACTTTTATTTCTTATCTGGAGACAAGATTTACTATAGAAATATGCAATTCTTTCATGCAATATCGCTTCATTTGCTTGCGTATCAGCTTTCTCATTTCCTATTATGCCCTGATGGGCCTTTACCCAATATAAATCAATGTTACCGTTTATTATTTCTTTAATTGAATTAATTATCCTTCTCTTTTCCGTCGGCGAATTCAGTGCCATAAGGGCAGATCTTGAGTTCGAAATGACTATTGACATTCCTCATATCTTTCTCTTGTATGTATTCTACCGCTTCTTTTATTGCTACAACTTCAGCCATAAACACAGTAGCTCCATCGCTTAACCTGATTTTCCAACTTTCATCTTCAATTCCACTACGAAAGTGAACAAACTCGCAACCAACTTTATCCTCAGTTCTATAGCCATCTGTAAAACTGTTATCACCATCCATTTCCTGATTATAAAATGTCCAATTGATCATCTTATTTTGCCAAGCTCATAGTCAAAATGTGTAAAATCCTCGTTTTCCGAAGTCGTTTTACTAATAACTATACTATCCAACTTTTTCTTTTTCTATAGAAGCTTTTATGTCCAAGGACGGGCATCCCATAAATACTTGTATCGCCTCATTGGAAACTGTTTTATATACCTTTGAGATAAACATTTCCTGATTATAAATCCAGTGGCACTCCCTGATTATATTCCCAAGTTTCTCCGTTGGGCAATATCGCCGTTCTGTCCTTAAGCAAATTATTTAAAATTCTCCTAATCCTGTAAGGAATGAGATTTTTCTGCATTAGTTGTTTAACATGGCTCCAATGGACTGAGTTAAACGCATTAGAAATGTCCATGAGATCATGCAAGAAATATTTTTCTGCAATTTAACTCTCTCCACAAATTGGAAATATGTTTCAATTCAGTCTTTGTACTCATGCCTCTTCTAAAACCGTATTGGTTAGCATCCAGAATTCCTTTTATTTCAAGAAAGTACATAAGACGATTTGTTACAAGTTTGTCTAACACCTCCAAAACTGGAAGAAGGCAGGCAGGTAGGTCTATATGAAGCGACTAGCGTGGAGTCCTTTCCCTCTTTAGAAAGAAGTAAAATGTTGGCTCTTTTCCAACATCTTGGGAAACATCCACTATTCAAACAAAAATTCATAAACCATCTTCCGTGTTCATTGTCCACTCACTGATATCTTCCCCATCCATATTCTTTGCCAAGGTTAAATCTATCCAACCTTTTCCCTTTGTGCTGTCATATGTTGGAGGCGATCCTGGCTTTGTCCTGTCGATAAATATCTCCAACAGTTCGAAAACTCGGGAATCCGAGGCTCTAGGACCCCAAGCTGTGCTTTTGGCGTTAAAATCGCCGTTAATTAGAATTTTTGGTCTTTGTATTTTCGTACAATTCTTTCAATTTTTATGATGTAATCAGACAGTCACTTGGTGGACAATACACACAAACATACAAAATATTTTCATTATTAAAAAATAATTCAATACCACAAGATCTCTCTCCACCAAAACCGGGATGAAGTTCAATGACTTTTTAATTAAAATTGTGGCGCGGGGTATACCCGCTTGGTATACTGCCTTGTATTCGTGGGGAAAACCCACTACATGTCCATTGGCAAAAAAAATTTCCGTGGCAGCAACAATTGTCCAAATTTTTTCTCAAGAAATCGTGAGCAAGAAGAGAATAAGCTGCTCTGGCTTGATAGGAGTTAAACAGTCCACAACTAAGATTAGAAACCCGATTACTATTGAACATGACCACTCATTGAACCATAGTCAATTCTTCTCCTAATGAAATCTCTCTAAGATATACGACTCGCAGCTTCTACTTTTATCTCTGTTTTACATCTATTTTTTCGTCTTTAAATCTTTCCTTTAAAACGTCATAGTTGCCACAATGAATTTCTTTTCACATCCCTTATGACCTTCATCGCCACATTTCATACAGATAATTTTGTTCTTGTCCTTGCAGTGTTTTGTAATTTGCCCATATTTGTAGCAGTTAAAACATTGCATTGGTTTAAGATATTCGCGTATATTAAGCCTTAACAATCCTAAGTTTACCTATTTTTAGAATTTTGCCAAAGAAGTTAGAATCAAGCGATACTATCCAATTATACCCTCTCTGGGTGTCCATCAAATTTTCACTTTTTATAATTCCTTATTTAAGGACATCGTTTTGATTTTTAAGTTGCATGATTGCCGAATCACAATCCAAATTCTCTTCGACTCTATATATAATAATTTTGGGGTTCGACTTCGCCGGTCTTTTAAATTTCATCTCGTCTCATCTTTTAGTAGCTCATTACTCTCTATTTCATCTTTCAATTTATTTAAATCATCCTCACTGTTCACTTCTATAAGGTTCTCCCATTTATTAATATTTTTAACATTTGTGACTCCTTTTTTCAACTTGGCTGGATCGATAGCAGCTTGCAACTTGTCTTTCACCTTTCCTTTATCACTATCCTCTTTTAGATAAATGATGGCAACAGGACCCTCTTCTTTTTACCTACTTCTAGATCTGCTCCTTGCCCGTTTAACCACCGACGCAAATGAGGGCACCACCGGAGGAGTTACAACTGTTTTCATCTTTAATAACTCGACTATTTCCAATTCTTCCTAACACTGTAGAATAGCCTTTTGTTGTCTGTTTATCACCGCCGTAAAACTAGACGCAAGTCCTCCAAGTTTCTTTAAATTATGTTTCGAAATAGTAATGGGTGTTTTACCGAAAAACTCCATAACATTCGTATAAATATTTTTTCTTCGTCGCCGACTGAAAGATTTAAAGCAAATTTATTTAAAAGTAAATTTATAAAATTATTAATCTTCGTCTGAGGTGCTGATTGTAAGTATTAAGTATAGCACTATGAATCGAATTAAGCTCAATTGTTTTTATAATGGTCCTTTGACAAAAGAAATAAATTTGAAGTTTTTCACTGGAGTTCATTGCATCTTAAAAGGAAGGTAAAATAACTTTTTCGCATTCTTTTTCGTCATTACTTAAATCAGCACCAGACAATTTGTCTTCTATTAATTCAATAATTGTAAATTTCGAAATCATGATGTCAGTTTCACATACTAGAAAGGAAATTTTCACATTTTAGAATGGAGAAAAATGACGTATAGCCGAAGCTTTGCGTCGTATAAATTAAGTACTTTATCATTATAATGAATCGGGACTGTGCTGAAACGACGTATAAATGAGAAACGTATAAACGGTGCTTTACTGTATTTCTATTATGAGAGACTGATTTTCTCTCTCATCAGAACAATTTTACATTTAATTGATATTTATATTATAAGAGTGCTTTATCTCATTCCGTATTGTATTATTTTGTGTGAAATATTTCATATCGTAGTAGTTTTGTGATTCGTTAAATTTCTATTAGCGAAGAGAATTCCCCTGAAAGAAATCTTCATATATTTTTATATAGATGAAGAGAACTATTTTGAATCTAATTTTTGATTTACGATTGTTTTAACCATATGTAAATTTTGATTCGTGCAGAAACATTCATCATTCAATTAAAATACGCTTTATAAAATCCTAAAGCAACTTCTGATACTTCTACTAAAAATTCTACATCTGTTTCATCTTAAGTAGTTAAATCTTAACTGAAAAAATGGAAATTCATCATAATAAGTACAGTAGAACCCCGGTAATCAGGACAAGCGCTAATCCAGAACCCTCGGTAATCCGGACGGTCCATGGAGAATGATGCAAACCCGAATCCTGCGCTGATCCAACCCATGGATCAGAATGTTATTCAAAATATCAAGCTGGGATATAGCAAGTTGCTTCTTACAATTCTCAATGATCCTATGCACAATGAAAACTTGGAAAAAACACAGACAAATGTAAATTTAAAAGATGTCGTGTTCAGTCTTGCTAACTGGGCACCTGTGTCTACATTGCTGATCAACAAGTCGTGGAAAATTTGCTTCCCAATTTTATTGATTCTGAAAACTCCATCAAAATTTCTCATTCTGAGGCTAGAGCGGCACTCAACACTTCATTACAGTGGGCTGAAGAGCAAAATTTTGAAGCACACAGAAATTATGCTCCTCAGACGTTTAAGAGACTACGCATTTGAATTAAAAATTGGAACGGCCGCGCAAAGAAAAATCTCTGACTTTTTTGGACACTAATTATGTTCATTCATTTGCATATGTAGTAATGTATCATGTTTATTCACTTGCATATGTAGTAATGCATCATGTTCATTCAATTTATCCATACGATGTTATTTCATACAAATATACCATAGTACCTATACATACAATTTTTGAAAAAAGTGTTTTACGTTATTTTTTAAAAACCTCTCTAATCCGGACGCCCATGTGCCTGAATTCGTCCGGATTACCAGGGTCCTACTGTAGTTAAGAAATATCTATCCCCATATGAATACTTTTTACAATTTTCTCTGAAATATGATTTAAGTTTGCATTTAAGCTTAAGTAAGTAAGAAATGAAAATAATTTTTTGCGAGACGATCCAAGATGAATGGCACAGTATCAACCCGGAGGCGGCACAGAAACCAGTTGATTGCCTGAATCAAAGACTGAAAGTAGTGAAAGCTAAAGGAAGTCTAGATAAGCATTACACATTGATATTTTATTTTTAAATTTTGTTATGTTATTTTTTCATTGTAAGATTTTGACCGTTCGAATAATTTTGAACAACACATCATTTAGAATTATATAAAAATGTTCCTGTTCTGACTTATTCTGCGATAAAGTCCGAGTTATTTGAAGATTTTTCTAATGAATAAGATTGAATTAATAATAAAATTAATATATTTGAGAAATTTTATTTTCTATAATAAAAAGTTTAAAATGTTCACTAGCGTTCTAATAATTTTGAACAGCGCGGTATATGTATGTTTTACTACATAAATCTTTATAAAATTTGGAAGAAAATTTGTAAAATTAGCGTCAGACATTATTTAATTCATCTTAATCATAGTTAGTTTCAAAGCCATGAAAACGTTAGTTTTCCAGAAGCTGATTAGTAAATGCTAGATTTGGGGGACTTCCAATCTGGAAAACGTGTACTTTTTGCATTGATTAAAATTCAAGTTGATTTTGACATTTTATTCAAAATTCTATTTTTTTTTTTTTTCAGAACTCTTCATGTCGGAACAAAATGATTTTTTTAATTATTTAATTGCTTAACTAAACAGTAAGTTCTAAGAAATAGTATTGCATGCAACTTTTATGAGAACAAATAAAGTAAATAAAAAGTAATAAACGGAATATAAGACAGATTTCAGAAATTTTACTGCAACATAAATATTTCACATTTTATTTATGCTTTCTAAAATTAAAGTGACCACAAGTTTTCTGAACATCAATCCGGGGCACTCTAGATTTTCGGAGAGAAAGGAGGGGGAAGCCAATTGAAGACAAACAGTGGAAAACTAGAGCGCCCAAGCTAATTCAAGATCACTGGTTACTTTAAAGCTACGCTAAAATAATACAAGCTTGCTTATAACGTAAATGAATAATATTCAAAGGAATATTGGTAGTGAATTGCCAAAATATCTTGAAAATATTATTTGGTCAGACAGAATTGCAAAGGAAAATTCTCAAAGCTAGCTTCGTTAAGGATAATATAGAGTTAAAATTTTTACATATCAAATTATAACAAAAGTACTGTCTGTCCGCCACGAGAACTCTACTCGCCAAGTTGTCTAGCTGACGGCGGTCGCTGTAAGAATCGCAAGACGAATCCATTTCGAGTAGGTGAAGTTCACGAATGATGTTCTCTTTTTACCGCCGCAAACTGGCGCCAAGAATGAAATAAAACCCCGACTTTTATCGGATTCTTCCTATTCGAAATGGATCTTCCTTATAACCAGTTGCTATAGCGACCGCCGTCAACGGGACAACTTGGCAAGTTGAGTTCTCGTGGTGGACATACAGAACGCCGCCCCATGTCCCCGTGCCTGATGCCATTACAGCAACTGAACCGGTTGAATGGACATGAGGTAGTGTGGTGGACATACAGTACAAAAGCGCTTCTAGTTGCTCTCTATTTCCTCTTCCAAGATCAGTTCTGAATGTTTGCTAGCCTTCTTTTAGCTTCAACACGGAACGTGAATGTCTCTAAACTGAAATGAATGTTAGCATAATATCTTGGTCATATCAAATAGTGTTATATAAAAAAAATACATTTCATGTATGGCAGTAACTGGTTTACTTACACTATTATCAAAATAAATATTTTAATCTTTGAAAGTTTATTTTAATTGTAGTTTTTATATTGTTTTGTACACACATATTTACAATTAATTGTATTATGAAGACCTTTGAACTTCATATTTTATATTACTTAGTATATTTCATTCTATCCAAAGAAATAATATTGGATTTAAGGTTACAGAATTCTTATTTTATGAATTGTTGATAAACATATTCATTAATTGCGATTCCCTTTTATACTAAAACTACCTGTGAATATTTTTACATTTTATAAATTATATATTTTGTCAGTATCTATTATATGTACCTGTCATGCATACGTATTTTCACGAGTTTTTCGATATTCTGTAATAAATATAGTATATATATGTCTTGATATTTTTTTATGTTAATGAACAAAAATAAAGGCGATAGTTTTTGTTTGTTTTTAATGTATCATTCGTCATTAACAAAACGATAAAACAAATGAACTAACCTCTACTGAAGAAAAGGGTTTTTTCTTCTATTTTTATAACACTTGACATAACGAGCTTTATCTTTATAATATTAATGAGACTCTCAAGCATTCGGAGCAAGAAGAAAACCTATTAAGCCACCAAATGAAATCAATAATGTACACCAGCAAATTACACCAATCGTCAATAAATAAAAATTGAAAATTTCAAGAATATCGGGTTAAAGACTTATTTTCATATATATTTGACTAAGAAAAATGAATCGTAAACGAAAACTAAAAAAAATATTACTTATATTTTTAGGAGTGGGATGTTTTTCTGAAAAAATTGGCCCCTTTTGAGTAATTTTCTAGAAAACACCAACACAGTCACTCTCGGTATATCAAATTTAATTATGAATAAATCATCTTGCAGTTTTTAAAGAAAATTAATTTTTAAATAGTGCAAGATACTGAGGGATCAATTCTTATTCTCAAAGAACCACAAAAAAAATGCCGTAGAATATATAATGGCATTATTTCTATAAATCGACATAAGCAGGCAATGCAAGAAGAATTAATTTTTAAATATTTTTTAATTAGTTATTTTATATAATATTTTAGAACTGAACAAAACAGTGAATTATATTTTAGAAAGAATCTGTTTTATAAGATGCTTTGTAGATATATAAATGAATATAACATTACTATTTTTTTTTTTTTTAAATTCCCAAAAGTGAAAACATTTATTTACTGTTAAATGTATAATTTATCCAATTTCATATGTTGAATAAAATGTAAAGAAGCAATTGAGTCATTGCATTAACACATAAGTCATAAATCTTTATTAATGTCTTCAGTGGAAACTGCTTAAAAGGCACGAGAGTAATTTGTCAACACATTGAAAGTTGTTTCCCAATCGATCTTCACAATGTCTTTATCAGCAGAGAAACAATCCGATTGCTCCGCCATCTGGCGAGTACAATAACAATCTTTTAGAGCTTGATTAATTAATTTGGTGTCTTCTTTTTTCCCCAAGATAAATTAATAAAAATAAAAAATGCATTTATATTCTACCCTTGTTCATGATTTGAATTTCGACTAACCATCAAACAAAACAACATACAAATTTAAAGAAAAGTATCCTTTTCTTGCGCAAACGTTGAATTAAATGGGAAAAAAATTCAAATAGGTTCGTCAGAAACAAGTATTGGCAGTTTATAACAATTTAATTGCTTGTAACTAATATTTAAAAACAAATTTAATTGGGAGTAGAGATAATATCAAACGAAAGAAATTAGTTTAATTTTTGCTAGCTTTCTAGGAAGCTGTTGCATCAATCACTTCACTTAAAAATTTGTCAAATGGCAAATATTTTATTCTATTTCATTCAAACAACTGACCACTTATAAAAAAAAAAAACAATTATTAAATTAGCGTAAATAAAAATCGACAAATATGAATCGATGTTTGTTTTCTTTCAGCTCTTTTGGGTGGCGGTTCGGGCATTATAACCGTGTGTGTGTGTAAGGGGGGTGCGTACTTAAGCATTTTTGCATAACTTAAATTTTGCCTTTTTTAAATTAATTTTGAATGATTAAATAGTTTTAATAAAAAAATAATTATGTTTGAATTCTTGTAGGTAAGTTTCTAATAAAATATTATTTAAGCAATTCGTAATTTTTAATTAGTTTTATTTAAAAATTTAAATTTAAAATAAATTTCCTCGTATATTTTTCTGCAGTCCTAACTTTCTCCTATCAAAGATTTACACAAAAGCATTAGAACAATAAAAAAAATCGTGGGAGCTTCAGGTTAAAATAACACGTGGGGGAAATTATTTTGGTATTTATTTACAAAAGAATTACAGTACTATATATAATAATTTTTATTTGTCATAAATTATCCTTGATTTTTTTTTTGAATTTTGGGTCCACGAAAAATTTTTCCGCCTTTTAAAAAATTTTAAAACCTCGTTCCTAACATTTATGTTACTGTACATTTCTACAGTAGCCTCTTCCCTTCAAACTGTGTTTTTGAAAGTAATGTGGCTTGTGTCACTGCGCATGCGCAGCCGAAGGAAATCGGGACTGGGCTAAAATGCAGTCCTTCAAAAAGTTTTCTCCCTCTCCGAAGCCAGACATACCGCTTTCCCCTGCGTGTCGCCTAAAATCTGAAAGCTGTAAAACGAAAATTGCGTTAGATTGTTGATGGATTTAAATATTGCGTGCAATTGAAATTATTCAATTTATGCATTAAAAAGAGTTGGCCGGTTCCGGCACAGAGAGCAACCCTCAGTTATTTTTGTTCAATGATCAAGGTGCTAATCAAATGGTCAAAATTTCCAGTCAGTAATAAGGCATGAAACATGTTATCAGTAGCTGAAATATCTTATTACTAAGCAAAGTTTTTTCAATGGTATAACTAAAGTTTAGTTTCTGTATAATTTATTGAAATTATAAAACAATTAATTCGAATAAATTAACATTAGTAGCGCAGCTGTTAACTTAAGTTCATTAATAAACATGTTTCAAAACAAAATGTAAAACGCCTAAAATTACCTGGAGCCAATTGTTCTGTCATGTGCTACAATGAGTTTTGGAGGATAATTACTTCAATTATGAAATTGGTTACTATAATATGCACACCAGTCTAATAATTTAAAAATTGCACCATAATATGAAATCCCCTTCAAGTAGTGACATCAAACCATCGAATTTAAGCTGGTTTCTGCAAGCTGTATTTCCTTGGACAAGCATCATCAAACAGCCTTCTTTTATCCAAATACTGATGCGTATTAGAATTAACAAATAAATTTGTATATAAATGAACACAGTTGAAGCAGATTTCTAAATATTATTATTAATGCTGTTTATGTGTCTCATTGAATAAATTATATATATATGTAAAATTCTTACCAAAGCAGTTTTCAGGAAAGCAAAGATTTAAATACTTAGTTCTCAAAGGAATTTGTAAAAGGTTTTAATTTATCTTTTAGATCGTTGCTCATACCCCGCCCCCATAACTTCTAAACGGTGACAGCTTAGGCCATAAAGTTGGTGTCTAGGTATATTGAAAAGGCTATGCGCTACTCGATGAGACAACTTACAACGCCATCTATCGGCAAATTTTAGAATTAGCGGTCCTATCTCGTAAACGGTGAAAGATACGAGAAAAAAGTCAATTAGAAAATTGTAGAGCACTCTTTATTTAGTACGAAAAGATGCCTTGCGCACATTAATACTCAAAACAGAATGTAAAAAATGAACATTTGTTTGATTGTGATTTTCAACACTATGTCGTGAAACGCTAGCGAAGTGAGAAATCTAGTCCAGAGTGCAAATTTCTATAGTGGCTAAAGGAGAGCATTTTGAGCAATATAAATAAATGATCCAGAAGACAGGGACGTGTCTCAGTTTCTTTCTTAAACTCTTTATGACATGACAATTTTCGAAATCGTGACCAAACAAATGTTCATTTTTTGCATTCTGTTTTGAGTATTAATTTGCGCAAGGTATCTTTTCGTACGAAATAGAGAGTGCTCTACAACTTTTTAATTGACTTTTTTCTCGTATCTTTAACCGTTTACGAGATCGGACCGCTAATTCCAAAATTTACCGATAGATGGTGTTCTAAGCTGTCTCATCGAGTAGCGCATAGCCTTTTTACTTTACCTAGACACCAACTTTATGGCCTAAGCTGTCACCGTTTAGAAGCTAAGGGGGTGTAACGGATAAAAGTGGGAACCCTGTATTTAAAATAATATGGCAAAACCTTCAGATAGTTCGACAACCCCAACCACTCGACGGATTTCGATAATTTTTATTTCATATGAAAGCTTATGACGTCTAGATATGTCACCAAGGGTCGCCCCCCTCCCACACCACCACTCATTTTTGAACGAAATCGAAAAAAACATATAGAGAATGTATGGTGGATAAATGTTTTTTCGATTTCGTTCGAAAATGGGGAATGGTGGGGGGCAGACGACCCTTGATGACATATCTAGACGTCATAAGCGTTCATATAAAATAAAAATTATCGAAATCCGTTGGAAATCGAAAGTGGTTGGGGCTGGCGAACTGTCTGAATGTTTTACCTTATTATTTTAAATATATAAATCCCAACAGTTCCATCAAAATGGCGTGTCAAAAATATTGTAAAATACCTATTGTAGGTGATGGAAAGTGTTTATTTAGGGCGATATCATTCTGCATTTATGGATCTGAAGACTTTCATGCCGAAATTTGTGAGAAAGTTATACAAAACATCTAGATGAGGTTTATTGAAAGATTTTACAATTTTAAAGGAATCTGTTGTCTACAAAGAATATGAAATCTACTATGGTTTTATGGTTTGTTCCAGTGATCTTTATGTAGTATTTAAAAGTGAAAAAAGTAGTGGTTGAGAGCCTCGAAGCAGCGAGGTGGCATGGGAAGTGCTGAGCAAAGTGGTTGCTGGCCGCGAACCCGCCCGGAGGGCGGTGAGAGCGGCTAGTGTAAAGTAAAATATGAAATAAGATGGGTTAGAAATAAAAGTGGGTCTCCAATTTCTCTCAAGCATGCGCTCTCCGATGCGCCTCAAGCTTTAAAATGTTACAAAACTTAATTTGTTGCCCACGTTTTTTTTTTTTTTTTTCGATTCCACCGACTTACTGCAAAAAAAAAAAACATAACTGCAGCATATGATGATAAGTTAAAACATTTGCGCTGTCACTCCAAAAATAAGAATAAAAACATGGAAACAAATATTTGAATAATGCTTAATCTAAAGTACACTCTGTCCCAAAAATTTATAGAATCCTGTATTTTGCCTATATTTTTTGTTGTATATGATGTATTTCGATGTAACTTACTGTATAGATAGATATGTTATGTCTATTAAATTGAAAAAACAGCGGTTCTACCCCGTATATTTAACGTCAATTTTTAATTCGTAGAATAGACAAATAACCTGTCCCAAAAGTTTATAGACAAATGCTATTTTATGCAAATATGGTATCGGTAATCATGACGTCGATCTGGAGCCTAATAAATACGTTGTAAGAAAAGGAAAACGTTCGTTTGTTCTGCGTTTCAAGATGCCTAAAGCGTAGCAGCTCTCTAATGAAGAAGTGAGTAAAATTCTGCATTTGAAATTGCTCTGTAAGACTGTTAAGGAAATATTGAAACTTTTAAATCGTTCTAAAAGCATGATTTATCGTGTAGTAACACGTGCCATATGAGCCAAAACCTCGTTCGGGAAGACCACGTGTGACTGATATTCGCAGTGATAGACGGATACAAAGAATGATTTTCAAGTCAGAAAATGTCGGTTAGTGAAATTACTGGGGCTTCCCGGTTGCAAATCTCCAAGAACACTGTTCATAGATGAATTATAGAATCTGGTTATATGATCCACGCAAAAATGGCTCGAAGATCACCACTCTCAAAGCTTCACATTAGTAAGAGATTACAATGGGCTCGTAATCATATGTCATATGGCGATAAATGGATGGCTGTCCTTTTCAGTGATGAAAAAAAATGGAACCTCGATGGACCTGACGGGAATATAAAATATTGGCATGATTTACGAAAAGAGCCCAGGAGCTTTTTCAGTAGACAAAGTGGTGGTGCATCTGTGATGGTGTGGGCGGCTTTCAGTTTCAACGGTCAAGTGGGTTTGGCCTTTTTAGATGACCGACACAATTCTCCTAAATACATAGAAACACTAGAAAATGATCTTATGCCATTTGCAGAAAACATAGGGGGGCGAAATTGGTAATATCAACATGATGATGCTCCCATCTATACCTCCAATGCTACGAAAAATTTTTTAAACTCGAAAAATGTTACTGTTCTTGAGTGGCCACCGATGAGCCCTGATCTAAACCCAATTGAAAATGTGTGGGGCATTATGTCTCGGAAGGTATATGAGAATGGAGGGCAATTTTATTCAATGAATGCCTTGAAGACAGCCATTGAAAGTGTATGGTACAACTTGGAACCAGAGATATTACAAACCTTATTTATGTCGATGGAAAAATGTGCATACAATGTCATACTGAGAAATGGAAAGACTTTAAACTATTAAGAACATTGTGTTGAGCAACTTTTATTGAAATATCATATATTCTATAAACTTTTGGGACACCTAATATTTCCATTTTGCTATATAATTGAAATACAAATTGTTATTTTTTCTAAATATTTCATTGAATGCAAGTCGCATATGATTTCAATAAACATATTTGTAACTAGTGTTTGTATGACTTTCCGTTTTGCTAAAACATATATTTTACTAGAGTCTATAAACTTTTGGGACAGAGTGTATGCGTCAAAAAAAACATTTGTTACAGCTTTATATTTCTGAGCTTTAATTGCTTTCTTCTATGTCGTATTAAAAAAATTCTTAATAAATCCGATTTCTAAATCAAATCTTAAAGTAAATATTCACGATCCCTTCAGCTTCCGTTTATATTCATAGATCACAGGAAGGTTAATTTTTTTAATATAAAATACACACGTTTTTTTCTCTTTCTTGAAATGCATTTTGTTAATTAAGTTTTATTCATTCGAAATTGAAAGTAATTAAATATTGCATACCAATGAAAAACGTATCATGAATTAATTATAATTTATTAAAATCATGTCGCAAATATTCTCTATTCATCTCCAGAGCATGTAACATTTTTTTGGTGGCCTCAAAGGAATTAATTGCTGTTATATGTTTCAGAAAAATGAAAACATAATACTGCTATTCGCTAAATGTTTTCCGGTGTCGTATTGACGTACATACATCCATATATAAACATAGTTTTTTAGTCACTTTGTAGCATTGCACACAACTATAGATTTAAGTTTTTATTCATTTCTTCAAGAACTGAATAAAAACTTTCAATAATATTAATTAAAGATTTAATGCAACCTTTTGAGAGAAAACGTTTGTGAAAATCAAAGATACTAAATACTCCATACTTATCGATTCGTGTTTTTAAATAAATTATTGAAAGCAAACAGTGTAACACGCGTGACATTCAATACTCATTTAATAGATTTTACCATATAGATATTTACTTTAAATAAATAAAAAATGAAAGTCAAATTTGTTTGCCACTCTTGGAAAAGACATGAAAAGGATGGCATTATCATGCATGATATTAATTTTTAACAAGGAAAAAAATATCTAAATATAGGATTTTTAATAGATTTTCTTTTGAGATACCACTTATGAGACTACTTTAGCCCTTTCAAATTTCACGGAACTTCGAAGAACACAAATCTCGAGTCAATGCAATTTTCAAAAAACTTCATCCCAGAAAGATTTATAGAAAAAAACGGAAATTAGGTTTAAATTATTTTAACTATTTAAAATGAACTGAAAGCATTTTCCAAGAAATAAAAAGTAACTTCTTGGGGGGGGAGGGGCATTCTGATGAAAGTCCTTCATAATTTTGAATTACAGAAAAGCATATCTTAAACTTTTGGTTTCAGCGAAATATATTCTTCTAGTTCATACTTAAAAGCACAAAAATGTCCAACGTTTTATAAGAAGTTTTCTTCTGGAGTATTTTAATAGAAAAAGATGTAAATATATTCGACAAAAATGTGAAAAGCTATTTTGTTAATAAATATTACCATTTCAAGAGCATCAAATTGATACAGTAAATTTTAAAACACAGGCTAATCATTAGCAGATATCCTACAGCACTAGCAAATATGTAATTCTACTAATCTCAAATATCTAGCAGATATAGCGATTTCTGTGTCTCACTGAAACACATTTTCGCTTCTACGAAAGTGTTATTTCTGCATATACTGTTTGATACTGAAAGAAGTTAACATCATGCGAATGAAGTAGAAAATCTTAAAATAAGCAATATTATTGATTGGCGTAGGTGTCATCATAAAATCGATCAAAATAAAATACGTTTTTTATCTTTATTCCTACAGCGACGAAACATTTCCAGTTGAAAAGCATTCAGCTTTTGAAATAAAATTTTATGCGTCATTTACGTGGTTCGCACTATTTTAAAATTCATTTTGCATAACGTACGTTTTCTCCGAACATCTTTTGCCCGAGATTTGACAATTTTTTCGTTTCTTTACGTCAACGTGAAAAACGCGTTCTGAAATCGAAATAATGTGCAATTCTTCAGTCATATAGAATTGCTTTTTCTACTAGTAAAACTAAAATAGATCGGGGGATTAAAAATGCTTTATGACTGCAGCTTTTATTCAAGGGGAAGAGGGGTATTACGAATTGTTATGATTTATATAAGCAAATCTATGTATATTGTATCAAAATTTGTGGTTTCACAGTACACGCGGTTTATTAATAAACCGATGTCATCTATTTTCCTTGTGTTTATGAAAATTAGTGTTTTTTCTTTGAATAAAGATTAAAATTAAATTTGGCCATTTTTTTTCAGCATCAGCTATCTCTGCTAGGGAACTGTTTTTCTTCGATTCAGTTCATTATACAAATATTGCAAATGTTTATATCGAGCTACCTGCTTATTTCACTATCAAAAATTATTTCCTTCCTAAAATAAATTAATTACACCCATCCCAACCCTAAAGGAATAAAATCATGTATTTTTAAGTTTTATCTGACATACTTAAAACTATTCTCAGAATCTGTAATTGCTGCCCAATAACTATACTTTCTGAAATTTTTTAAATAAATTCTTATAAATGGCAAAATCCGTGTAGACAAGATATATTTTTCAGAAATATAAATTAGATCTTTATGTTCCGCATTTATGCGTTGCTTCCTTTTTAAAAAAATTGTTAATCCACTTAAATTTGGGCAGCGTTACCCTAGTGGTAAAGTCTCGGCTACGGGATTGTAGGGTTCCAGGTTCAAAACCCGATTCCACTGAAGATCAGCCATGTATACGGGCCTGTTGCACGTGAAATCCTACATAGGGAGCCAAACGTCCACCCGCTGGTGTGGCGCGGAAGTTTGGAGAGGGGGTGCCAGCTCAGGTGTCGTCCTCATCATCTGACCACGGCTCAAAATCACGAGGTCCGTCCCAAAATAGCTCTAGTGTTGCTTCCAAAAAGGGATGTTAATATAACTAAAGTAAGCTAACCCACTTAAACTTTCAAGATCTGGTTGGTAACCCCAGTTTTGAGTGCATCTGCAATTTTTCCCAGCTTCTGTCAACTCTCATTTATATATTTCTAATGTAATTTCATTTTGATGAGCACCTTACTTTGTTGCGGAACATAATTTCATAGACCCTGGGAATAATATATGACTTTTTTCAAATTTAATGTATAATATCACAAACCAGAGCGAACTGACGCTGGTCCTGCATGGTCTTATCTTGAAAAGCCAGGCTTTCGCTTAGGGCTGTCTGTGCTACAGATTGCGCTGTGAAATCTAAATGGGCAACGGCTTAAGGCCTGTCTTGCAGATTGTTCCAGATCATTACTTGAAGTCCACTGGGCAGTTTCCAGGCAACATTAATTTAAAGAAAATAAACTATGTCAAGTGTAAAGCTCATGATAGATCTCTTACACGTTTGTAAAGGATGAACTCGATAAACTGCAGCTAATACGTTAGAGCGTAACAGTTAATTTGATGCTAAAGCTGCTTTAAGTGGGATTGATTTTCGGTTAAATTTCCTATTTGGTGATCAAGACCTTAAAATTATGCAAAAAATTGCATTTCTTTTTTTTTTTTTAGCATAATTAGTGGCAATGGTGCAAATAAAAAAATGCAATTTTATTAATAAGATAAATTTGTAAGCATTTTTATAGGATTTATAGGCACGATTTCATAGATTTATTAAAATGCGATAAGATGAGAGCTTACTTTAAAAAATATTGAATAATTTAATTTCAAGTAAAAAATAAATTAAGCCTTGCCTAAAATAATTCATTTGTTGAAAATAGAGTAAAAACATTTTTTTTAACATACTTTTATTGGTGTACCGAAAATTAGATATTTTTTATTTCAATTATTTTCTACTTTTTAGTCTTTAAATTATAATACATTATTACAAATATTATGGAATCTTGTCAGTTTTTGCTCAAATTCACTACCGCTTGGTGCCACCCTACAGAATCAAAATTTAATTAAATTAATCAATTAACTGATAGGTAAGTTCTGAAAATACTAAAATAGTGTATTTCATCGAGAACACACAAATGTACAAAATTTCAGAACTCTAGCATATCAGGAAGTGAGTGAAAAATTGATTACACTATACGATCTTTACAAATATGAAAAAGACAAGTTAAATAAAAGTGGATAAAAACTAAACTTAAGGTACATCTTTACATCAATCGCAATTCTGTTAAAATTCTCATTGAAATGCCAAAGCTTTATATCAATTTTAGTTTACCGAAACAGTTCATTTAAAATAGTTTATCATCTTTATTATTATAAAGGAGGTGTCTTGTTCACCAGCCAGAAATGTTCTCTGGGCTTTTTCCTCCCCTAGATCAGAGGTTCCCAACCTGTGGTACGCGTACCCCTAGGGGTACGCGAAATCAAAATTGTTAATGGCGGAGACAAGAAAAAAGAATGGATTAAAAAGGTTACAAAATTTTGTTTCTCCAAGTGAATACTTGCTATTTATTAACTATACCACTTGAATAGTTGATTGTTAAGAAGTGTAATTTTTAGCTATCCTTATAATTTAATGTGAAATTATTAGAATTCGGGTTTCATTTGTTTTAGAATTGAACTAATACTATTGCAAAAATGGAATAAAATGTAAAATCAAAAATAAGTTCTGCAAATGGTATTAATTCTAGTCATTTCACTTTTAAGCTAACTTAAACTAACCTTAACATTATTGATAAAAGCTTCTTTGCATATACGGATGGTTGGGGAATGGGTATGATATCAGGGGTACCCGAAAACAGAAAGAACAGTAGAGAGGTACAGGAGAAAAAATACTTTGGGAACTCCTACCCTAGATGAATGCAATATCGAAATATAACTTCCATTTGGAACTTTTACAAAACTTATAATCTCTTATCTCTGCTAATAATTCTTTCACCGTGAAAAAAATATTTTGTCGAAATTATCTCAAATTCGAAGAGGACAAAACAACTTAATTTACATTATCTTATTCTTTTGAAATATAACAAAACTGTCTAAAACTTTTTCGATGTATTAGAATAAAATGGAAATGCACTATTTTGATATTCACGGCTAATGATACTCTTTATTTACATCGAATAGATTGAGCTCAGTGTGATAGTTTTTGTAGATACTGTAATTTTTTTCTATATAATCCACAGTGTTTCTTTTTTCTTAACAGAGAAATAAATACGGGAGCTACAAGTGTTTTGCAGGTATTAAAATGGTGGATCAGTATACTTGACGTTTATAATACTTGACGATAACAAAAATGCCTTCATATTATGTATTTAGCTTTGTTACATTGTAGAGTAACTAAAATGTATTAAATTAACTTCACATGTCTTGGATTTGTTTCTGCCCTAAAATAAGTTTTTCTAAAATTTTCTTGTCGAGTTTGATTCTTTGTGCACGTTTAATATACGTATGATTTGCACTATGAGTGTTTTTTAGAATAAATTTTAATCTCAACATATAGTTTCAAGGATTTTATTAAAACTAATTTGGAAGTAGCGTATTATTTATAAAAATGATCTTACTTTTTATTCAATTATCATGAATTATTCCCATTATAAAGTGAAACCGTTTGAAAATGAAAATAATCTTGTATATTTGTTGTTTAAACCTTTCTAAATCTTAATTACCTAGAAAAATTCATTTATTAAAAAACAAATATATTATCAGTTTCTCTATTTTTTAATTTGCAAATCTTTGGGGGCGATCAAACGACTTAAAAGATATATTAGTTGGGTAAAAACAACTTTAAATCTGCATATCTTTGGATTTTAACGACTCTAAACGACCGGAAAAAATTGGTCAGCTGGAAATTGCATTTAAAAAGGTAAATAAACAGTTTTTAAGAATAAATTAAAACAGTTTTTAAAAACACACTTTTATTAGTGTACTAAAAATAGAAATATTTTTCATTTTAATTATTTTCTACTTTTTAGTCTTTAATTTATAATCAATTATCATAAATATCATGGAATCTTGAAATCAGTTTTTTCTTAAATTCATTACCGCGTGGTGCCATCCGTACAGAATCAAAATTTAATTTAATTAATAGATTAACTGATAGTTAAATTCTCTCTCTGAAAATTCTAAAATAGTATATTGCCATCGAGAAAATACATCGGTACAAAATTTCAGAACTCTACCACATTAGGAAGTGATTGAAAAATCAATTACAAAATTCCATCTTTATAATCATGAAATAAGTCAAGTTAAATAAGTGTGTAAAAATGTCAGATACAACAAAATCCTTAGTATATTTGAGCTGCATTTGAAATTTTAAATATATAACACAGGGAAATCATTATTTTTCCAAAACCTCTCACTAACAACACCCTTTCCACGAAACCTTTTAGTTTTGATACCAATTCCATACATCCCAGTGCCAAGCAGATGAATTCCAAATGTTACCGAACAATGTCCCGAGAAACTTTTTTGAGGCGTATAGGTACGACACGGCGACATCAGAATGATGAATGGAACTCATGAAGCGCAGTATAGGCGTTTTCGAATCTAGTACCCCTAGAAACGCCTACGCCTTTCTTCCTCAAACCATCAGTCTCACTTTAAATGCCATTCATCAATAATATCTATCAGGGATACCACAGGCCCCTCTTTCCCTATAGGGCTCGTTGAAACCCATTGCTGGAAAGAACTGTTTTGTCCGATTGCACTATTTATCAAGAAGTGAATGGATGTTCTTCAAAACTACACGATTTTTTTTTAAACACGGTGCTTAAAAAACGGTCATTTCTGTCAAGAGATACAAGGAAATTTTTCTAGTTTGATGGATAGTTTTAAGTGGTATTGAGGTGCAACGACACCTTTTTTTTCCTTCGATACCTCCCTGTTTTTTTATTTTGTGTGTGTGTATTTCTTTTTAAAAAGCTAAAAAGGATACTTTTATCGGCGTTTTAGCAACTGTGGTTTAAAGAAAAGTGATGATGCTTTATTTGAATTTGCCGTGTTGGAGTCTCAACTAAAAAGAAGTTTTAAAAACGCGCTTTTTATTAGTGTTCTGAAAAGAAGAAACAAATTTTTCATTAAAAATATGAAAATTAAAACTAAATCGTGAAAAGATCAAAATACTCCGAATAAACAGGAAACTTATTTATATTTTTATAATATATTTTTAACTTCGAATGAATGTTTAGAAATTTTCTTTCTTGTGATATTCTTTGTGCTTTAATTTCCTTATAGTATTTTTCAGCGCCTCACGCTTTTAGGATTTTATAATGATGTACATATTTTTGATGAAAAAATTATTTTCGACTTTCCAGTACACAAAATAAAGATTGTTTATTTTTTATTGTTATTATTTTATTAACATATTTTATGATTCATTATTATGAATGTTGTAGAAAAAACAAATTGTTCAATACAAATATGAAGATTAAAACTAAATCTTAAAAGTGTGAGATGCTGATAGAAATACTCAGAATAAACTGGATATTTATTTATATTTTTATAATATATTTTTAATTTCGAATGAATGTTTAGGAATTTTCTTTCTTGTGATATTCCTTGTAATTTAATTTCCTAATAGTATTTTTAAAGATAGTTTCATTTTTATTTTATTATTATTATTTTGGAATTTTTCTTCAACATATTTTATAATTCATTATTATAAATATTATGGAATTTTTAAATTATTTTTTCAAATATATTACAAGGTAGTGCCTTGCATATGAATCATAATTTAATTAAAACCAATAGATTAACTAGTAATTAAGTTCTGAAAATATTTACATGCTGTATTGTCATTGGAAATACACAATGAAATTTCAGGCTTCTAGTTCTTCTGGAAATGAATGAAAATCAATTGCTAAATTCCATCCATTACTTAATAAATATTAAACAAACCAGATTAAATAAAAGCGTTTAATTATTTTAGAGCTCATTTGGATGGTATTCTAAAAGTCTCATTATGTTTCAATAATTTTACTTTAAATAATTCAAGCACCATTCGATAATTCTTTCAATAATATTATACGCTGTAAACGAATAAAGATTTGGGGGTTTTTTTATTCGGTAATCAAGAAATGTATAGTGAGTTGAATTAATTTGAAGAATTAAAGATGGCATTTCAGTAATAACTTTGAATTAATGTTAAGCTTGTTTATTTCAGATTAAATTTGAATAATTTTACTTTACGTTTTTAATGAATAAAGATATGATGTTTTTTTTCTTTTAATTCAGTTCCTAAGCAATCTATGGAACGTTGAATTAATCTTAAAAATTCAAACAAAGATTTGTTTTCTTATTATTCAGTACATATGAAATGTATGTAAACTTCAAGCTAGTTTTTAAAATAAAAAAATATTTAAGAAGTTACTTTTAGATTACCGAGGATAAAATCTTAAAATATTCTTTTTAACACATGCACTGTCACCAACGCGCTGGCGTGTCCAATACCTATTATCTAATTAGATAACCCCTTCTCTACTGTAGTTAAGAGATGGAAGAGAAGGGGGCATCTGATTAGATAGATGGTTCGAATCTCAGGCGTGGATAGTGGCAGTGAATGTGTTAGAGATTCTGACGGAGAAACAGGAAATTGTTTCCCCCTTTTCAAGTCATAAGACTCATAAAATATTAATCTTTATAATACGGAAAAAATAAAATCTCAAAGTATCTTCTATAAACAGGGCCGGAGCAACAAAGAATCCTACCCCTTTCAAGTCATTGGACAATAAAATAGGAAACACTCATTGTGAAACCTGTTCTTTCTTCCCTCATTCAGTAGGACAGGAGCATAAAATCATCTACAGGGCGATTAGAAATCCCACATATTAGTTCAACGAGGTAAAAGAAATCTTAATGTCTTAGTGGTACAGCATTTGTATAACTCCTAAACAGAGGGGGAAACATCTACTGGTATTGCATCTATACAGCCCTTAAGGAAAAGGTTAAAGAACTAAAAAGGATACCTCACGAGTGATTTTATTCTCGATGATTTAGCAACAGCGTGATTTTCAATTTTTTTATATAGGGTGTCCCAAAAAAGTGGAACAAACATTTATTTCCTTAAATATTGCACCTAGACTTATACTTCCAACTACAAAGTTTCATCAAATAAGGTATGAATATGTGTGAAAACTGAAAATAAAAAGTTAAGAAAATTAAATTTTTTTACGTTCCCCATAGAGCAAAAGTGTCAGACAATAAAATGTTCCTCTTACACTCATCTATGTATAAACTAAGTTTCACGATTCTATCAGCAAAACTTGCAGAGATATGTTGATTTTTAAATTAAAAGGGGCAGTTCACAAATTTATATGGATACCTTTCTTGCAGAAATGCAAATTTATTCAACATTGAATAACTGTGAAATGCAAATATTTGTCTAGTAGTACATCGTCCATTCATCATGAATTGAAAATTTTGCCAATGGCGCATACTGTCACTCAGTTTCATTGGCAGATAGTTGCAACTATCGACTTGATAAAGAATGGAAGGACAACTTGAGAAAATAAAATTTAACATAAAACAGGAAAATAACCTAATATCAGACAAGAGTTTTAAATTATTTGCTCTCAACGTTGTGCGTATTATTAAGTTTTACCTAAAGGCAGCTGTGACTCATCGTTTTGGGTTGCAGAACTTACTAAAATTATTTAAAAAATTCGTATTTTCGTTTTTATTTTGCTTTCTTCTCCATTCTGACAGTTCGATTACCATCGAAAAAAGATAAAAATGAGAAAAGAAGACAGAAAATGAATGAAAAAGTAATACAGACATAGGATGGGGCTCCACACCAAATAGTTTTGGAAAGAACAAAAATTCGCTCATTGTGTATAACTAAGTGACATAAGGAGCGAAGGAAAATAACTGTCCTCTCTGTCTGCCAGAACTGAATTTTCGGATGTTCCTGTTTGGCTCTAGGCCAAATAATGGTCTTTATTTTTTTTCCCTTCAATCTCACCCAAGGTTCGACTTTGTGCTCTTGATTTGTTTTTCTTCAATTTCTCTTCCATTGACTGTTTTTAGGTTTGTGAATCACTTTCATGTTGCCTCAACGGGAACTTGGCTGGTTACTACTTCACGTTTACTGTTGTTAAAAGTCACTCACCGATAAAAAAGGACTGTAATTTTCTAAAATAGAATTCGAATAATTACAACTATAAGAGTTTGGACTATTTGAAGATAAAGCTATTTTTGAAAAATTGAATTTCAATTGTATTCCAGTAATATTTTTCTAGCACTTATTGTTTCTGAGCAGGTGAGCTGTTACTGCTGAAATATCACAGTGGATATTTTTTGAAAATTCTCAAAATGGACTATTTTTGTAAATACTTCAATTAATGTATTATTTGACTATTTTTTTAGATTTAACAAGAATTAACAACTGCATTGTTATTTCCTGATTTCGACCTTTCAATAACTTATTGAAATATGGATATTATCCCTCAAATGTGCATCGAAAGACTGCATAAAACGGCAGTGAGAGATATGGAAAAGTGGTCTAAGTCAATAAATTTGTTTTCTTATATATCTGTAAGTTTTGTAGGTACAAGCGCGAAACTTTGTTTGTGAATAGATGAATAAAAGAAAAACATTTTGCTAATTGACATTTTTGCACTACGAGGGTCGTAAAAAATTTAATTTTTGTAACTTTTTTATTATCAATCCCCTTAGAAGTCAAAATATTTTCATACAAATTCTTACCTTATTTGATGAAACTTTGTAATTGGAAGTATATGTATAGGATCAATATTTAAGGAAATAAACGCTTGTTTCACTTTTTTGGGACACCCTGTTTTCCCTGCAAACCAATTAAAATTTGATTTTTTTAAATTTATAACATGCGAAATTTATTGAATCGTCGGAAAAAGTCTTTATAATTAAGATTTAATTGTGTGTGTTTTATGTCTTTTGCTATTCTTGTTCTTTTAGTTTTAGCTATTTTTCCGATTCTAGTATATTTATTTTTGTATTTTATCGGAAGTTGCTGCATTTTCGCGCCATTCTGTCTAATACAAATTCAATAGTTTTTTAATGTAAATTATTCATCTTGCCCTTTATAACTCATTGAGTATAGGATTATTCCGGATTGTTAGAATAGAAAAATTTCGTTTCTTCGGATACAGTTTCTTTTCATTATAATAATAAAAATTCTTTCATAGCGTATGGCCTGTCGCGCTCTTCAACAATGGGCACTGTGGATCGCTTTCAGCAGGGGACGATCACGGATAAAAAGTTACCTGCACATATCTTGAGCTCGGATTATTTATGGAAATTTAGGATTTGTGGTAATGCAAGATGTAAGACTTGCCAATCGGCATGTGAGGAGCAATTAAAAAAGGAGGGAGACAATCTGGAGGCCTTCTGTAAAGTTAAAAATGTTATCTATTTAATTCAACGTAGAGAATGCAATCTTAATTATATCGGTCAAACTTGCACAGAATTAAGTATCAGAATTAATGGTCACACATCAGCTATAATAAATTTTAATAATAAAAACGAATCACACGACTATGAACTTCTACATTTCCAGGTACATAATTTTGAGAATATTGTTATTTGCATTTTAGAAGATAAAATTGTAGATCTTAATAAAAGGTCAGATATGGAGAATTTATATATTTGCAGCCTTAAAACTCTTTTTCGGTACGGAATTAACAGTAAATTAAATGGGGAGGGTTACAGTGAGTTAGACAATATTTGTATTTACAACAAATTAAACGTTTTTAAAGGTTTTTTGAACTTAGCGAATTATAATAAAAAAGATTTAAGAGAGGTAGAGGTAAAAGTGAAAATTATTTTATTGTTCTGGATGAAATTCAGGAATTATGTAATCTTGACCATAACTGGGAAAATATTAATAAAATTAAACATTATATTTTTAGTCTCAGAAATAATAGATTAAAATGGTTTATTAATAATAAATTTGAAGAATTAAAGTTTTATAATACTACTATCAAAAATATTTTCTTAGATCTGGTTAAATTTAAACGTGGAATAGTTAACAACAGACTACTTTTCAAAGTCGATAATAGTGGTAACAAAGAATTTTGTGTTATTAATTTTCTTGATATTTTTTTCGAGGAATCGCAGCTGCCAAAAATTATTCATGATAGTAAAGGTTACTTCCCTGTCAAAGATAAAACTGTAATTTCAACAGCCTTTAAATTCTCCAGGACCCTTAAAAAGCAAATCTGCAACTATAATTTCCATTGTAAAAATCTTAACGAGATGAACTATTAATCTTAACGAGATTAATAGTTCACACTGCTATTGTAATGAAGAGGAAAATAAAGAATTTATTGATAAGGATAAGGGGCATGTCATTATAGGTAATTTAAAAATTTTTAAATCAGACTCTCTTTGGGAAATTATGGAAAAGGGAACTAAATGCAGATTAAGATATAAAGTGAGCCTTAAAAGAGTTGTCAGTCCCATTAGTCGAGACTTGGATATATTCATTGCAAAAACAGCTAGAAAATACCACTGGCCTGTTGAAGGATTTGAAGAGTTGAAAGAGCGCATTTTGATAGAGACTAGGCATAGGATTAGCAAAAATAAAGATAAAATTATTACAAGAGGTATTTTCTTTAATAAGTGTCTTAAAAAAGAAATTGATAATTTGTAAGATAAGTTTATTGTTACTATTGTTGACAAAGCCGCGAACAGTTTTTGCATTATATGTAAATTCCACTTTAAAGAGATTATTGTTAATGAGTATAATTCAAACGAAACATATAAACTAATTAATTTTAGCAAAAAAGAATTGCATAAAAGAATGTTAGCCTTCGCTAAAAAAAATAAAAAAATTAAGAGTGATAATTTAATTTATCCTTACCTATTCCCAACTATAAAATTCCACAAAAAACATTAAAATATAGATATGTTACATGTAGCACTGGCAGTTACAATTTTTATTTTGAAAAATTTGTCTTTAAACTGCTTAAAGCTATTCTAGAAAAAATTAAAGATAACTTCATTATTAATAGTAACAATGAAATTTTGAATTTTCTAAAAGACAATCATATCAAGAGCATTAAGCACGTAAGATTTTGAGAATCTTTTCACCAGTCTCCCGCATGAAAAATTAATTGAAGCTTGCTTAACTTTATACGATTTGTGTCTGAATTCTGATATTACCGATAGAAATAAATGGCTCGAACTCTGCAAGTTAAATATTTGTGAAAACTATCTCTTTAATGGAATTGACTACTACAGACAGACCCGGGGAATATCAATGGGTAGTTCCTTTTCTAATGCATTGGCTAATGTTTTTCTTCACACGTTTGAAAGAGATTTTATTAAAGATAAGCTTATTTTTGGTTTCAGGTATATTGATGACTTAATATTATTTCATTATAATGACTTTGATTCTTTAGTTAATAGCTATCCGGAAGAGCTAAAATTAAATAAAACTAATAATAAAATTAATAAATGCAGTTATTTGGATTTGGTTATTGAGATTTCATATTTAAATATCTCGATAGGTGTGTATGACAAAAGAAATTATTTCAATTTCAGGGCCATTTATTTATGTGATTTTCAAACTAATCTTAATTACAAAATTATAAAAAGTACTATCTTCGCTCAAATTAATAGAATTAAAAGAATTTGCAATAATCGTATCTCTTATATAAACGCTAAAGATAATTTAATTAATAATTTAATGTTCAACGGTTTTCCAAAAAATTTCTCCAACAATGAAATTTTTATTAAAGAAGGGCTGGAGACTTTGTAATTACTTTGGTTTTTTTCTCAATATATAGGGTCTTTAGCGTCCAAATCAGTATCTCTTTGTTGTTTTGCATATATTTAGGTGCCATTTTTCGAATCAGTAGCGTTGACTTAAATGATGATGTTTCCGGTGTAAAAGGTAAGGTTTTCTTTCTTCTGCTTTTTGCTATAAAGGCATTTTGAAGTTATTTTGAGAAAAGTTTTTTTTTTCTTTTTCTTTCAATTTTGAGATAATTCAGGTCACAGAGGAATCATGTCTTTGACTTTTTTAAGTCGGTTTCTGTACAGAAAATTATCCCAATTCTGAATTTTTAGAATCCCAGTAAGGAGTGACCTTTGAGAAAGTTCTCTACTGGATTCGTCTTATTATTATTATATGTTTTCTGTATCTATTACCGTTCTTTCTGGCAGCTGCTGCGTATGCGCGTACCAGATGCGTTGTGTGTGTTTTATGTCTTTCGCTATTCTTGTTCTTTTTGTTTTAGCTATTTTTGTCCAATTCAAGTATATTTATAATTAAGACTAATACTGGTGAGGTTAGAAAGAATTTTGATTTTTGATTTTAATCTTTTAGTTAAAATTTTGTTTTATGTTAAGCATAGTTGAGGTTAGGAACGAAATGTATTATTTTAAAAGCTAATCTGAACGTACAAATGAACGTACACAATAAGATGTTCACAAGATAGCATTAAACACACACTGTATTAACTATTAAGTTGTTGTTACTTAGACCTTTTAACCTGTCTGCTTCTAGGCATTGAGACTTTATCTTATTCTAGATAAATGCAATGACGATGAGTTTGACACAACATGATCACTATTCTAGCACTTTGACCAATAAACCGCAAATCAAACCCTGTTGCTACAGGCTTCGCAAAAGAATAATCGGCCTGTAAAGCGTGTAACGGAGAAAATAAATTAATGAAATCTGATAATTAATTAAATACGACAGAAAAAAGAAATAAAAAAAAGTCAGTATAAAAGCAGTCTGTGAAAGAAAGATCTTAAAAAATCCAATCTTGAAATTTCTTATTTAAGTGGGGGGAAAAGTTAAGCTACCTTCATTATGAAAGTGGCAATAATACTTTATCAGATAGTATGGGTTTGAGGTAAAATAAATTGTGATGGGCGTAAGGATCATTATTATGAGAACAGAAGGAAAGAAGTAATGATGAAAGATAAAACACAAGTACAGGAGAACTGTTATTGAATTATCGATTTTTCATCTGTGTGGAAAGCTGTGCTGTAAAAAATAAACTCGAAACTATTGCTTTTAAATCTTAAACTAAGAAAGAAATTAAAAAACTGGTTTAAAAAAAGCATTCACAAAATATGCTAGTGTAATAAATAATTTACTAATTATGCACTATGCACTACAAGATTAATACTCATACTCTGTCAAAAAATATATGCCCACGTAAACGAAAGAAAATTCTTTATTGTGTGTTAGTAATGAACTTAATTATAGGTTTAATACAATCATACATATCACAGATTTAATGCAACCATACGTATCACAGGCTTGATACAATCATACGTATCATAGATTTAATACGTATACATATTAATCTATGTATACTATATACTGCCGATATGTATACTGTATAGCGGCAGGAAGATTACAGGCTGTATATCTTCCTGCCGCTATACAGTTGTGTCTCAAACTTGTCACCAAGCCGTGTAATTGCTAAGTCTGTTGGAGGTCGTGTTTCAACTTCACGCCTCCAGTGACGTTGAACTTCAGCAACATTTACAAACTTGAAATACCACTTTAAAATGAACTCCGGTTCCTCAAATGTCAGCGTGCTTCATCGATTTTGTTTTACTAGCACACGTCAAATGCTACAGTCTTGAGAGTAAAGACATCTCTTGAGAAAATGCCATACTATATAGGGGAAAACCGCCGAATTTGGACTACCTGAACATTTTTAATGTATAGTGATGGAGAAATAATTTTAACGAAAAACAAGCAGTAGAGTTTAGTAGTTTATTTATTATCAGAACAGTGTAATTAGCTTTTTATGAAATACACCTTAAATTAAGAAAAAAGCAGCTTAAGAAATGTGTCATCGGTCTAGTCAAGGACACCAGTTGCCTAGATTGGGCCATCAATCTATTTAAGCACAATTAAAGCAAAAATAGTTTTTGATTCTCAAATTCACACCAGCACACAATGCATGAACCCAAGTATGACATTTTATGCACTATGTCACTTCCTCTTCTCCCTTTTTATCCTCACAAATGATATAAATTATATGTGTCCTAAGTTTTTATACTTTTTGATCCAGCATTTGATGGCTTTAGTGTACTTTTTTTTGCTTTAACTTGTTCCAGTTTCAACTTACGAGGACTGCTATCGGTGATAAATTGATTTCTGAGCTATTCTTGTAGTTCAAGATAACAACCCCATTGATTTATATAGTGCAGTTTAGGCAACCGTTTGTGGTCCAATCTAGACAACCTTCGGATAACAACAAAAAAATTTCAAATAACCTTAATTTTCAACTATTATCATAAAATGATTGTAGTAAATTGTAGATAAGAAATTTCCTATCTGAGGATATAATGATATATTTTTCTTACTTAATTTAGAACAGCATAAGTGCTTTTTGTCTTTTGTTAGAACAATTAATTGACGATACCTGAATTTAAACACTTGTTCTCTCTCTCTCTGTACCACGTAGCGCTTTCTCCTAAAAATGATACCATGCATACTATTTACATCGTTTCAACATAATTTGTCTATTTTACGGCCCAAATATTTAATAGAATTGAAGTTACTGTCTGTCCGCTACTAGAATTCTGTTCGCCAAGTTGTCTAGTTAACGGCGGTCGCTATAGAAAATCGTAGGAGGAATTCATTTCGAGAAGGTCGTCTTTCATTCAAGTCTGTTACATTGGCACAGTAAGCTCCAAATGGGAAGAAACGGGCAACTGCGGGAAAACCGAGAAGTCGAATGATCAACTACCGCCGCAAACTGGCGACAAGAATAAAATAAAACTCCTACTTCCTTGGGATTCCTCCTATTCGAAATAGATCTTCGCTAACATAACTGGTTGCTATAGCGACCGCCATCAACTAGACGACTCAGCGAACAAAGTTCTCGTGGCGGATAGACAATATGATGCCGGTATAAATTCAGCGTCTCTCTCCTACTGTAACTACAATTCAATTCAATTTCGAAAACAATATGTAGATACCATTTGTTAAAGCATGCACACATCATGCATTTTTTTAACGGACTCTGTATAATTAATTTTGCAACAGCTTGTAAATACATGCTTGAATTTATCTCCACGGGCGGGTTTTGTTGTTATCGTTTCATATTTTAAATGTTATTTGCTTGTTTAAAATTGCTCTTTGACTGCAAATTATGTTATTTCTATTGTAAACCACTGAGCATGTGATGTAATATTTTCTTACTGTTGCACAAGACTATCTTTGATGTGATATTTATAAAAAGAAGAGAGACCTCGTATAAAGAACAAAGGAAAAAGTGTAAAGAACACTTAGGAAGCACTCTGGCAACAGTTGGTGATAAAAGCAAGGCGTAAAAATTTGAGTATATTTCATTTTCTCAATAAATGCCAAAATTTCGAGTGCATTTTGTTACATGTTCAAGAACTTTGTGATACCCCAGCTAAAAGATGTCTTGATTCAACCTATTTTATATAAGATGGTGCACTTCTTTATATTTTTCAACATGCGTGCAAATTCTGCTGCATAGATACTTTACCACTGATCGAGTTCCCCACTGCTTGGCCACCACATTCTCCTGACCTGTCACCCTGCGATTTCTGGTTGCGAGGATACCTAAAGGATGTGGTATCCCTGCAAATGATAGAAGCTGTAATGAAAAACATTGTGTGCGATATAACGTGATTCATTCAAACGCCTGATGCTGTTTTATATTAAATACATGTGTTTTTAAACATTCTGCTGTATTTTTCAGTACATGTAACTGTAACGGCGTGTTCTATAGAACGATTTCGGAATCATTCGTTTTTTTTATTACACAATCGTTGAATAATACTTTGAAAAATATGTCTACAAATTTTGGTATCAGTTCGACTATCAGTTGCAGATGCAGAATGCTCTGAATAGATTAACTTATTTTATGCTCACCCTGTACATTAAGATGGAATCTAAAAATTGGAATGAAAATAATAATACAGTCAAACCAAGGTATAACGAACCCTCGGTTATAACGAATGTTTCAAATGGTTCTAACCGAGCTCCTATGTAACTAATATATTTTCAAATGCTTGTAACGAACATCAAAAGCAAGGAATTCGGATACCGCGAACCAAAATTCCCACTTTTCTTTTATGCCAGCTCTGTCTCTCAGAATCATCTGCTCCTCTCATTCCGTGGGGGATTTTTTATCCACCAGCTGGTCCATACAAGCCGCACTTAATTAGCTCACCTGTACCGGGTATTACTACCTCACGGGAAAACCGTTTTAACAGCGACCACCTTGTGATGTTCATTTTCAATCCATCACCCAGTGTGACAATCGGCGGGTTGACAAAGGAACGGTTATCACTCAACCGCCTTCCTTTGTACTCTAGAGGGAATGCGCGTCTATTTCCCTTGTGTCTGACAAAACTGCTAAGAGATGAGAGTACATATGTCACAACACATCCTTTCACTTTCTTTGGTTCTATTTTCTGAATATCGTGTGAGTTATTGCCATCGCGTAGATTTAAAATGGGTAGTGTTAGTACACGGAAAGCTTTTTTCCATCGAGGATAAAGTGAATTTTAGTAAGAGAATAAAAAGGTAGAGTCAATCTGTTGTTTGCAGAGAATTTTCTCTTTCTATATCTACAGTTGAGACTGTTTGGAAAAACAGTAGCGTGGTAATCTCAACCTTCGAGAAAAATTGAACGGTACCAAGAAGTTATTGGTTGCTTTTTATAGGAGGTATACAGTGGTAGCGGCAACGAGTTGTACCAATAATTCATTTTCATGGTAAAATGTAACTACAATTAATTTCACTCTTTAAATTTTAAAAACAAATATTTATTTTAATTTATTATAGCCCATAAATAATTGTAATTTGTTTAATTGCAATTTTTTAACACATAAATATGTTTAAGGATAATAGCAAATATTGTGTAGCCAATATTTGAAAAATCGGATATAGAGAACCCGCGGTTGTAGTGAACTTCTGGATCAGTCCGTTGAGGGTTCGTAATCACGGGGTATGACTGTATATACCAGAGCCAAACCACCGCTGTTTACACTGAATAAAGTGTTTCAAGGAATGTTGTTCACAGTAAAACCCCAGAAATTCAAAATTTCATTTCAGTATCTAAATTCCTTTATTCTTAATTCTTTGCAGCCTAGTCTACATTGTAGTAGGTAGAAAGTGTTTGTCTTAAAAAATGAAAACGTAATTAGTTGTTTTTTATAGGAGGTCTACAGTGGTGCAATGAGTTGTACCAATAATTCATTAGCAATGAAAAGTTTTATTGAAGATTTCTATAGGGTCCATCCATATACATCGTGGATGGACAAAATAATAGAAACACTTATCAATATCTGCAGTGTTTGCGAAAGGGTGCTGTATTAATGATATGCAAGAGTTACCACCAATTTTTTAAATTTTTTGTATGTAAGTGAAAGGCTAGATAATTTCTTCAATTACCCATTATGAAATTAAATTATATTAAATTGGAGTTAAAGGATGAATACCAATAAATAATACAATTTTTACTTTCACTTAGGTAATTATCCACTTTTTCTAGACTACTTAGAAGAACCTTAACCTATAGTGGAAGAATTGCTGAAATAAATCTACAATTGCATTGTGACACTAATAGAAAGATATAAGATATCAAGTTTCTGATTAAATATTTTTATTTAACAATTATTTAAATTAAATCATTGCCAATTTTAACAAATAGATTTATCCTGATTACGATGCGCATGGTTAGACAGAGAAATCAATTCACATACAATTATACATATAAACAAAATAATTCAACATTTTTGTTGCAGACTTTAAAAACAAAACACTTCAGCGCTATCATCAAAACTCAAAATATTTTCATTAAAATTTTACTCTATACATTTTAGAGCCAGAATTGAAAAAGGGGAAACATATTTCGTTTTCTTAATGAGTAAGCAATTTTAAAACTCACGTGAGATTTTGAGCAAAGAGTCGGAAGAATAAGCTAGCTTGCTTTGCCATAGAAAAACATAGAGCTGGAACGTACTGAAAGTCCACAATTATCATTGGTTATGTTGCTTCATTCCTTTAATTGTAGTCGACACTCTCAGAAGATATTACTTATGGATCACTGCCCTAAATTAATCAAAATCATACGAGGTTACTGAACATAATGTTGCAGTCTTATACGCCTCTTGGTCGTTCATCAACTTGACACATATTGGCGGCAGTTTTTCGTAGCAAAACAACTAACTATTTTCAGCTTAAAATTGCATCGCTGAAAATTCTTCAATCCACAAACTCTTGCAGTATTTCGTTGAAATATCTCGCTGGTGATTACAAAAACTTACGGTCTAACGGTCCCCGGACCCCGCAAATGCACCACTTTCTTACACCTTCAGACAAGCCAATATAGTTACACAAAGGAAACTCTCCTAGCCAGGTGTACACACGAAAGCTTCAGCCATTAAAATGGCGAGCATATAGTTCCGTGAAATAAAAGTGATTTACAATTTAATAAACATCGAAACATTAAAACAAATTACATAAAAAGTTAAAGCAATTAATAATTAAATTGATTACTACAAAAAGAAAAATGATAAATTGAGATATTTAATAAAACTATAACTATATATATTTAAAAGTTGCCACAAGATAAGAAAGAAACTTTGGTGGCGAAAATATAAATTATTTAAAAATATTGGTAAAGCCGAAAAATGATGTAGTTGCATTTTTGCAATCTAACAGTAAGTAATGGATACAGTATTAGTCTACCGTCAACATCATGTTATGAAGCTGTGGTCACTGTTTTTACTTTCTCGTATACAAAGAGAAAGTATTGTAATCGTCAAAAAATTCGAACTCGAGATTTTGACGAATCTCCACGTTTTAGACCTCCCCGAGTCCGAAAAACACAATTTTGGAATTATGTCTGTGAACACGATAACTCGAAAATTATTAAGAGCTACGGGGATGAAATTTGGTATGTGGTCTTTAAACATAATTTGTAGGTTTCTATCAAATTTTGGACAAAATCCGTCAACGGGAAGTCTGTCTGTCTGTATATCCGCGGTCATGTGAACGCTATAACTCAAAAACTTGAAAAGCTAGATGGATAAAATTTCATACACAGTTTTAAAGTCGTGAATGTAGGTCTGTATAAAATTTTGGGCCAAATCCGTCAAAGGGTTAACTGTCTGTCGGTCTGTATAATCGCATGCTTGTAAAAATTATATCTCATAAGCCCTTTGACTTAGATAAATAAAACTTAGTAGCACGTATGCTAACATTAATTATAGATCTGTGCCCAAATTTCGTTCAAATCGGTTAAAAAACAGGTGTGCAAATTGCATATTTAGTTCAAAATGCACATTGCGACTGTGTGTTGGCCAGCGTTTCGCTTATTGTACGTAAGTTAGTATGGTTGGCGTTTGACCTTGGCGGTCTACGAAGGAAATTGTAGCGACCCGCACTTCGGAAATTATGGCAACCCCTGAATCAAAAGTTCATTCTGACATTCTCCAGATGGAAGGTATGGTGAAATCTTGCGTGATATCAGCAGTAAGATTTCGTAGTCAAAAACGTTAAATAAAGTTCTGGTACCTCAGCGCGCGTAAAAATTGAGAATATATGCAATTCCTTTTGCAAAATATTAAGCTTCAGGAATTCATGAATTTGATATGTTTCATTGTAAATCACCATTCAGAATTTTTTTCTCAAGAATATTTACCTATCCACTGGGTGTTTACCCACCCCACATTACTGGTCGTATGCGAGAAAGTTTCGGGGAGGCCACTCCTGCTTTTTTTTTTTTTTTTTTGCAGTGAGGAAAATGTCAGACCTCCCAGACTTTGAAAGATATCAAATGTTTGACGCTCGTCTAGTTTGAGCATCGGGAACCACAACGGCTAATCTTGCTTGAGTTTCTCGGGTTACATTATCGAAGGAAGTGATTGCATATAGTACGCAAATGAAAACAACTTTAACCAAGAATAAGTGTGAACGAAGTTCAAAGCTTAATAAAAGAGGTCGCCGATTGTTAAAATGGATTGAGAGCTTAAAAAAAAAAGACGATCGTAGACAAAATAATTAAACAAGTCAACCAGCATCTGCGTATATATCAACAAAAACAGTTAGAAGGGAAATGGGGAAGTTCAGCATTTTTTTAAATCGATTTAGAATGCTTACAAATGAACAATAACATTTTTTTTTAAAAAGTTCTAGGCCGTTTTTTTCTTTGCAATCAAAATTCGCCTCCGAGATTTGCGGGAAAAACGATCCATTCTGGCGCGAAATGAGTCTGACGTCACGAATGCCCACACAGCAGCTAGTTCCGTTCACTTGCTAAAGAAGTTTAGCTTTTTTCTATATTTTCCGACCATAGCATCAGAGTAAATAATATCGAAAAGATACAAATATTGTATTGTTCCTAAATGTTTTAATACAACTATAACTACACCCGATAAATTATTTATCCATTTACCAAATAACGATGTTCTTCGCAAAAAATGGTGTCAAGCGATGAGGAGAGATCATCAAGTTAATGCGAAGTTATTTACAAGCAGCATTCGTCATGTCTGTGAAGATCATTTTGATGTGAGTAATTAATACATATTATATATATTAAAATTGTATATCACGAAGCACAGTAAAAAATAGCTTTGAATTTCATATCTGTTTTGTTTTGAAAATAAGTATATGGTAAGATTAGCAGCAAAGAATAAATAGTTATTTATAAAGTAAATAGCTAAATTTAAATAGTTATTTTCCCGTGTATTATCCTCCTTTTCTTTTATTACATGGAATTTATATTTTAAGATACCAGTGTTCTTTCATACCAATATCAGAAACTTCTCTAAAAAACAACTTTGAATTTAATATCTTTTTTGTTTTGAAAAGAAGTATAAGGTGAGGTTAGGGGCAAAAAAGAAATAGATATTTTAAAGCAAGTAAAATTTAGTTAGTTTTTTTCCTCTATCCCCCCTCCCGCTTTTTGATTACATGGAATTTATATTTTAACCCTTTGACAGGCGTTGGAACAGAAGCTGTTCAACCTTTTAAAATATTTTTTTTAAAAAATTGCTTTTGTTAAGTATAGGAGTCGCGGAAGAGTCTTGGGGAATACACAAGAACCATTGGGGGAAGGTAGGACATATGATGAACAACCCCCTTGTGAATTAAAAAAAAATTGCTCCAAAGGCAGTCACATACCTTAAATGGACATCTAGTCGCGATTAATGTTAACCTTTTCTATTTTTTTCTATTTCACTTATAATATTAAGTCCCTAATAGACGATAATCTTAAAATTGAAGGGGAAAAAGAAATTTTAAGACAAAAAAGGAGAAATTTCACCTTTGTACTTTTATTCCTCGTATCACAGCTATCAGAAAATCTGAGTTTTTCTTGAAATACATTGCCATCATTGTGGAATCAATCCTTGGCAAATTATCCGATTTCCCTTGTACGAAACCAATATCCATTATAAAATTAAACGTGAAAACGTCTAAAAATTCACTTCTAAAATGTAAGCTAATATAAACGTCTGGAATCAAAACAAGCACATAAGTCGTGAAACAGAAAAGTGCGAAGAACGGGAGTTTTCATTACGTAGTACCACGATGGGCATAGTTGACGTCAAAATCTTCTCGGCCAATGAGACTGCGTTTCGGATCGCATCATCATTTCTGCTATTTCAGTGCATCTTTTGCCCTCAATATTTAAATAAATAAATTTTTTTGTAAAATTTCAATTGCATATTTGAAATTATAATGATCTTTTTCTATAAATACGGATTACTTTCATAAGTTTTTAAAAAATGCTGAATTTCCCCATTGGGCAAACAAAAAAATCTATGACAGAGTAGCAATTCCGAAGGATGCGAATGCAAAACGCCGTCTCAAGTGATCTCACCACCACAAAACCTGGTTGTAGGACGGATGAAAGAAAATGATATGGTCCAATGAATCGTCATCCACATTTTTTCCACAACAGGGACGTGTGCGTCTGGAGAACGCCTTCATAATCATGAGCCGGACTGCTTTCGACCAAATGTGACACATGGAGGCGATTCTGTCCTGATTTGGGCAATGATCTTATTTTCTGCAGGCTCTATCAACACCCTAGAAAGCCGAGTAACTGGGAGTGACTATGTGGACATTTTAGCTGACCAACTGCACCCCCTATGGACAGGAATGGCGCTAGAATTTGCCCAACAGGAGGGCACGGTCTCCCCGACAGGGAAGCAGAACCTGCTGTGCGGGCGGACGATTGTAATGAAATTGGTCTCAACTTTTCGCCAAATTATTATTTACCAACTACAGTTGAATACCCCATACAAAAATTTTCCCCGACGGGATACAAAATTCCCCCCTGCCTATGGAACAAAAATTGTTTCGTTCTGGAGATGCAGTTTTCCAGGACGATAATTGTCCAATCCATACAGCTAGAACTGTCAAGAGATGGTTGAAAGAGTATGAAGATGAAGTTACACATCTCCCTTGGCTGTCACAATAACCTGGTCTCAATATTATTGAACCATTGTGGTTTCTTTTGGAGAAGAGAATCCGTAGCCGATATTCTCCTTCATCATCTCTACGAAACCTTTCCTCATTTTTTCACGAGGAATGTTTTAATATTCCTTTAAACACTATTCAAGATTTGTATAATGCAATCCCTCGACGTATTCAGGCCGTTATACATGCTAAAAATGGCCTTACGCCTTATTAATGAAGCTTTTTGCATTTGTTTGTGGTGTTTCCATTATTCTGTCACCACTTGTATATTATTAACCTGTTAGCCGGGTATGACTGGAGACAACTCCAATGGACATGACGCAAAAAACTAGATGGAAACACAAGAAAAGTAATGTGAAACCAGTTGGAAAGAATTTAATTCCCCGGTTAACAGGTTAATAAGTCAATATAAAAAATATTTGTTATTAATACAAACTTTCGTGTTATTTATTGCAAACACATTATCATTTCATGCTAAATGGTTTGGTTTGTGTTTAATGGCGCAAGAGCCATCTTTGGCTATGCTGCGACAGACACATTTCATGCTAAATGAAGAATATTCGGTAGATGCAAGATTGAATGATTCTATATACTTCCATTGGTTCTCGAAGTTTTTCTGAAAATTTATCACCGGAAACGTTGCGCAATGCCGAGAGCTCATAGAAACCATAATAATTAATTATACGCTTAAAAATAATGAATTTCATTCGGAAAACACTGCAATGTATAGGGGCTTTATTGCTGAGCATATACATAGCTAAGTTTCTCAAGGATTTTTACATCATAAATTCTTGAATATAACTACTATTCAGTAGGAGAATATTGCTTCATTTATTTTCCCTCAAAATAATCTTTCGAAAAATACATCAGCAAATATTTCTATATCGTCGAATTCCTTATCTTTAACTGATGTCTTTAGGATCCGACTCTAAGTAGAACTGAAAGTCAACTTTTTTTCTTTCTTTCTTAACAAATACTTTACAAGCCAAAATAACCCATGCGGTTGCTTTAGAAACTAATAATCACCTAAAGATTGATTTAGCTTTATTTTTCAGATATCGTCCCATTTAAACATTATATGAGGGATGTACCAAGACAAATTATGTACACTTGAACTTCAGCCACCATTCAGTATTTTTTAAAACATTTTCAGAAGCGGGGTGAGGGTGGGTATAGGCGATCCGGGCATTGTGGAGACAAAAAGTGTGTTTATGTCACATTTTAAAGCCAAATATAGTGAGAGGGCAAAAAAATAATACCGTGCCATTTTTCAATTCAACACCCAAGAGAGCCGACTCAACATTTTGTTTTTGAGTGTAGGTTAACTCTATGGGTAGCATTTACACTTGCTAAACCATTGATGAAGACTGGCGGGAGGGTGAAAAAATCATATTATACCCCAAGCGCCATTTTTCCTCGTTACGCCATTGCTCTCCCCATGTTTAACATATACTAAGAGACAGTATACGACAGCAATTCGAGAACGAAATTGAGATTACCACCCAAGTCATCATCTGTACCTGCTTACGAGTCAAGTGATTCCCCCTCCCCCGTTGTGGTTAAATAAAGGGTTCTTAAGTCTTAATTAATTTGAAAAGTATAAATATTTAACAGAAATTAACACAGGCCTAAAAGAGAAAGATACAAAATTAGTAGTACTAGCATGCTAACCTTTTGCCCATGGTTCGATCCCGCCTCCGTTTTCTTTTTTGAAAATATTCTTTTTAAATTAATATTTAATTAAGTTAAAAATGTATAAATATCTTTTATTAAAATATTAATAATTTGTAAGCATTAAATAATTTTTATTCATATGATATATGAGTCATAATTTAATTATTAAACAGTTAAATAATCATCAAAACAATTTTAATGATGCTATATATATGTAAGTATAATTAAGCATTAATATAAGATGTTAAGTATAATTACTATTATCATTATATGTCATTACAATTTTTTAATGATTCCATTAAAGTAATAACAAAATTTCCCATCTAACCTTACGGAACTGGTTTTGGTCGGGAATGTATTTATAATTATTTAACTCTTTAAAAATTAAATTATAACTGTAATTTAAGGATCATATAGCCCAGCAATCAAACAGATTGCAAAGCATCAAAACATGAGGTGCTTATAGAAATACTCTTAAGAAAAATGGAATTTTTAACCACATATATATCATATTTTAAGTTTTAATAAAAGTATACGAATTTTCTTTTTTGTAATATCTTCCATGGCTTAATTTCTTCATAGTGTCTTAAGCTTTTATGATTTTGTTTTGACGTTCATATTTTGATAAAAATATTTTCGACTTTTCAGTACAATAAATTCTCGATTATCCGGCATTCAAGTATCCGGAAAGCTCAACTAACCGGAAAAATTAGAAAATGAGTTTTTCTAAAAATTTTACATTGCACCGTTCCATTCACGCAGACAATTTATTTCTGGAATGCAACGTCCGCTTCGCACGGAGGGGCGTAGAAGGAAAAAAAAGCAAAATACAGTACTGTGGCATACACAGACTTGTTTTATGGGGGGGGGGGGCCCCAAAGGCAAAAGTGAGAACCAAAAAAAAAATAATAATAAAAGGTCCTCACCTTTCGCCGAAAAACGAAATTGAACCAAAAAAAAAAACCCAGCGGGAGTGGTCTCCCCTAAACTTTCTCGTATACTTCTCGAAAAAGGTGCTGTTTCCCCTCCCCCCGCGTGGATAAAAAAATTCGAACTTATTGTAACCCAGGATCCAATGACTATCAGAAAATATTTAGGTAAAAAATCAAATTCGAAGAGATGCGTTTCGATTAAATGCATACCGATTTCTACTCTTTCTTCGCTCAAGGACAATCCTTCCGCGTGCACAGATTGCTACCAAGTACACATGCGCACGGAGAATCGGATGAAAAAAAAACCGCCAAGCAGGAGTCAATAAATATCGTGCACAGAAGATTGCGTTCAATACGCATGCGTGTGGAGATAGCGGACGCGTTGGAGATGCGCTTATACGGACAGTCAACCCTTTGACGGATTTGTCCCAAAATTTGATACGGACCTACATTCATGATGATAAAACTGTGTACCAAATTTTATTCATCTAGCTATTCAAGTTTTTGAGTTATAGTGTTCACATGACCGCGGGCAGACAGATAGACAAACTTCCCTTGGACGGATTTTGTCCAAAATTTGATAGAAACCTACAAATTATGTGTCAAGTTCAAATACCAAATTTCATCCCTGTATCTCTAATAGTTTTCGAGTTATCGTGTTCACAGACACACATAATTCCAAAATTGTGTTTTTCGGACTCAGGGAGGTCTAAAACGTGCAGATTCGTCAAAATCTCGAGTTCGAATTTTTTGAAGATTACAATACTTTGTATACTTCGTATACGAGAAAGTAAAAAGGTAAAGGAACAGAACCGGTTAAAAAATAAAATAAAAAAAAACTTATGGGGGATTACTTCAGATTTGTAAATCTCTTTTCCTTTCATTTATTTACTCTCCGAATACCGGCAGATGTTGATTCCAATTACGTAATATCACGTGCGGGAGAATTGGAGGTGCGTGTATTGCCCAATAACCCTTGCGATTTTTTAAAAAGATAATTAGTTTTCATATTCAATCTGGGATTTGTTTATGATCACTTAAAAGAGTTTTATTATGCTTGCTGAGTAGAATATTTTTTAGTTTCGTCGGCTCTTTTTATATGTTTATATTTTTACTATCTATATATTTACGGTAAAAATTCGGCTACAGATACTTTTTTTTTCATCGTCAATGTTAAATTAAAATCTTCATAATATGTTTTGTAAATACAATGTTATGGAAGATACAGAAGTATTCTTAAAAATTATATTTAATGCACATTTGAAAATGACAAATACAAATTATTTGCTCAAAAAAAATCTTTAAGAAACAAAAAAAAGCTACAATCTACCACGCCCCGTTTTTCCCGTCACACTCAACTATCCGGACTTTTCAGGTATCCTTAAATCGGCGCTTCTCGAGCATGCCGGTTAGTTAAGCTTTTACTGTATACCAATATAAGCATGTTTTAACTTTTTATTTTCAGCTTATTAGTTTGTAAAATATTTCATAATTCATAACTATAAATAAAATGGAATTTTAAAATCAATTTTTTTCTCATACTTTCTAATAGATGGCACCATGCATATGGAACCAAAACTGATCAAAAATTAATAATTGAATTCAGATTATATCAAAATATTGTATTGTCATTGGGAACTACAACAAATTTGAGAACAAAATTTTGGAACTCAGGTGCATACGAAAGCAAGCGAAAATTGCTTACAAAATTTCATCTTTACAAACATGAAACAAGTTAAATAAAAGAGCATAAAAATGCATTTCTTTGGAAATGAATATGGTATATGCCTTTTCAGATTTTTTTTTAACACAAAAGATAATATTTTGAGCAACAATGTGCTTTGTAATATAAACTCCTTAGCAAAAAATGCTTAAATTTTTACCAAATGTATCAGCTAATATTATGTTTAGACAAAGAGAACATGTTTCATTAGACAATGTTAAGTCAGGGACATTTTCCTAACTGGGAATTTTTCAGTACAAGGAACTACCTAAGTAGTTATTTTTTCCTTAAATTTGTTTACCTGTATGTGCATAAATACTAGTTATGTAAAATACACATTTCATTTTTTTTAATTGAAAAAGTTTCTAAAAACAAAGTTTAAAGAAGGTAATACTTATAAAAGATATTTTAAAGCACCCTGTAAATTTAATCAATGTACTGAACAAATTTGAAACTCTCAGTCTTAAAATGAATTCAGATTTTTACTCGCGAGTGTGAAAAAAAAGAAGTCCAATAAAGGAATTGTAGATATAGACATAAAAGAACATGAATATATAGAACTGAATTTAGCTGACAGAATTTACTGGCAGACAAAGCTTTTACTAGGCATCAAACAGCGTCTATTTGCTTTAAATAATATAAGTAAATCTATCTGTTTATTTAAGGCATTACACCATAGAAGCAAATATAACATTTTTTAAGCTCTTTTTTAATGACTTCACCTAAAGACGAATATAATCAAATTAAAGCATTCAGTTACACAAATAAACAGAAAAGTTATAGTAATTTTCGTGGGCTTGGAAGGAGAGGTTATGCCTTACTGAAACATAAAATTTCCTTTCATAACACTAATGTACTTTGGTGAGCTTATATTCCTTTGAACATCATGACTTTTAAAATAGTTCTGATCTGTCCAGTTCTTTTAAACAACAAAAAGAGAAAACATTATAATTACCACTATAGCACTCTACACATTGTATAAATTTGACTTGATCCAGAAGTTCATATGTAATCAGAAAAATAACTCAAATCCAAATTTTAGTAATCAACCCCCTCCCCCCAAAAAATCTATAGATTCAAACTTGCTTTTTTTTAATTGTATAAGCAGTAGTTTTGCTGTTCTTATTCCCTATTTTATTTCATCCAATTTTCTCTACTTCATGCATACCCTCCCCAATTTTCTTCTGAACCAAGATGACAAAGACAAATTTGAATGTACATTTGTTAAAAAAAAAAAACTGAACCAATTGTTAAGTAGACAGCATCCTAGAACCAGACTTTCACAATTATAAATTTTCAAAAATCCACATCCACTTTTAATGGATGAATTAATTTTTTATTTCAATGTTTTGCTTCAACAAGCACACTGTTTACAAGCACTAAAATAAGGTTTCTTTTCAGCCCTCTTAAATGATCCCTTCAAATACCTCCTTTTTCCTACCATTTTATTTTTTTATGATGACATGATAAAACTATGACATGAAATAATACATTCATTGCAATATTTTGTTTGAATATAATTTAATCAATTGCATCAATATATCCAAGACACTTATATATTTAGAACTTAAACTTCCAGTCCTCGACACTGGTAGGGGATTGTGAAGCAGACATAATTCAACTAAACATCTGGTAAAATGAGAAGTGAAATATAAGGCAACTCAAAAAATTATTTTTTATTACCATGGCTACTACACAAGTCCTGCAAATATATATTTAAAAGTTATAAAATTACAATGTTTACATGATTGTACTCCAAGACTGACAAAATGATAAACTGCCATACTATACTCAAAGACATGCCAACAAGCTAACAGAGATTACGCTATGCTTCCGGCGCTGCACCGATGAATGACATAGTTGGTGTTTCTATGCGTTTTGGGGTTACTTTCTATTAGAATTCGCCAACAACCAGAAGTAGATTTTCTTTGCTTTGTGTGCGCCAACATTTCGTTCTCAAAGCAAAAAGAGAAAGTTGCTTGGATCGATTTTTTTTTTTACTATTACATTGTTTTTACGTACATAATTTGTGCATTATTAATTAAAGGAAGCCTGAGAAATATCAATAGTAGACACTTGACACTATATTTAAAATTGTATACAGCAGAAGATTCTATGCAAAAAAATGAATTGATTACACCAACCATGCTTTCATGTTGTTATCTTGGAATAAAGGATGCATAAATTTTTTAATAATTAAAAGGAAATTTAATAAAAAAACTAAAATATTTACAATGAATAATGCTCGAATAATAATCGAATTACAACTCAACTTTTAAATTATATATTCAGTAAAACTTTTTTTTTCACTCTTCTAATACGGAGTTTTGAGAAGTTAAGGTATGTACATTGAATGTTTTATATTATACAGCATAACCGAAAGCTTCATATTCTATTTTAAATATTTTTCTTAGCACTCTTATAATATTTTTCATTGTATGCAAATATTTTTTTGGACAAACTTGCGCACAAATGAATCTGTTAAATCTAAAGTTTAACATTTAGAATAAAAATATTCAGAGCACTTTTCCTAGCTGAACTCTGCAAGACTTTGCCCTTCTTATTTTTTTGGAACAAATTTCGTGCTACTTTAATTATTTGTAAGTCCGGATTTTTAAATCCATCCATAATGAGCTTGCAGAGACTATTCAATTTGCTTGATAAGTATCAGTTCTTCGAACGTCTACGGACAACCACCCCAAACTTTTCTTTGACCACCACTGTAAGACTGGGGAAAGAGGGGTGCAAAAGAGAGTGAGCTGACGTAAGAGGTTGAGTGAATGACCAAGGGGAGAGCCCAAGGCCATGGCCGACCAGGGTTGTGTGGTAAAAGAGTGGCGATGCTTTTGAAACTTTCTTTATATACATAATTAATAATGTGTGCATATATATCGTATTCTAACCAAGAATGTAAATAAATTTAGACGTACAGAAATCCATCCCAATTTCACATCTTAAAAGCAACTGAATCATAAACAAAACAAATTCCTACGTTTTGGAACTGATTAATCGACATAATTTTGGCGGGAATAATAAGCTATGGTTAAAGGAAATTTGTTTCAGCATTTTTTTAATGTTGGGAAAATTATTTAATATTGGAGAAAATGCCAATAACGCAACCTCTTATTTTACTTTTTCTCTTTTTTCAATATTTTTTCTCATTTGTACTCTTTTTTATTATGATATATTTTTATTTTCATTTGATTTCTTTGAGTTTTTTGCATCGCCTTCATATTTCACTTTTCATATATTTCAATTTTATTTTGATGTATATTGTTATATACATGTACAAAAAATGATGCAAATACTGAAAAAAGATAAGATCAATAAATAATTTCAAAAGCAGCGATATTTTAGAAGTTGCTACCATATAAAAATAAAAAAAGAAATTAACAGCAATAAATTCTGTTACGTTTTCTGAGTAATCATAATGAAGCCAGCGCCAAGAGAGATTATTCGCCAAATGTGATCTCCGAAGAGACAGAGAAAAAAACCTTTTTCCCCCAATGCTCCGAAGGTCATTTGGTTCCTCGTAATTTCCGACAGAAGGCGGGAAAAAAAAAAGATTTAAGAAATTAAATAACATATGTTTTGAAAATAGATTTTTATTGCAGAGAATATCGGTTTTTGTCATTTAAAGCAAAATTCTGTTGAAATATGTCAATTACTTTTAAAATACAATAGAATAACTGCAGGACTATTTCACTTGGCGGAAGAATACCATCCATAGCTTCCACTGTATAACATTCTTGAGTTGTCTTGGACTATATCAAACAGCCTTAAGTAAATTTTATAGGCATTTGTGTAATATACAAGACCAAGTATTCAGGATTTTTAGAAGAGCTTAAATGAAAAATTTCAGTAAATTCGAAAATGAGATTCTAGAATTAATACTTTGTATTAATTCTAGAATCTCATTGCAGTAACTGTAATGATAAAGCCACATTAAACAGATAATGCATGCAACTAGGCTTATAAAGGTGTAATTTACCTATTAAAAGCAACATACATATGCAGTATACTTCTCTTCTAACAATTCTTTTCTTATATACCAGGGAAAAAAAGAATCATTAAGTGATTTGAAAGTGGATCATGATGTTTTCTTGCAAATTCAATATTCTGTTCTATACAGCACAAAACTCAATGCCTTATTTAGGTGAATAAAAAATATTACTGGGATTAAAATAAATTTTATATAATCAGTTTTTTGTTGTTCAATATATGTGTCATAAAATTTTTTAATTGATATGAATTAGTGTCACCCCCCCCCCTAAAAAAACTCCAGTTAAGAGGAGTGAGCTTTTGAGAATATAAACAAGTGCCCTGCACCAAACATCAATTTTATAACATTCAATGAATTTAAAATACTGTAAAACGATTCATGTTATTATATGTGGGTAAGCTGCTGAGAATATAAAACAAGCACTTAAAATAACTACTTTCTGTAATTCAATGAATCAAAAATGCTGTAATCGCATCTTACTACCCAAGCCATTACTATACTACGATATTAATAAAAATATGCCAGTAAGAAATAACAATTTGACAGAAATAAAATCCTAAAAATTACAGAGAATCTAGATTTATTTTCAAAAGCAAAGGTTTCTTCCACAATTCTATGATGATGAGGATTCTATTGTATCTAGGCTCACAGTAAAATAACTGATATATACACAACAAATTATTTTTAATATTTTAATTGAACTGAATCATGTTACTGCAGCTGAACTGAGTCTATCAGGGAATAAGTCTGACAGATTTGCTTTAATTTTACATTTACTAGTTTGATATTCATCTATTCAAGATTCTTCTTTGGTGGAGTCAAATTTGGATAAAGCACTCCAGAATTGATTACCTAGAAATGAAAAATTATAACAAATTAGTTAAAGCACATTAAAAAAAATAGATTCCAACCATCTAGTAAAACAGGCAAATATAAGGATATCCAGGGATTTAGCCGTTTTAAATACAATTAAGAAAATTACAATAAAAAAAATTGTATAATTACAGTAGAAATTTAATTTACTTTGCTTTCAGTTTATTTATTTAACATCTTCAAATACAAAGATGAAAAAGAAATCATTATCTAAATAACTTCTCTCTATTTGCATGCAAATTTTCAAGGTACAAGTGCCATATAAAATAAGCCTTTGCCAATATAATCTATCCTAAAATATTTCAGGCTCTTAAATTGAAACCTTGTGTGATTACTTAAAATAATTAAATATATTTAAATTAATTTCTTGAAAATTGCGTATTTTGCAGTCACCTGCCTGCTAAAAAAATCTCGGGAAGCTAGATGAAGTAACAGATCAATCTTCACTTTTCTGGCAACAGATCAATCGTCACTTTTCTGGCATAGTATTGTAAAGGAAATCTCTCCAGGAACCATCCCAGAAGATTGACATTTTACAGGTAAAATAGGTTACTATACTAATATTTTTACTAATATTAGTATAGGAATAGTACTTTTGAAATTAGTTATTAAAATTTTCAAGTTACATATAATTATTTTAGTAGCTTTCAAAGAAACATGTTACTCCAAAACTTTCCATTAACCTTAAAACCACATGGCTGAAGAGGATTCAAGAATTTACTATATTTTTAAAAAATGGAGTTTTAAAAATTACTTTAAACATCTTTATAAAACTATATTTACAAAACTAAGCTTTCTACTGCTGAAAAGAAGAAGAAATATTCCTCATTTTATTTTCAAAATTAGTCTTGTCTACCCAAGGATAAGATAGATATTTACATTCTACCATGTGGGGGAGAGCTTAAGTCTTTTCTTTTTGATTCACAAGTAAATGTTTTTTTCTTAAATAAATTAAATTACAATAAATTGTAAGCATTTTGAGATTGGAGATATTCGTACTACTTATCCACTGAAGGCAAGCATTATCTCAAAAATCTACAATAGGAAGCAGGACAATTTTTAAGAATGAAGTGTAATAGGTTTCTGAAATGCACAAAGTGGCAAGAATTTTATCCTATATTTCAATTAGTATCGATGCATGTGTATGTTACCATTCAAGCGTGTATTGATGATAAGTGATAGAATAAAGGCAAATGAAATGTAAAAGAAACTTGCAATTCATTGAAATGTTTACATCACAGAATGCAATCATCATAATTTGCAAATGCAAACCTGTTATAACTTGTGCAGCTTGGCTTAGGTTGCTACAAGGCCTAGATATAAGATTTTAGTAACATACGACAAGCCTTTTTCTGCTCCTAGTTCAAAGCACAATGTCTTTTGGTTACTTCATGTTAAATGGCAATTAAATGAAAACAGTTTTTAATTTAGAAACATGCATATTTTAGAACAAAATCATCTTTCATGAAAATAACTCGGAAATACATTTTTCTCCAAATTACAAAAAAACAAAATTGAAGGTAAACAGGGATATAAAAACATTTGATAAAAAGTTTGTCATTTGAATTGAAGCATGGAATATACAAGCAGAAGGAATGCATATTTTCTTATGGATAATCACTTATAATTTCAGAATTTATCAAAATTTATCTTTTAACTACTTACAGCACAAACCTACATACTGAAATTAAAATAATTTAAAAACTCATTAAATCTAAAACAGAACCCCCACACACATCTCTTAATTTAAATACAAGACAGCACTCTTTGAATGTTTATATGCAATTTTAATAATTTATAGGAATAACCATCTTAACAAAAGGGCCAAGAACCTCTGGAACTTGAAACTATTCTGTTTATTTAACCCTTTAAAGGGACACTTTTTTTCTAGTAATGGTATTAAAAAAATAACTTAGGGAGCGAGATTAATTTAAGAAAGGAAATTCATTTAGCTTATAGGATGGCATTAATTTTATTAATTAATAATTAATTACCAAGTCGAGACACTTCGTTATGGTTTGAAATAAGAAAATAAAACATCTAGGCTTTTGTTTCATCGAAAAATTTGGCGAGAACTTAAGCCAACCTTGAAAATTGCATTTAAAAATCCATGAATTTGGTGGCAAGTATACTTGAAACGGCCTTAGAAAGGGTTAAAATAAATTAATCACGATATAAATGCAAGATTTAAAATTTCATTTATCTACCAAGGAAGCATTAATTTTACTAATTTATATATATAATTTGCATATTTAATGGAACTACTATTTCTTTAAATTAAAACTGTCATCACAAACTGAAAAAGCAATGCAGTTGCTTTTGGGTATGAACTAAAAACAATTTGCAAAACAAAACTTTAGCAGTTAAAAGATATGGCTAACACCCCATATGGTCTCAAATATTTTAATCATATAATTTAATTCCTGTATTGGAAGTTAAGCACTATATATGTAATAAAATTGAATGAATTTCTTAAGCAAAACTGTTGAAGAAATAATACATTTTAAGTAGTTATCTATAACAAACATGTCATACTTTATATTTTTAGTATCTAACAAAGACTTTTCTTTCCTCTTCACATTATCACTGGCCACATAACACTGAAGTTCCATGTTAAATCTTCAATATTACTCAACTTTGTATGCACTGTTACCACAATAAAATGACATAAAAATGCAGTTGCTTTATTTTTCTTACAATTAAAAATGAGCAATAGCCAAAACAGGCATCATTTGCGAAAAACAACAACATATACTAAAAAATAGTACAAACTACAACAAGAGCTAAAATACTGAGAATTAACATTATCAACAGCATTAACATAAAATTTCATCAAATTGGAAAATCACATTCTTGTTCACTATATGTTACTTTTAAACATTAGCAGTTAATCCAACAATAAAAAAAAAAAAATCTGCACAATAAACAAAGGTTTCAAGATCTATCTAACCAAGTAGCTTATACCACAAGTGGAACAGAAGTCAAATGCTATACAAGACAGGCAGGCATCTGATGAAGTTTATTAGACAAAATGATGGCAGCACATTGGCAACTCTTTTATCTATAATATATTTAAAATAATTTGGGTAAAAAAACCTTCACCGAGTCTGACAGCCTCAACCAATTGACCGATTTTGACAATCTTTTTTTCATTTGAAAGGTTATGACGTCTAGATATGTCATCAAGGGTCGCATGCCCCCACCACCCCCCATTTTCGAACAAAATTGAAAAAACTCTTCCCTACAGTACATTCTCTATGGGGAAAAACCTTTGGACAGTTCGCCAGCAACAACCATCCAACGGATTTCAACATTTTTTTTTTTTTTTTAATTGAAAGGTTATGACGTCTAGCTATGTCATCATGGGTAGCCTGCCTCCCACCACTTTTGAACGAAATAGAAAAAACACTTCTCCACTATACATTCTCTATATGTTTTTCAATTTTGTTCGAAAATGGGGGTGGGTGGGTGCAGGCGACCCTTGATGACTTATCTAGACATCATAACCTTTCAAATGAAAAAAAATGTTGAAATCGGTCTGGTGAACTGTCTGAGGGTTTTACCATATTATTTTAAATATATAGATCCCAACAGTTTCATCACAATGGAGTGTCAAAATTATTGTAAAATACCTATTATAGGTGATGGAAACTGTTTAGTTTGGGTGATTTCATTCTGTATTTATGGATCTGAAGACTTTTATGCCGAAATTCGCGAAAAATTTATACAAAACATTACAACTAGATGTTTATTGAAAGATTTTACAATTTTAAAGGAATCTGTTGTCTACAAAGAATATGAAATCTACTATTGTTTTATGGTCTGTTCTACTGATCTTCATGCAGTATTTAAAACTGAAGAAAAGTAGTAGGGTAAAGAGAGCCTCGAAGCAGCGAGGTGGCAGGGATAGTGCTGAGCAAAGTGGGCGCTGGCCGCGAACACACCCGGAGGGCGGCGAGTTATTATTATTATTCTCATTGTATTACCAGCTATATGAAGTGCACTGCAAAAAATTACTTAGTTTACATGGAATAAATTTTCTACCATTTCTCACAGGGTGTGGAAGCCTTCAGTTGTTTCAAAAATATTCCTTGCATCAGATATTAACTCTTTACACCTCACAATACACATTTTGTCCAATTGTTTGACTGGCTCATATTTACAAAATATTTTATTTTTTACTTCTTGTTGAATCTACATTAACCCTGTCACTTACTTTATAGTTATTACATTTCTTCTTTCAACATTATCTTAAAGATGAATTTATTTATTTTTTGCTCATTTTCAGCAATATTTCAAAAACATTGAAATTAATCAAAATTATATTTTCATCTTCTACAAATCCTCTTTCTTGTATTACCATTTTTCATCCAGATAAAACCAATTTATAATATTTTAACACTTCTGCATTTGAAAACCTCTTTTCATTAATTTAAAAATGTGCTGGTTGAAACTTAAAACTTGCTATGACTGTAATTACTCTTATAATAATTTCTCAGGTATGATGCTAGACATTAAAGTATAACTACACTTCGAAATGATGCATTGCATTTCAATTCAACATAATACATAAAAAAAAGCATACAAAATTTATAGATAATCCTTCATAACCTGAACACTTAAAAATCTAAAAAATTTTTTACTGTGAAAAAGATAATGACTTCTGCAAAGCATAAATAAATATAGAACAGATTATGACTTTTAGATTAGGTGATAAATACCATGCAGTAGTTAAAATAGCAAGTTAGCTCTCCCAAAATTAATATAGAAGAATAAAAGAAAAATATAGTTCAAATATACTCACAAAAAATGCCGAAAATGTAAAAAATGCAACACCACTGAGAAACATGACATTATTGCCAAATTGTCGTTTCTTATATCCAACGTCAAACGGTTCTTTAGGTACAGGAATGTCATTCATATGTGGCTCCTTTACAGTTGGCGTGTAAGACATATTCCGAGATCCTGCATTTTCAAAAGAAAAAAGTCTTGATGAAATGAAATGCCACTTAATCTAATTATACTGCTTACAAATTTTACTAGCATACTCTGTTGAAAGTACATATTTGATTTTGAAATATTTTCAAAGGAGATTTCGGAACGTATGGATGGTATGGATATCACCAATTTGTTTACATCCCTGCGTCGCCAAACCACATCCCTACTGATAATCGGAGAACAGCTCTCTCTGATAAACCTTGCACAATGCAGTGTGAGCAGTAGCATATTCTTTTTGGCGTATTGATACAAGTATTTTCTGTGTGATGTATCACTATGCTGCACTGTTTTATTTTAAACTCTACAAGTACAGCATTATTTTAAGTAAGAATACATCATTGAGTTTGATAAACTTTTTTTATATCCTTCTAGTTTAATAATTGAAAATAAATTTCTCACTGCACAGTATACTATATTACTAATTACTTGACAAAATTTAATTTGTAAACAGATTTTACAATTAGATTTAGATGTTATAAGGAGCAAGTTTATTATGAAAAACAAGTACATGCCATTTTGAAAAAAAGGTGTTTCAATAAAAAATTTAATTGATTATGTATTTCCTAAAGTAAATTTTTAAAAATTATCATGTATATATAATGAATTCATAAATTAACCCCTTAACCTTTCAGACCCTTACATCGTAATGTGCAAAGAATTATCATATTTTAAAATGAATGAGATAAAATCAATTCATTCATTCATTGACAATGTAATTCGATGCAAAAACATGCTATCTTTTGAGCTAAAATTCAATCATTTTCTTCTCTACTTAAAAAATAAATAAATGCACTTTGGAGTTTGATAGTTATGATTTTCAAGATTAAAACTAAGCTTCAATTCCACGTTAGTTCAGTTGAAATGGCTTTCTGTTTAAGTTGACCATAAATTAGGTACAGTAATCTTTTAATCCAAGAGGTATTGAAATATTCTGATTAGTGCCTCATGGAGAACATGAAGACTTTTTACTCATGTGCCACATTCTTCAGAAATTTAGTTATACATAATCATTGTCTATCATTGAAGAAACTTTCAAGACCTTCCTTCTCATGAATTTTTGGACTATTGAATTTAGGAGTCCCATTAGTTTTACCAGTTCACTATTAACTAATTAGTTTTCTGGAACTTTTTAGTAGAATTTATCACTGATTAGTTTGTTACTTTCAATTTTTATTACAAAAGGCTCCTCCAGAAAGCCCATTTCAAATGCATTAAGAAACTAAAAAAGTTCCTATAATTTTGCAAGACGATATATATTTTTTTTGTTTTCTTAATTTCAAGTTTAAACTAAATGAGTTTGTTTCTGTTTAGATCTATGTCTATTTCTGCCTCTCATTGTCAGCTTTATATGGAATTACTTTGAATCGGGTTGCGCCGAATCAAAGCGGCACTGTTCCATTAATTTTTTTTATACAAAAATATTTTCTCTCTATTTGATTAAGCAGCAGTAAAGATAGTTTTAAAAAACACGTATAAAATATCCATATTTTTTAAAGCAAGGACCAAGATTTATTTTTGGTCTTGCTTTAGAACTTGCACACCACAACAACAGGTAATGAAATTTGTTCAAAGTTCTTTGTTTAAGAAACTTATGTTTATTAAGAATAACTTAGTAAAACACTTCACAAACTTTTTGTATTCTAAATTTCAATAAAAACTAACGTGACTTGTGGTATATTGATAAAAAAAAAAAAAAAATTGTACATGTTGTTGACTCCCAATTAAGGGCCGAAAAAAATTCTGTCAAGTCTCTGTTTGTAGACGATCCTGTAACAAGGCTATATATAATGCTTTTACTTATGCCTTAAAAAACTTCAGAAATACACAGAACCTGAAATTAACGATACAATCACACTGGAAACTTCTATAACCAGCGGGAGTGACCTCCCCTAACTTTCTAATATACTTCTCAAACATTTGTCATTTCCCTTCCCCCGCATGGATAAAAAATTCGAACCTACTGTAACCCAGAATTCAATGACTATCAGAAGGTTTTTCATTGTAGATTATAGCGATAGTAAAATATTTAGGTGAAGAATCATATTGAAAGAGATGCATATGTATTAAAACTTAGCAATATTTAATTTCTATCAAACTGTAGCCAATGCAAGCTCTGCTCCGCAAATTCCGTGTGCGGAGGAGAAAACAGGAGAAGACCTTGTTTGTTAGCTTGTGCATGCGCAGAGATTGCTTCCACTACACAAGTAAAACAAGGACAAAGTGACATAATCCTTCCGCATGCACAGAGATTACTACCAGTATGCATGCGTATGGAGAACCGGATTAAAAAAATTAATTATGCAATTTAAATCCCTTTTTCTTTACCGATTCAAACGAAATTTGGGCACAGATCTATAATTAATGTTAGCTATCATCATACCAATTTTTACTTATCTAAGCCAAAGGGTTTAGGAGATATAATTCGTAAAATTATGTGATTATACAGTCCGACAAACAGTCAACCCTTCGTCGGATTTCGTCCAAACTTTGATATGGACCTACATTCATGGTGATAAAACTGTGTACCAAATGTTATCTATCTAGCTATTCAAGTTTTTGAGTTATAGCGTTCACAAGAACGTGGACAGACAGAAAGAAAGATAGACTTCCAGTAGGCAGATTTTATCCAAAATTTGATAGAAACCTATAAATTATGTGTAAAGATCACATACCAAATTTCATCTCTGTATCTCTAATAGTTTTCGAGTTATCGTGTTCACAGACACAATTCCAAAATTGTGTTTTTCGGACTCGGGGAGGTCCAAAACGTGGAGATTCGTCAAAATCTCGAGTTCAAATTTTTTGACGATTACAATACTTTCTCTTTGTATACTTCGTATACGAGAAAGTAAAAAGTTTTATAAAAATGCCTAGTCAGCATAGAAAAATAATGCAAGACTGTTTCTTTTTATACAAAGAAATTTTTAAATTTTTCCAGTCATTTTTTCAAGCATTTTATTACTTCCAACTGCTGAAAAGAAAGACAAAAAATATTAATTGTACTGCAAAATTGTAATCTAAAATCAATACAGGCAAAATTGAAACACGAATAATTTAATTACAAAATCCAAATTTCTTTCATCATTTAATGCAGCATTTTATTCATATTATAATTTCTGAAACTTTTCAACTTCTTCGGACTCATTGAAGTCATATTTATGTTGAAATTTCCTTCTAAGTTGAAAAAAAAATAAGAAAAAATTACTTGTATTACTTAGTATAGAAAAATTTCAAAAAAAATGATAAGATGCAACATTCGAATAGTATACAACAGAAAATAACAGATACTAATTGCCAGCAAAAATAACATTTTCTTTTTGGAAAAAAAAAATGGATAAGGGAAATAAAAAAAAATGATATACTCAAAAATTTGCTATTATTAAAATTATTTAAATGAATTCTTTAGTAGTAAAGTAATATGATCAAAATATTAAGTTTTAAATTACATTAATATTTAATTTACTTGGAACTGCGAAAAATAAAAAGTAAATGATAAAATATTATTATTCAGAGTAATGTATATTTCTTAATTTTTTAATCAAACTTTACTTTAAATAATAACTACTTGGGACTATTTACTACAGCGGAAGCCGTTTAACACCCAAGGGAGAAACACTAGGTAATATTTACTACAGCGGAAGCCGTTTAACACCCAAGGGAGAAACACTAGGTAATATTTACTACAGCGGATAACCATTTAACACCTAACAGAACTATTAATCCAGGACATCCGAAGAGAAGAAATGACCCAGTATCCTACGCCTGTGATCTATCACGCGCTCTGTTTACTTCTTGGTGACCATCCATACATTCCAAAATCTCCCCAATATATCGAACTGAATAAGCAGTCTTCATTCTCGGATATAAAACATTTGCATCAAGAGCAACCAAAAATAAATATTAAAAAAACCTTTAAAAAATGCTTCTACAATGCATTAAAAAAGAAAATTTTTCTCAAAAATCTTGGAGGTCAAAACAAAAATCGTGAAAGCATGAGGTGCAGGTAGAAAAGCTGTAAATAAATCAGAATTGTAATCACATTTATAATACATTTTATATGATAATGTTTAATAACATTTCGCTTCTTATGATAATCATTATGGTTTTATATCTTTCTCCTATGGTTTTCAGCGCCTCACGCTTTTTGTTTTGACCTCCAGATTTTAGAGAAAAATTTTCTTTTTTAATGCATGGGCAAAAGCATTTTTTAAAAGTTTTTTATATTTATTATTTTCTAGTTTTTAGTGCATTAAGAAACGAGTGAAAAATCAATCACAAGATTCAAACCTTACATACATACAAACACGAAACATTTCGAACTTAGTAAAAGCGTTTAATAATAAAAAGCATAAATTAGAGACACTTTTAATGAAAACGAAACATTGTTTTTAGCACCTATCATGTTTATCATATAACAGAATAAACTGGAAATATGCAATAAAAATCTTACGATACTTTATATACAATATCTGACTCAAGATTCTTTTAAGCAGGTTATAGATTAAAATGCATCAATGTAATTACAAATACTGCTGGTATGTAAACTTAAAAGTACAACCTTCTAACACTTGAACATACGCATCGGTACTTTCACAAACTACCTAAATTTGAGAAATATTACTCACTCAAAACTTTTGAAAGTGAAAAATTTGATGCTCGGAGGACCGATTTCGAAAGCATACTGAAAAATTACAGCAATACACGAAATTCGCACTTAGAAAATATAAACACAGAAATATAAGGTCGGCAAGGGCACAAATATTGTTTCCTAAGTTGAGTTGTATTGGAACATGCACATATGAATTTTTCTTGATGCCATTTAGCTACAATAAATATTTTGTTTAAAATTTTTTTCGTAGAGGTTAAAAATATGGATTTCTTTTTCTAGAAAGAAATCGAATTTCTTTAATATTACTCTTGCAATCCACAAAGCCGATTTTTTCAATGCACCATTTTAGTTTTCAATATTTGTTCCTATTTCATGATAATAGTATTTTTCTCTACACATCATTTCAAGATCTCAATCATAGATCGATATTCTTTCTGATTTTTGATCCAAGAAAGCGCTGCTGCTTTTTGAATTAGAAGACATTTTAAAATATTTAAACATCTTTACTGTGCTAAATTCGAAAAAATTTGTTTGTCATAATCTGCAGATGCTTTCACGCAACAAACCAATCTTCTTCTTAGATTAGGCTAAAATATTTCTGAGAGTACAATAGAACGTAATTAAATTTTGATGTATACTCTATTTAACAATCCACAGCTTCAATACTAAATATATTCCTACACTTTAAGTACAGATATTGTGGGACACGAATTCAATTAATGAAGTATTAATTCATTAGTTTCGGATTCCGTTTTGAAAGTTATCATCATCTATACTTCTTTTTTTGGTTGAACTATTTATTGAGACGGCTGTTTGAGCTTCAGGTGTGTTTCTGATCCTTTTTTTTATTTTCTGATAACTTTCTTGTAGAATTTATTTTAAAATTCCAACTAACACGGTACAGTTGCTGTTGCGGCAGCTATACGAATCGAATGGCAACGATTTTTCTGCAGCAGATGCAGACGGAGTTTGGAGTAGTTTTAGTTTACCAAGAGAAACAGCAACCAAATAGAATATGATATGATGTTGCTGCTGCTGTATATTGATACTCATGATTCTTCGTTGTCCCAAACATTATTTATGGGTTTAATGATTCTCAAAAAAGCAGCATCTGTATTTTATTAATTAGCGGCCTCGGAAAAAAAACGTCTAATCTTGATGTATGAAATGGATTTCTCTTCTAACTAATGTGTTGAGGTAATTATAAAAGGATTTTTTCAAGATATATTTAGATTCGCTTAACTATCTTCGAAATTTACTTTCTAAAAAATAAACTTTTGTTAGTAGTTAGTTATGTAAAAGATGGTCACGAAGTGTTCAGATATGATTACTACTGAATAAACATTATTCTTGATTTCTAAAACTTTTGGATTGAAAGTTTCCGGGCTGTAAAAAAAATAAATTGTAAAATCGTTTTGATCTGTTAATATTGAATAGCTTAAGCTATAAGACTATATCAAATGTGATCCGATTTATATGAAGGAATTATTGTCACATATACAAATTTCTTTTCCCATGTATGTACTTGTTTTAATTAGAAGTATTAGCAGTTCTCACAATTTCATTTTTCCCCACTTGTACTTGCAATTGAATATAAGTAATATAACTTATGCTGTAATATTAATTGTGTGAAAGATTGAAGTAGTTTATGTTGCAATTTTATAACTTTTTAAATTGTATTTTTGCTGAAGATTTACTGAAATATTATGCATATGTTTAGATAAGTTAGGTTATTAGAAGATTTTACTTTTATTTAATTACTATTTTGATTTTTCATTAATGGAATATTTATCTTTCAAAGCTATTTTTGAACTTTCTCTCTCTCTCTTTTTTTTTTTCCCCCTTCTGCCACATTTATGAACAAAAGCTGTTGTATAAAAATTTCGCATTACTTTCATATACAATTATTTTATTGTCCTGCAGGAAAGTTGAGATATTTTTTTATATTATTTGTCTTGTAATAGTGTATAAAAACTAAAACAATAAGGAATTGGTTAATTCAGGACCTTTTCCTATTGATGTAATGTAATCAGTAACAGTTATATTAAAACCTCATCTGAATGAAATAAAAATATTCGTTAATAGAGATGAAGGAAATGTTACACTATATCATGCATGCAATTTTCTGTTCATTAACGTAAAGTTTTATCATATATTATCATTTTATAATTTAACGCATATTGATGCCACCATACACTGTAAACAGATTAGTTTACCTGTGACAATTCTGAATTTCTTGTCACTTCAGATGCAGTTCGTAAAAGCTATTTAGTGTCCTCAGATAAACTTAGCAAATGGTGTAATTAAATTATAACTCCTTAGCTTTTATCGGATTTTTTAAAAAATGCAAATGTTCTTATACGAGACGGTTATTTATGGAAGGATTAAAAATGGTAGCAGCAACTCGTTGAGTATTTTTAACATCTTCGTAACATTGATTTTTCTTTTGTAAGCAAGCTCAATATTGTTTGAATTCAAGAGATTTGCTCTTTCAGCTTTGTTAATTATTGAAGTAAAATGTATAACTTTTTTGAAAGACAGGTATGTGTATGTATCGCTTGCTTAATTAATTTTTATTATTTATAATTATTCCGATAAATTTGATGTCTGAAAATATGTATAGGATATTCAGAAATCTTCACTTCATTTATTTTTTATTGGAAAGGAAAAAATTGTAATACTTCCAAGAAATTAGATGGGTAATTTAACTTTATACATGGTTTATGAATAAATTTTTTGAGTTATAAACTGTAGGGTGTTTTTTTTTAATAAATCAAAGATTTTATGTTTTATGGAATTCATTATAATTTCTTATAAAACTTTTTTTGTTTATGCCGTTTTCTTCTACAATATTTAAAAAAGCATTTCTTTACTTCTAGATAATTCTACTTATTTTCAGATTGTGATCACTAAATAAATTTATCTTTTGAACATTTATTTTGTCATTAAATTCAGACTTCATTCCATAAACATCTGCTATATTATTAATTGTCTTGTTTTTGTATCTAGTTTTTAAAAACTTGCAGACATATTTAAATGAATGTTATTATTAAATACCCTAAACTGATAAATTCATTAAAAATAAGGCATTCTAAACTTTTGACCCAATTTTGACTTCAAATATATTCTGCATCCCAATCTGTGATTTTTTTTTTTTTCATCAAATCCTACTAAAAGTTGAGAGAGTGGACAGACAAATGAAGCATTGTTTATTGATAAACAAGAAGATATTAATTAAATGTATATATTTGTAAACTTTATATGGTTTTGAAGGAAGATAGCTTTGTTCTTTTCTTTATTTTGCATAGTAAAATTAGAGAATGTGTATAGTAAAATTAGAGGAATAACAGACACTTTTGAAGATGAGAAAAAAAAAATATTATTTTTCGATCTTAAAATAACATCATTGCCTCATCTGATTAAGAGCCCTGAAAAAAAGAAGAATAGATTTCCATAACAATACAAGAATTTCACATTTTGTACAATTTCAAAACTTTTTTTTTTCACATATTATTTATAATGAACATCTCTAAACTGTTAAAGAATATATTTTATTCTTATCCTTGTTCAGTATGTGCAAAAACTTTTTGAATAAATCTTGCAATATGAATATTTCTTACTAAACAATGATTTTATTAGGAATAAATAAAAAGTAATTCAATATAAAAATAAATAATTAGTAATACTGCTAAATTGAAAGCTATTAAATTAAATATATTTCAAATGTTCTCATTAATTAAAATATTTCATGTCCACTAGTTTGAAATTAAAACTAAAAATAAATATCTTGAATCTAGTGTTGTATTAGCATAAAAATTTGAGAAACAAAGAACTTTCAAGTTACCTAAACAACTGTTTAGGTTTTCCTTTTCATTAGTATTATAAAAAAAAATTAAAATAAATATATTATGTACATCACTTCTTCTTTAATGGGCTTTAGCTTTTGAAACTTCACTTGAATGGTTTATAGATTATATAACAGGCAAGTTTTCAAAAAACACTCTGAAAGAACAAAAGAAAATTTACTTTACCAAAGGGTTTATGTGAAAACACGTCATTTTTTTTAAAGATGTCTGATCTGTTTTACTGAAGTAGAAGAATGCAAATGATTTTTCATGTTTAAGAGATTTCATGTTATATGTAACCTCTATACACTGCTTCTTGTTTACTTGAAGAGTCCCGATACTGAATTAAAGTATTATGTAAAAAATTTAAAGATTGGCCATTTTATGTTATTGAAAGTGAATATGATGATATGCTTTTTTTTTTTACTGTGTGAAAGAAAAAACAAGAAGTTATATCTCAAACTTTTGACTTGCATTTTTGAATCAAACTGTTGATATGCACTGCTGTTTGCTATCAAAATGGCTGGCTTTCATTTTAATAAGGAATTCATTTTAATTGTATTTATAATTAGCATAATTAGTTCTTTCTATCAGCCTAAATTTTGATAATTGGTTTCTGATTTCATCTTAAAATTGAAAAAAATCATATTACAAAATGAAAGATTTCATAAGTACCATTTTAATATTGTAAATGTTTTAAGTATTTAATAATGCTTGATTAATTGTGTATAAACACATTAATTTTTTCTATTGGTGCACATTTAGTAATTCTAGATCTGCAGGCTCATCACCCAGAAGCATACACACATTGTTTTTTTATTGTTGCGGATTGAAATTTATAAAAAAAGCACTTCATATACCCTCCTCTTAGCTACCTAAACGGAAAGTATTAAATCCAAATTGAAAGGTGAAGGATGATAGCATCATATTTATTATTCATGTATAAAATATTCAAGCTTAGACTAGTTTTTTTTTGTGATTTCAAAGTTATTTTGATTACTGTTTATGAAATAACTGAATGTATGCTAGGGCAATAAACTTAATTTTATACAATCATGAAATTGTGAGTTTCTTCAAAATATCTAGTTAAGAATAGTCGGATTATTTTTTCAAAATTATGCCTCTAACAGCCTATAATATAGCATCTAATAAATTGACGAATATGGAGCAGAGGAGGGAGGGAGCAGAGCAAACTTGGACAAGTGAAAAATATATTTGCTATAAACTCAAATGCTTCTTTATGGTAACACTGGTTTATGACATAATTTTCCCCAGATCCTGTGGTTGTTATAGCAGTGACTGTTAACAAACTGAAAATACCTGTTTAGGAAAATTGTCATTAATGAAGACTTAGAAATTTCTACATCAGTACTCAATTCCCCATTGTACTACATTATTTTTTTTGATAGTTCTGATGCATTTCCCAGCTGTTGCCTACAGTGGCGGTTTTTTTTTCCACATGGTTAGAGGCGCTCGCCCAGTCTAACCAGGGGGCTCAAACTCCATTTGAAGTACAGTAAGCAAACTGATGGCAATTAGCTATACTGCGGTAGGGGAGGGAGTCTCAAAAAACTGACGTAATTGTAGGCTATGTCGACCGCGCAAGTTATGGCATTGGTGAAGGGGGCCTTAAAACTTAATCTGCGACATCAGGACTAAGCCGCACGCTAATTTGAGACATTGGGTAGAGGGAGGGACCCTCAAGTCAGTTCGCCTGTGGTCTCATATCGACAAAATCCGCCACTGGTGCCTACTGTATGTATTAAAATCATCTATTACTTATTAAGATTACCATTTCAAGTGTGCAAGAACAGTAAAAATCCTGTTTTTATATCAACCAATTGCTTTTAGTAAGAGACGATAGTCACACATCAGCAATAAAAGTAAGCCTTCCTATACAAATGTGATTTTATGTATTCTTTGTTCAATATGACTTTAAGATATTCAACCTTGAATTATTGTAACATGTAGATTAGAACTGACTGAAACCCTTGTGGTTTTGATGAAAGACATTTCTTGTGTATTGGAAAGCAGTTTTATACTTAACTAATTATTTTTCTTTTTCACAGGAAAGGCTTTTTTTTGTTAGCAAATATGAAACATTGATTGAAAGTGTTCAGTCCACTGCTCCTGTCACTGAAGAAGCTTTCCTCTATCAGTGTAGCACCTGGTCTATGGTATTTTGTTTCTAACCTCAATGATCTTAACTCTTGAGTGGTGAACACACAATTTGCCAAGTAAGTTCTTCTATTAATTGCAATGTTGAAACCAAGTTCTTGGATATAATCCCTGCACTCGACAGATGGCGCTAATCTGCTTATGTGCAACGCCTGCAACGCACTGAAGAATATGCACCATAACAAAAAAGTTTGTATGGTGAAATGCTGACACATGTAAATCTTGTGCTAAAGATGTTTGAGACTATAGTAAGTCCCGCCAACTGTAACATTATAATCTTGCTTTTTGAATATAAGAATATGTGACCATGCAAACCATAACAAATCTGTGAGATGTATGGCAATACAGTTTTGAGTGAGGAATAAAGTGATGGTGTTGTATTATTACGACAGTGCTAAGCGCTGTGCTATGTGATTCTACAGTTTTGATGATCATTAGTGATGTTATTAATCATCCTGTGTAATTTAGGCAGCACTTCTATGATGCTGGATACAAAACCTTGTTTCTCAATACAATGCCTTAATGTAGGTGAATCAAAAAATAGAATAAGTTACAACATTACAAATATGTTTTTCTGTATTCCATTCTTACTGATGATCCTTTGTCTTTCCTAAGCAATTCTTGGCTTTCTTATGTACTTGGAAGGTAATGAAGTTATAGTGATACTTATTTATTTATTAGAAATTTTGTAATACTTCAATGTATATTTTCTCATCAGTACATATACTGAAATGAAAAATTAGGATAGTAGAGAATGATTGAGACTGAAATTTGCCCTAATATATTTCTTAGCAAGAAAGTGTTTTCTAATAATATAAGTTTAACCTTCATTAATTTACTTCATAGCAATGATTATTTGAACTTGTTTGCTTAAAACCATTAAAAAAATGTATACTTTTTTTTCAGCCATAACTGAATTGGTTTATTATTCTATTGTATATATGAATAAGTTAGTATACAAGTTTAATGTTACAATCTGGACTTGCCAGTTTACAGATTAAATAATCTGATTTCTTTTTAAAAATTCTGTAATCTATATTACCATGCCTTCCATGCTTTTTTTTT
>BGPR01000060.1:1923178-1985058 GCA_013235015.1 Araneus ventricosus
GAATCTAACAGAACTCTTGAAAGGATGAGAAAAAAAAATTATTATTTTTCGATCTTAAAATTAACTCACATTGCCTCATCTACTTAGATGCTGAAAAAAAGAAGTAATAGATTTCCATAACATACAAGAATTTCACATTGTTGTGCAATTTCAAAACTTTTTTTTCTTCTCAATATATTGTTTATAATGAACATCTCTAAACTGTTAAATAAGTATATTTTAATTGCCTTATCCTTGTCTAGTATGTGCAAAACTTTTTGAATAAATCTATGCAAGTTTTGCCTTACTAAACAATGATTTTATTAGAATAAATAAAAAAGTATCAATATAAAAATAAATAATTATAATACTGCTAAATTGAAAGCTATTAAATTAAATATATTTCAAATGTTCTCTCTCATTAATTAAAATATTTCATGTCCACTATTTGAAAACTAAAATAACAGAATTTTATCCTGAAGTTTTGTGGTTATTAGCATAAAAATTTGAGAAACAAAGAATCTTCTTACCTATTAAATAACTGTTTAGGTTTTTCCTTTTCATTAGTATTATAAAAAAAATTCTGCTAAATATATTTACAATACTATCATTTCTTTTATCGGTCTGCTTAGTTTTGAAACAAAACTTTTTCACTGAACACGTAGATTATGGTTAAACAGGCAAGTTTTCAAAAAACACCTGAAAGAACAAAGAAAAAATTACTTTACCAAACAGGGTTATGTGAAAAGCTCGTCATTTTTTAAAGATGTCTGATCTGTTTTACTGAAGTAGAAGAATTTCATGTTAAATGATTTTTCATGTTTAAGAGAGATTTCATGTTATATGTAACCTTACATCATGCTTTCTTGTCACTTGAAGAGTCCCCACTGAATTAAAGTACTATGTAAAATTTAAAGATTGGCATTTATGTTATTGAAATGAATATGCATGATATGCTTTTTTTTTTTTTTACTGTAGTGGAAAGAAATGAATACAAGAAGTTATACTAAACCTTTTGACTTGATAATTTTTTAGTCAAAACTGTTGATATGACTGTTTGCTACATGAAATGGCTGGCTTTCATTTTAATAAGAATTGTGCATTTAATTGTATTTATATTATTAGCATTAATTTAGTTTCTTTCTCATCAGCTCAATTTTGATAATTGGTTTCCTGATTTCATCTTATCTTTAAATTTGAATTAAAATCATATTAAAAATGAAGATTTTTCATTCAGAGTATAAACTATTTTTAATATTGTAAATGTTTTAAGTAATTTAATACCAAGTCTGATTAATTGTGTATAACACATTAATTTTTTTATTGGTGCCACATTTAGTAATTCTAGATCTTATGGTATGAAGTTCATCACCCAAAGCATACACACATTGTTTTTTTATTGTTGCGGATTGAAATTTATAAAAAATGCTTATCCACCTTCATATACCCTCTCTAGCTACCTAAACGAAAGTATTAAATGCTCAATATTATTGGTAAGTGGATGATAGCATCATATTTATTATTCATGTATAAAATATTCAAGCTTAGACTAGTTTTTTTTTTGTGATTTCAAGTATTTTGATTACTGTTTATGAAATAACAATGTATACAGTGCAATAAACTTATTATTATACAATCCATGAAATTGTGAGTTTCTTCAAAATATCTAGTTAAGAATAGTCGGATTATTTTTTCAAAATTATGCCTCTAACACCTATAATATACATTAATAAATTAGTAATCGAATATGGAGCAGAGGGAGGGGAGGGAGTGAGCAAACTTGGACAAGTGAAAAATATATTTGCTATAAACTCAAATGCTTCTTTTATGGTAACACTGGTATTTTGCAAAATTTTCCCCAGATCCTGTGGTTGTTAATAGCAGTGACTGTAACAAACTGAAAATACCTGTTTAGGAAAATTGTCATTAATGAAGACTTAGAAATTAAACTACATCAGTACTCAATCCCATTGTACTACATTATTTTTTGATAGTTCTGATGATTTCCGTGTTGCCTACAGTGGCGGTTTTCCTCAAGACAGCTTAGAGGCGCCATGCTCTGAAAACCAGGGGGCCTCAAACTCATTTGAAGTACACAGTAGCAAACTGATGGCTAATTAGCAATCTGGTAGGGGAGGAGTCTCAAAAACGATGGACGTAATTGAAAGGCAGCCGACAGCGGTTCGTCATTGTAAGGGAGGGGCCTTAAAACTTAATCTATGCGACATCAGGGACTAAGCCGCATATGAATTTGAGACATTGGGTAGTGAGGTCAAGTCAGTTTTGCGCCTGTGGTCTCTACTATCCAGACAAAATGCCACTGGTTGCCTACTGTATGTATAGTAATACGTAACCGAAACGAAGTACAATAATTGTTGTTGTAGGTTTTCAACTTTTGCCCATCTGTAAGTGCAATAACTGGTATATCTCCTCAAAGATATATATGGCGAATAGGTGTTGCTCTCCATTCATCTCCCCGTCTTCTGTTGGCTTCTGTGTATTACAGCCATTATGTTAGAAAAACTAAGAATGTTAAAGATGAATCAAAGTCTCTGTACATGCACATTGTAACACTGAATTATTGGTTTCATGTTACTGAAATAATGGCTCTGGTAGGAGTTACATACATCTCAAATAAAGAAAATTATCGTGAGTATATTTTAATGATATGAGTGAATATGATCATTTAATACAAAGTATTGTGATATTAATCTTTATTGGGTAGCACATGAAAATAATGTCAATGATTTGAAATAACTTGAATGATTGGGTTTTTTATATAAATAATTTTCCATTTAAATTTTCTTGAGTTAAAGTTGAGTTTAAAGTTATTTTTTAAGAGTAATATTGTTCTTTAAAAAATATTATTATTACTTTTTATAAAGAAAATTGAAGAGCTTTTATTATTTATTAGATTGATTGATACTTTAATAAATTTCTAATAAAAACAAAATTTTTTGGTAAATTTCTGCAGTATGGGAAGTTAATTATGTGTAATTGATTTGAAGACTGAAAATGATTTAATATGTTCTGGTTTCTAAAGGAAAATTTCGTTATAAAATAATTTGGTGCCTTAAACTAGGTTTTCTGTCTAATAAGTGCTTTTACTTGTGTTGAATTTTAGGTGAAATATTTTTATCTACATAGTCTGAAATTTGGTTTTTCCATAATATTACTTTTAATTCCCATTATTTATCCTAAAATTCAAGTACAAAAGTAGAAGAAAGCTAATTGAATTAAAAGGCAGAAAATGTAAGGTTTTTTTTTTTTTTTCTTAACTCTTTTACTCCTGAATTGCCCAGATAAATTGTGTGCTAGTCAGGTGGTTCGTGGATGTTTACTGTTCCAAAAGAGGAGTGCAAGCAGCTGAGTGAGTGATCATTGAGGGAGAGGTAAGAGGTCAAAAGTCTGCCATTCACACTTGATGCCTGCTGTTTGCTTGAAGGTTAAGTTCAAATGCTCATTGAAAACGTTACATGGTGCACTATATTTTGCTTAGCTCTGATATTCAGAAATTATTTTAAAAAGCTCTGATTTTTATTTATTAAGTTATGCATTTATTAGAATGAGAGAAATATTAAAGTGTGGGAGTATTGTATACAAATTTAAATTTCTGAAAAATTCATTTGCTAAAATTGATCTTGTATGAAATTTTATAATGAAGACTAATATCATTTTATTTAAAGTTTATAGAAACAGGGTGTTGCTTTGACACAAAGTTAACTCCAGAAAGTAAAATAAAATTTTAAAATTATTTTAAGCATGAATGTTAAATTTTTGGCAGATTGTGCTTAATTGAATGATACAAGATTTTTTTTTAAAAAAGTAAGCCCTGGCAATTTTTACTGAAATTTTGTACACTTGAGGTACTCTATGACAATATCCCTTTTTAATATTTCATAACTATCAATTATTTGATAGGATTTAATTAAATTTTGGTTCCATACTGTGGTACCCCCTGGTTGCCAACTTGAGATAAAATTGATTTCCAAATTCCATAATATTTATAATAATGAGTATTAAATGAAGATTAAAGAGTAAAAAAATAAACTAAAAGTTATTTCTGCTTTTTTGTACTCTAATTAAAGTGTGTTTTAAAAAATTGTTTTTATTAAATTTATTCTCTGTCAAAATTAATGTTACACATGGTTTGGGCAATTTCATGTAGGATTTAAAAAATTAAATTTTAATTCTAAGCCATATTTATATTAAGGAATCATATTAATACACCTTGTATTAGTGGTATCGTTTCATTGCTGCAAACAAAGTTATTATTAAAGTTTGTGGACATAGTTTTCGAAAGACCAATAATTAAAACATATTTACGCTAAAAAACTTTACAAACTGATTCAAGATTTCAAAAATATGTGAAATTTCCAGAAGCAAATATTAAAATATCAGTGAGTTAAGTAAACCACAAAAATCAGTATTAATATAAAGGTTGATTACCTTGCTGAATTTTACTTACCAAACAGAATTTTGTTAAAAAAAATAATTTTTACTAAACTGTGTTCTCTAAACATTTTTAAATATATAATTACAAATATATGATAATACCCACCAAATCAAACATAGTAAATTCCCTATATATATATATATATAATTAAGCCATATTTTTATTAAATTTTATTTAAAAAATCTTTTCTACATAAGTAGGTATTTAAAAAAGCATTAGTTAAAATTCAGTTAATTACATTGAATCAATGATCATGCAATATCACAATATATACTGCTGTCAATCAGATATTGTAAGTTAAATGCATTCAGTAATTCTATCTATGTAACACGTATAACTTACTTATAAATCTCAGTATTTTTAATTCATCTCCTTCCATTCAAAGATGAAAAGGTAGTCTTTTGACTGTCAGCATTTTTAACACAAAAATTACCGTTTCCTGATTAAGTCAATCACCAAAGTCTCATGTACATTTAATGTTAAAAGATGCCCTGGTTGTGATCAACTACTTCTCAACAGACATTCTTAAATCTTCATAGAAAAGGAAACACTACATCTGGCAATAAAACAGTCTATTTAAGAATAGTTTGTATTTTAGGATGGGGTAAAATTATATGGAAAATGTTTCAGACAGATTTTGCTTTAGAAGTAGGAGTCTTGCATTGTAAAAGAGATGATTTTCCCTTGTTCTGTGAGCATTTGTCAAAACACAAAGGAATTCCTAAGGGTACTGCCATTTTATTCTCTATCCAATTGCATCTTCTTTTGCTGCCTTAGGTAGAGTGGCACCTGTTGATAATCAAGGACTGTACCGGTCAGCTAGTGATTCTGTTGCGGCTTTTTTCCCACCCATAGTGGAGGGGTAAAGGCAGATGAGTTCATAAACAAACCTTTGTATACAATTGTAGTCTGGTTTTGCCTGCTCTCACAGGGCTGGATTATTAAGCAGGCAACTGCCCAGAGGCTCTGCAACTTTAGGGGGGGGCGACATCTTGTGATTGTTTTGCATTATTTTCAAGGTTATTGAATTTAGTGCTTTCATTTAATTTACAAGAGGTACGCACTTGAACTTATTCAAATTAAAATCAAGTATCCCTTAAATTTCATAACATTATTCTTATGATATTTTCCAATTCACTTGCAGATCAGTTTGTTTTGCAGTTTTCTTGCTGATTCAACAGTCCTGTCAAACTTTGTATTAGGATATTCAGATTATGTAAAAAAAGTTTTGCACTCTTTTTAGCAGCATATTTTTTAATTACTTTTAAATTTAAATTATATATATTATTTGTGATAATCTGAAACCAACTCTCCTGAAGGTGACTCACAAATGAAATATTTTGTTGTTTCAATTTGTCTTAATATTTTTTTACTTGAACACTGCTTGTATTAAATGAAAATCGATAAAAATGTTTGATTTTGGAAGCTGGGGAGAGAGGGGGGAGCAGAATCTTGTATTGCCTGTAAGCCCCCTACAGGCCTTAATCTGATCCTGACTCTTGGTAGTCAGAGGGTTAAGTGTTAAAAAAACCTGCTGAGATTTTTTTCTTCTTCAGTTAAAATATATCATCCATAATTTAAAGATTTATTTGTACTAGAAAATGATTAAAATATTGTACTTATAAGATTTCAAAAGTTACAATACGCTACACATAAATTAAAAGTTATATTTTACATCTGCTGTGAAATACTGGTATGAAAGAAAATTGTTATTTTCATTAATTGGAGCTTTGTTTTATATAGAAAAATATATCGCTTCTTTAATATAAAATATATATATTTGCATCTTAATATATTGATATTTCTAGCTGTCCATGAGAAAATATTCATCACCTTTATGGCTTCTTCCATTTCTTACATGTTAAGTACCTGTGTTCTCAGTTACATGAATAAGTCTTCAACTCCAACACATTTGGTGAGTTTTTCATCCATTTTTTAAAATCCTATGTGGCATTAAATGTGCAAATTTTTATACCTTATTCTGTATTTAGTACTATGTATAGTTAATGTGAAAAACATCTCATGATTATAAAATCAAAATTATTTGAAAATATTTTATGATTTTATTTTTGAAAAACTTTTATGTTCATTACTAAATGATAAGGTATGTAAAATTTTAAGTGTAGAGTGTATTCTTAAGTATCTTTACTTTGAAATTTTTAGGTTAAGTTTTATACATCAGGGTTCGTACACTCCTTGAAAAACGATTTTCATTTTCAAGCACTATGGAAACTCCTTGAATTTGGGTTTTACTCCTTATAAACTCCTTGGTTTTCAATTTTTAACATTTTTTTATTAAATGTGTACTATGTTTCACCGATATCAAGGATTCTAAATCACTGCCGTATCAATTACCCAGTATTTTGCGTTGCTCTTTCCACGATTTGATGTGCCTCTCCTAACAGTATCCAAAATTTAATAATTGGTTTTAAGTGCCAATCAGGAATAACCAAAACAATAGAATGGTGCAAATTGAGAATGTTATTTCTCTTGGATTATTTCGAAAAATTAACTGTATTTCTTGAAATTGTAATGTACGGTTTGTTGTAAAAGAAAATATATTGTGATGGTGGAGTTGAAGGAAAATAGATACTATTAATCAATTTTAGCTAAATTAGTTTTAATAATCAAGAAATTTTGTTAATTTTATTTTCTTTATATACTATTATATAAGTAATGAAAATGCCCCCCCCCTAAAAAAACAGTTTCTAATATCTAAATCCATGTCTCTCTTTGTACCTCTATATTTTAAATACTGGATCACTGTGCACTCCATAATGTGTCTAAGCGGCACCACTCTACTTTCATATAAATATATTTAACATGTCATTCTTGGATAAAACAGCTTAGTAAAAACTTATAAAAGAAATGAATATAACCACATTTATTTGAGTTATTAGCAATGTTTTACATACTCTAATATAATTTCTGTGTACTTTAAAAAGGGAACCCTTTTCATGCTTAAATATTGACTCCTTTAAAATTTTGAAAATACTCCTTGAAAACTCCTTAAATACTCCTTGATTTTTAATTTAAAAAATCAGTAAGAACCCTGTACATACATAACCATCGTATCTGGAAGCTTCGTAACTCATTTAATGCCATTAAATTATCATTTGAACATTCCTCCTTCCCCTAAAAGTTGATCTTCTGAGATCACCGAAGAGGTCGCGGTGGCCTAGTTGCAAGGTCTCGACCTCGTGACCGGAGGGTCGCTTGTTCGAGACCCGATTCCACTGAAAATCCGCCGTGTATGGGGCCTGTTGCATGCTAAATCATATGTAGTGGCCAAACGTCCTCCCATTGGTGTGGTGTGGAAGTTTGGAGAGGGGGTGCCAGCTCAGGTGTTGTCCTTGTCATTTGCCTGCGGTTCAAAATTACGAGGTCCGTTCTTAAATAGCCTTCATGTTGCTTCAAAACGGGACGTTAATATAACCTAATCTAACCCTAACCTGAGATCAGCGAATGACTTAATTTTTCGTGAATAATTCATTAGTGTAGAAATAATCTCAATCCTGGTCTGAGCCGCCAATTATTTTTTTGTGGGATTCCATTCAAGAAAGCAAAACGACCACATAAGGGTTACCTTTAAGAGGTTAGTGGCTTGGGATTTATGTCTAGGGGAATTTTAAGAGTTCAAACCAGTAATAACTTAAAACATAATACTATTTAAAATAAACGAAGAGACTTTAAGGTTAAACACAACAAATATTTATTAAAACATTAGGGAGAATTTACAGGGGGGAAAAAGGTATATATATATATATATATATATAGAAAAGTTAAGATGATTTACATGGAGACATGATTATCCCGGAGCTAGATTAAGTAGGGATAGTTGTTACAAATTAAGACTCATGATTATGTGTTAAAGGTTTAGTATTGAGGAGAGACCAAGGGTTTAGTGTTAAGGAGTGCCATTATAAAGTTAATCAAGGCATGTTACTTACAACCAGGAGATCGGGCGGCTTTAACGCCAAAAGTAGTTAACAGAGAAACAAGAGAAGTTAAAACATTTCGGTTGCCTGCGGTGCTGCTCTCTCGCTCTGAGCTTGCACTCCGGTTTTGATCAGAAAAAAGATGGCGCTGCTTGCGGCAGAACAGTATCTCCGCCTATTGCCAGAAAGCCTAATTAATCTAGCTTTTACATTTGCAAAGATTAAACAGTACTTTACGGGTAATTTCCTACATTAGTTTGATAAAAATTTGGTATTTTCTTCATAAACAATTAAGTAATGTAAAATTAAGAAGGGATATTAATTTTAATGCTTATATTTTAATAAACCTGGCTTCATTCTTGGCGTTTGGCAAATTCTGTACTTGGTTTTGGAATAAATAGTTGTATTCATAGTCAGTTTTCTGTTTCACAATTGTTTGTTTTGAAAGCAACCAAAGAAGTTTTAATATCAGTTTAAGCAATATTCCCAATGGTCTCCCAAAACTTAGAGGAAATAATTTTAATCTTCAGCATTGCTTGTGTCATCATCTATCATTTTAGTGGATTTGGAGGTGGAATAACAATTTTTTTCCATCAAATGTTCTTCTCAAACTTTAACTGCATTGTTCAATTTGTTTGAAGGGAGTTAATTATTCCATGTATACTTGCAATAGACTTCATTAAAATTAGCGAATGAAACAAATGTAAAATCAATTCAAATAAAGGTTTCTGATGTCTACCTGTGTGATAATGAAAACGATGTTTTCTATAAAAAAAATTGGCAAATTAGTAGAGTATTATATGGATTTTCTAGGAACTAATGCATCTACCAAATGTGTTTTTAATTTAATGACCAACATGTGGGCCAGTGATAAAGCTAAATTACGTTTTGAAACTTTAAAGTGCATGCTAATTACCAAATATAATTGTAACCTTACTTTCATGGATTTTTATCACAACATCCAACAGAATGAACTTTTACTAAAATCAATTCATTCTTCAGAAAAATATAAAAAACAAGATTTTAAAGAAAGGGTAAGTGAGATGCTGCGGCACTAAACTTGTTGTGGTAGGATTTTCTTTATTACATATGCTTTATCAATATCTCATTTTCATTTCTGTTTTATTTAGTTTTAGTCAGTGCATACACCAAAAAAAAGGTACTATTACTATTATAATAAGTTTTTATTTGTTTTGAAAATATGGTGAACACGCTCCCAATTTATTTCTGTATCAAGTGCGCCCTAATTTTTGATTTTTTTAAAAATTGGCCACCTTATTTATAGTGTATGTATTCTTTCTTTTTTACTTTCTTGTATATAAAGAGAAAATAATGTATTCGTCAAAAAATTCTAACTCAAGATTTTGATGAATCGCCACATTTTAGACCTCTCTGAGATCGAAAAATACAATTTTGGAATTATGTGTGTCTGTGAACACAATAACTCAAAAACTTTTAGAGATACAGGGATGAAATTTTGTATGTGATCTTGACACATAATTTGTAGGTTTCTGTCAAATTTTGGACAAAATCCATCCATGGGAAGTCTGTCTCTCCACGTTCTTGTGAACACTATAACTCAAAAACTTGAATAGCTAGATGGATAAAATTTGGTACACAGTTTTATCATCAGGTCTGTATCAAATTTTGGCCCAACTCCATCAAAGGGTTGACTGTCTGTCAGTTTGTATGATCACATACTTCTGAAGGCGATATCTTCTAACAGAAATGGCTTAGATAAATGAAATTTCGTATGTAGTCTTGAAACCCTAATTGTATATTTGTCTCCAATTTTTGTTTAAATTGGTTAGAAAAAGGCGTTGAAATTGTATATTCGGTTTTCCCCCCTTCTACGAAGCACAAAAAAGTACGAACACTGGAGCGTATTCACTACCTTAGGGGATACCGCACGTTTTCTGGCTCGCAGTGTAGTGTAGGTTTCTATCAAATTTTGGGCAAAATTGTCTACGTCATATGAACAGAAAACCTTTAATAGCTAGATAGATAAAATTTGGTACACAGTTTTATCATCAGGAATGTAGGTTTTTATCTGATTTTTAGACCAAATCCATTTGTCAGTCTGTAGAATCACATGCTTGTGAACATGATAACTCCTAAGTGCAATGACTTAGATAAATAAAAATTTGTTTGAGGTCTTCTAACCCTAATTGTAGATCTGTGTCGAATTTTCATTTCAATCAGTTGAAAAAAAAAAGTTTTTCAGATTGCATATTCGGTTTTGTCACCATACTACAATTCAAAAGAAGCGCAACAGCTTAGCATATTTTTTCCCCATCTGTGTTAGGGTGTATATGATAAAGTTTAGGGGAAACCACTCCTGCTGGTTTTTTAAAACATCCAGTTAACATATTGTCATTTCCTTCATTTTCTATTATTTTAGCTCAAATTTTTGCATGCTAGAGGTTTAAAATTTTGCCTTAAATTTTTCATTGTCTGTTTGTAATATAATTTTTCATTTTATTATATGTTATATAAAAATTTCTAAATAGTATTCTTTTAAAAGTAAAAATAAGGTGGTGGTTTAATTTTTGTCAAATAACAAGTTTTCTTTCTTTTTGATTCGGCGATAGCTACATTTCTATTGAATGTTTAGTACTTTACATTATAAACGGAATTGAACAGAGTTTTCTTTACTGAGTACCCCCAGAATGCAAAGCATTCAAAATGCACCTCCACATCTAATTAAGTTTTTTGTCTTTTAATTAAATTAGTCATATAATAATTCGAGTCATTTGAAATAATTGAGGCGAGCAACTAAATGCTGGGGAAAAGCTATGCCATTGATTAGATTAAAACTTTAGCGGAAATACACTGCAAGATGCTTGTGTGTTGTGAAAATTTGGAAAAGGAGGTTTCCGTGTCCAGATCTGTTTTTTCATTTAAGTTACTGCGTTTCAACTCAACGAGATAAACGCAGGCAGAATGAAACACAACAGGCAAAATTAGATTTAGATGGACTGAAACAAAAACAATTTGGCAGGAAATCGGTGATAATTTTGAAGTGAAAGTTAGAGCTCTCAATAAAAATGCTAGTTTGCAAAATGTAGCGGGTTGATTAAGGTTTAAACATGAATTTTGAGAAAATTGCATGTCCAGATTCTCTTCAACTGAGCTCGCATCCAGACATCTTTTAATTGTCGGGAAATTTTCAAATGTGCAATTCGGCATCGATCTGGGTCTCTTTCAAAAACTCAGAACGACTGGATTGTATGGTGGTAATTGCAACAGTTCGTTGGGAATCTGGGGTAATTTTTCAAAGAATATTTTAGAAATAATTTTAATAAAATCCAAAACAGGGTTAATTTTGAGGTCATTATGAATGACCTTGCATCTAACATACCAAGGAATAATAATATAATAATTTTTTTGCATACTGTTGAGATTTAATATTTTTTGTGTGTGCTAATTTTTCACCTTTATAATAAGCATCTATTTTTCTTGATAGCATTTTATGGACACTTTTTTTTTCCTGTTTTTGTTTATTTTCATAAAGATCTTTTGTCCAATACACATCAGTGGATGTAAATATTTTGCTGTTACTTCAGTGTGATACTCTACTCTTTCTCGGTTAGTGGTGTTACACCGAAATAACTAACCTTTAAAATTATTACTTCTGAACAATATTTTGAGTGTAATATTTTTCCTTTACATTTTATTTACTAAAAACTCTAAATAATATTTCATTAACCTCAAACGGTCGATTACTATTACTATTTTTCTTTATATTACATGTTTTGTAATTGATTGTCTATTTATATTATCTATGTTTTAAAAGTTTGTTTTTCAGGAATGACAACGTTGTTTTTGTCGAGTAGAAAACTGTTTTTCGAATTTCAGTTGCAATTTTTAACTTTGTATCTTTCATATAATAAAAACGTCCATTTACAGTCGGTAAATTAGAGATTCTTTATTTAGAGTATTAATGAAGAGTTTATTTTAGTTTTTATAGTAATAAATTACAGATAATTTCAAACATCTGGTGTCTGCAAATAGGACTCTTATCTGCAAGTAGGGATCTTTCATTTGTTTATAACGGATGTTCTAAAGTCCAAATGATCTCGGTTCAGGAGATTGTTTACAAAAGCTTTAAATGATTTTGAGAAGAGTGAGCTTGATTTATCGATAGAGGAAAGAATTTCAAAACTAAAATTAATTGAAGAGAAAACAAAATCTATGTTAGAGATGGAAGAGGCTTATAGAGAGGAGAACTTATCAAAACTGAAAATAGTGAAACTATCATAAATAATGAGTTTGATGAATCAGAATGTTATATTGACAAATGGAGAATAATAGAATCCAAGTTAGTTTCCCTTTTAGCTGAAAAAGTAACAGTTCTGTTGTTAATGAAAGTTTTACTCAAAATGCTGTTCTTCGATATCCTAAGCTTAAACTCCAAACTTTTGATGGGAATATCAAGAACTGGTTAGGATTTTGGGGACAGCTTAAAAAGATTGATACCGATCCTAATTTTGGATGATCATGATAAATTTTTGTATTTATTGCAATCAATAGAAAAAGGATCATCTGGCAAAGAGTTAATTAAAAGCTTTCCACCCAGTAGTGAAAGTTATAGCAAAGCTTTACAACAACTACAATCATATTTTGGTAAAGAAGTCCTTCTGATAGAGGTCTATGTTAGAGATCTTCTTTCTTTAGTGTTATTAAAAAATTCTCAGTAGAAATTTTCTTTAAGAAAACTCTATGATAACTTAGAATAAAAACTTAGAGCATTAGAAGTTCTAGGTGTTTCTAGAGATAAATATACCACAATGCTGTATCCTTTAGTCGAATCGTCATTGCCGGATGATACTCTATGAGCATGGCAGAGATTCCGAGCAATTAATCATGGTCATAGAGAGACTGAAAGTAGTGAGCCAAATAATAAAAATGAGTCAACACATCGCATGGATTTAGATGGTTTGCTTTTTTTACTTGATGAAATTGAAGATGAAGAGAGAGTATCTATAGCAACTAAGTGTTTTACTAAATATCAATTTCCTAAGCCCTGGAATACTAAACATGTTGGTTTCAAAAACCATGGAGAATTTACACAAGCCCCTTCTACTTCAACTCTAATAGCAACATCTGAGCAAAATCCAAATGCATGTATATTTTATTCTGGAATTCACGAATCTGGTTATTGCTTCAAAGCTAGAAAGATGTCATCAGAGGAAAGGCAAAAAGCTGTTCAGAACAGTCGCAGTTGCTTTTTATGCTTAGACAGAGGACATGTAATAGCTAAATGCAGGGAAAAAAACATGTGATTTGTGGGGAAAATCACCACATACTTTTATGCAGAAATATTCTAGCTGAATCAAAATCTCCAGTTAGTGTTAATATCAGAAAAGATGACAGTAAAGAGACGGTACCTCAACAAGATGAAATGCTTGCCAATTTGGTGAGAACCCCAAATGTGTTACTGCAAACTTCAATGGTTACTTTGAGAGGGCGAGATAAAAAAAATGCCAAGTGCATGCTATTATCGATTCAGTTTCACAGAGATCTTATATTTTGAAGAGTACTGCAGATAAAATGCAATTTGAGAGTGCATGTTAAGAAAAATTGAGCCATTCATTATTTGGTGGGACATCCACTGATATTATAAATCATGATGTTTTCACGGTATTTTTGTCTAAAACTGATGGAACATATCATCATAATTTTAAAGCTCTTAGCCAAGATGTAATTTGCAGAAGTATACCACCAGTCGGTAAAGGTGAATGGCTGCAGGAGCTTAGAGAAAACAATATTTCTTTCTCCGATAAAAATTATGGGTCAATAGAAATACTGATCAGAGATGACATTTCAGGTAAATTGATGACCGGAGGTTTTAAAATGCTTGCTTCAGGTCCTGCTGTGATAGAAACTAAACTTGGGTGGACTGTTTTTGGAAAAAACGGTATGCCCGAGATCTCGGACAATTCAACACTGCTTGTCACATCCATGTTGAATAAAAAAACATTGATTTCCGATCTATGGTCTCTAGATGCACTTGGGATTCTTGATCTATCAGAGAAGAAAAATAAACTGGAACTTCAAGAAGAGGCAAGAGATCATTTTTTGTCTACTGTAAAAGTGAACAAAGAGGGACTCTTTCAAGTCAGTTTGCCATGCCTTGATAACCATCTACTGTTGAAAGATAACTATGACTTAGCTGTTAAAAGATTAGATTCTACAGTAAAATGACTGAAAGCCGAAAAACTTTATGATGCTTATGGGGAAGTTTTTAATGAATGGAAACGAGAAAGCATCATAGAAGAAGTACTAAAAAGAGATTGATTTGCCATGCCATTATCTACCGCATTGCCACGTAGTAAAAGAAAACAGTACAACACGAATTAGGTCAGTTTTTTATCAGGGTGCGTAGCGTCCTTAAAAACTGCTTATTTTTAATGGTCCTTATATAAGGGCCTTAAAAGTGCTTATTTTTTTTTTTATCCGGGTGCTTATTTTACTTTCTAATGATTAAAAAAAAAACGGAATTTTCCTCTGGCTATGTCTGCCCAATTATATAAATGTATTTTTATGCAGTGTCTGATCTTTCGACCAAAAGTGCTGACTCATTGGCATTCCACTAATGGGTCCGGAGGGCAGTGTAAAAGTTTTCCCTCACTTAGGGAAATACTGTTAGTATAGGGAAAATATATCCTTTTCATTGACATGGCTCTTCTTTCATTCATTTCCTTTTACTTGTCTAGGTAGGGGAAAAAACCATTTCTTTTCGGGGATAAATTTATATATTCCCACAAAACACACGAGTTTGCTTTAAACGACGTTGTGTTTTTCTACACGTGGTTACTTATTTTTGGTGCTTTTGGTCATTATATTTCAACTAAAGAGGGAATGAAATCTAAGTTGGTGGCTAACTTTAAGACCCATTATCCCGGAAACCTTTAAAGCTAGAAGAAAAATGAAAGCATGTATTTGTAGGGAATTTTACGCTCTTTAATTTGTTTAATCAATTGTAATTTGAAAACTGAATAGTTTTTGAGATATTAAAGAAAAAACTAAAAAAGAGGGATGAAATCCAAGATTGTTGCTCTACCCCCCCCCCCCCCCACCGCCCTCAGGACCAGGAAATTTTAGTATGTTCATCAGCCTCTCGCAAACATGTATACCAATTTTCAAAACTATATGATTTAATGTTTTTTCAAACCCTTCATTAACTGGACTATTAATGGCTTATTTATTATCTTCTCTCTCTTTCTTCAATTGTGGGCACCATCATATATTGAAATACTAGAATGGTTTTCTCAGAGGGGCAAATTAATGGGCAATTTGTTAATTTTAAGAAATGTTTTTAAAAAGTTCACAGATTTTTATTGGTAATCTTATTAAAGTTGACTTAATTTTTAGTAATGACAATTTACATTATTATTATTATTTTGCCAATCCAAAAAGACATTGGTTATTTTACAATAGAAGATGGAAGATGTGCAAATACAGAAACAAATATTAAAAGTAAAAAATTACATATTTAAAATTAAAAACAATATATATTTTAAATTTTTCAATAAAAACTATGAAGTATTATGTAATAGAAAACATTATATGCTTAGAAAATGCGTGGGTCTATGCATGCATGCGCAAAGGAGCTTAATTTTTGTGGCTAAAGTGCTTAATTTTTGTAGCAATTTCTCACTACGCACCCTGTTGATGCCTCGGCCAAAGAGAAAGGATCAGCTAGTCTTAGTGGCTGTCTAGAAAAAGAACTGAACCTTATTGAACTGATTCCTTCAATCCTTCACAGATTCCGAATGAATCGAATAGGAGTTTCTGCAGATATACGAAAAGCATTTCTACAAAAAGTCTCTACCCTAAAGATAAAGACTATTTAAGATTCTTATGGTATGGAACTGATGGAAAACTGAAGTATTACAGGCATTGCAGGGTAGTATTTGGTGTCACAAGTAGTGTTTTTTTGCTTGTTTCCGTGATTCATTACCTTCTAGAATCAAGTTTGAACGAACTAAATGGAAATCCAAAGTATAAAGTAGATATTATTGAGCAATTAAAGAAGAGTTTTTATGTAGATGATTGTTTAGCAAGTTTAAAAAATGAGTTAGAATTGCAGCAGTTCATACAAGTTGCTTCAGATACCTTGGCTGCAAGAAAACTAGAATTACTTGGCTGGGAATATAGTGACCCAACAGATAATTCCTCAAGTATAACAAGTGTGCTAGGGATGGTTTGGGAATGATGTAGCGATTATCTTTGCTTAACTGTTTGTAATATCACCTACGATCTGCCAGTAATATTGTCCAAAAGAGAGATTTTAGCTACTATGCATAAAATATTTGATCCTTTAGGAATAGCGTGCCCAGTAACTCTTATTCCCAGAATTTTACTTCAGCGCGTATGGAAGTTGAAGTTGTCTTGGGATCAAGAAGTCGACTCAAATTCCAAGTCAGAATTTTGTAAATGGTTGAATGATTTGAAATATTTGGAAAGATTGAAAATACCAAGATGGTTAAATTGTGATCTTGAGGCTGAAAATGTCTCGCTACACTTCTTCTGTAATGCGAGTAGGCTTGCATATTCGGCTGTGACTTTTATTCGAGTGCAATCAAGAGATTCTGTTCAAATTTATTTGTTTTAAGCTAAAGCGAGAGTTGCACCCAGCGGAAGGAAAGAAACTACAATAGCTCGATTGGAACTTCTTGGAGCTACAATATGTGCACTTTTAGCATCCAGCATTATAAAAGAATTTAAATCTGAAAATATTTATTTTTGGACCTATTTGTCTACTTACTGGCTTGGATACTTAGGAATGAAGTATGGGGCGTATTTGTTCACAACAGAATTGAGGAAATAAAGCAGTTGACTTCTATCGAAGCTTGGAGGCACGTACCAGGAGCCACGAATATTGCTGATTTGCCCTGTAAAGGATGCTCTGCTTCTTATCTAATTGCATCCAGATGGTGGGAAGGCCCTGAATGGTTGTATTTATCACCAGAAGAATGGTCAAAAGAAGATTTTAGTGCTGATGAAAAAGAAATAGTTCTTGAGAAAAAGATTGTTTCGTCCTTAATAAATCTTAATACTGTGATTTAGTTCTTACATTTCTCAAGTTATTGCAAGACAATCAGGCTTGTAGCTTGGATATGTCGATTTGTTTATAACTGTAAGCATCAAAATAAGAAAAAGGATGAACTTACTGTATCTTAGATAAATGAAGCAGAAAACCTCTTGATTTGTTTAATACAGTGTGAATCCTTTCATGGAATAGAAGATAAACAGATTGTAAGTCTTTAATCCATTCATTGATCATGGGATCATCAGAACTAAAACAGGTGTATTTCTGTGAGAACAGTGTTTGTTTCTTTATTATTTTGCAATGTTCAATTCCGAATTTCACAGTGCAAGGTGGGAGGATGAACAATATTTTGACTTTAATATTTTTCCTTTACATTTTTATAACTAAAAACTCTAAATAATATTTCATTAACCTCAAACGGTCGATTACTGTTACCATTTTCTTACGTGTTTTGTAACTGATTGTCTATTTATATTATCTATGTTTTAATTTTTTTTCAGGAATGGCAACTTTGTTTTAGTAGGGTAGAAAAATGTTTTTAGAATTTAAGTTTCAGTTTTTAATTTGTATCTTTCATATAATAAAAACATCCATTTACAATCGGTAAATTGGAGATTCTTTATTTAGAGTATTAATGAAGAGTTTATTTTAGTTTTTAGAGTAATAAATTAGAGAGAATTTCAAACACATTATATTATTTCTTGAAAGTATGCCATATAAAATTTAAGTATAAGACAAAAGTGAAGCATTTATAACTTAACTTTTTTATTAATTGTTTTTCATCATATAATAAACAAATTTTAGAGATGATCTAGTTAAAATCATACAAAGAATGGTTGACAGAGACAGGTCAGATTGAGTAAATATTTTATTGTGCTCACTTTAGAGAGAATTTAAGCGGATTTGATTGAAACAAAACACAACCGGTAGTACACTCAAGTATAAAGTTGTCGAATATCCATTATATTTACCTGTTCTTTTATTCTGATTGAAGATTCAAAATAACAAAACATGTTCATCAGAAGGAATAATCTTCTTGTATAAATCGCCAGATAATGGTGTTTTTTAACTAACTGTAACTTTTTTTACTAACTTGCAAACTACCTTGTATCTTCTTTTCAAAATATTATAAGTCAGCTGAATTTATTAATCCTTTAACTGCGGGTGTGGTTTTTAAACCACTTGTTGCGGCTGTGGCCTTGTACCACTAAATTATAAAAATAATTTTTTATATATAAACAAAATAAAATGAATATTTTCTCTTATCGTTTATCTTGCCACTAAATTGTAATTTTTTTTATAAAAATAATTAAAATAAATTTTTAATTCTTTTTGTTAATTACAAAATGAATACTTAGTCGTGCATATATTTTTTATTCGCCACTGTATCACAATAATTACATGACACATATTTCTTTTTTTGGCATTTAGAGCGATTGGCTATACTAAAAGTACCCGCAGTTAAAGGCTTAAATACTCCTCAATCGACTTATTGTTCTTTCTCCGGCTTTTTATATTCTTACTAAGTCGCCTGCTAATCATTATCATGGAAGTTGATTGTTTTATTATCACAAGACCATAATCTGTAGTTAGTTTCCTTGTCTACTTGTGCCATTAAGAAACATCTGATGATTATTTTTTAATGAATTGTCGTTTTCTGGAGCATTTTGTTTTGCCATCATATGAGCGTATAGCACAAATCTTTGACGGTACACGCAATGTCACAGTTAATTCACTCTCTCTCTCTATCTTCATTTTGTTTTACCTCCTTATGGGAGGTGCAGATTGTTCTTTTAAGTCACTTAATAATTTTGCCCAATACCTAATAAGTTATAATGATCTGGCTTTTTTTTGTCTGCAAACTTTACAAATGATTTGTTAACAGCTGTGATTGCAATTGATTGTGTGCACTTAATATATTTCTTTTATCTTTCAGGAAAAGCTGTCATACAGAACAAAACTTTTCCTTTGTGTGATCATTGCTCTTACATCAGTTGGCATGTTGTATTTCTTTTATAAACATCGAGTGTATTGTGAAGAACTTGGTAGGTTGCAATTGTAATATTTCTAAATAATGATAATTATTCTGATTAAATAATTGTTTTTAAAAATTTAGAATTTGTTGTAAAAAAAATCTGCTTATAAAGAATATTCTTAAATATCATTGTTTATCTCATATTAAAGAAGGGTACTTTTTTCTTTTAAATCTGAGTTGGTTTGATGGAAAAACAATTTGTAAAATACTTATTTCTTTTCCCCCTTCTTTTTCATTCCTACCACAGTTTGTATTAAGTTAGTTTAAAATGTTATTGAAGTTTACTCTCTAAATAAAATTTTCTTGAATGAAACTTGAACATCGCATGATACATGCTAATTCAGTCTCATTTATTTTCTTAAATTGATGTTATATTTTGAAGCAACTTGCGTGTGTACACATGCAGGCTGTTAAGGATTAGTTTAAAAAAAATTGCATTAGGTGACTGGGATGATATGAGCCAGCACTTCCCTCTCAAAATTCCCATTTCATACCATATTAAGAAGGTTCAGTCCTCGGATATTTTCACTATGCCCCATTCAGGGCAGATCTTCATTGCTGTTAATATTTGAACTTGTGATCTGCAGCATGGGAACATCATATCCATATAATAATTCATTTCTTATCAGGATCTATTTGCTATAGTTCCACAGCAAACTTCTAAAATTTGTATGTTGCGTAGTTTTTGTGTTGAAGAATATCAATTAAATAATAGTTAATAATATTTTACAGATCACCATTTAATACTAATAATTTTTCAAATCATATTAATTATGAATCTGTTGCAATTAAATTTTTCTCAGTAAACTGAGAACTTTATTCAACAATTAAAAACTGATTATTAAATGGAATTTTAGTAGGATTTTGATCTGTGAATTATGTAGATGCATAACACTTTTGGAAGCTCAAAGAATTAGATAAGGTTTTTACTGTTGTAATTCATCTTGGAAAATTTCCATGTAGTCCTGTGAGTGCTGATTAGTTTGTATTTCTGGAAGTGAATAAAATTGAAGAAAGCTTCTGAAATTTCTGATAAAAATCACATTATTATCTGAAATAAAAAGAAATTAGTATTTTCTGAAATTTAAAAGAAAGTGAATTCTTCATTTATAAAAGAATCGTAGTATATAGTGACAGACTTTTATGCTAAGTAAAATTCATGAATAACATCAGATAGGAAAAGCATAATTTCATATATGTATAATAAAGAAATGAAGACAATGACTTTGATGAAAAAAAAATTATTAAGAAGCACATTGATTTACAGCATCTTTTCTACTACAAAGGAACTGCCCAAGAGGACAAAAATTATGATCGAAGAAAAAGGCATATATATTAAAGAAAATTTGGAAGTCTCTGGTTTAGGTATATTGCAGTACTGATAACAATTTACTAATTCAGCATTTTTAAAGAGGGTCCCAATAAAGTCTGACTCGGTCGAATGATCTTGGTTAAAACAACTAAGAAAAGAAAACTGGACTGTATTCAATTTATCACACATGTATGTTAAATTATAAGTAGAAAATTACACTGAAGATGAATTACATGAGCTAGAAAAGTTAACTGTTTTAAAAGTTTCTTATTTATGTTTCATTTTTAATGCATTCTGTCATTCCCTATGTAAATCATAAATATTCAGGGTATTCACTCTAATTGTGACCCAATAGCTAATTTCTAAACCGTTAGAGATAGGCATATGCTTCCAATAGAAAAAATGCTTTTAATGATATAAAGAATTGTATTTTATGTTTCAGTCAATAAATGCACTGCTGTAAAAATCATGAAGGATAGATTTTTATGCAGTCCCCCAGTCCTATTAGTCACACTCTTGACATACTAATATTGTAAATACAAACGGTTCCACTTTTCGGCAGTTAAAACTGCCTGAGTTATAAAGCAATGAATATCTCTATTTTAGACTATTTCAGTGCCTGCCTTAAGCAAGATCTGCCAGTCAACTTGCAGTGCTTGCTGAAGGTGGATGTTGATTGGTTTTAAAATAATGAAATTTAAAGGTTCTTAACTCGGCAATTTTTAGTTGCGAAAGAGTGGTGAGTTTATGTTCATTAGTGTGTCAAGAATCTATATATATATATAAAAGGCAATGTTCGTATGTTTGTCCATTAGGGTGACCTGGGGTAATTCCTGATCAAAAATTGCAAGCATCCATTTTGTGAAAAACTGTTCAAGGTAGAATTTAAATTTGTGGTGAAAGTTTGATGACTTATGAGATGAGTCCTATGCAGCCTTCTTTTCTTTGAAAATTAAAATAGAATCCGAAACGTTTTAAATTTTCAGTGATCAGGAATTACCCATAGATCGGGGTAATTCCTGATCACCTAGTTTTTTTTTAGTGAAGAGGCATTTTAAAAATGGTTATACAACAGTAATTAACAAATGATACATTATATCAAATAAATAAACCAACAAGACATAGTTAAGCAGCTGATAAGGTGATTTATTTGAAAAAAAGCAACAAAATTTAACACTTTTAAGTTTCCCAAAAATCTTTGGAACATTTTTGATAACATTTACATGCACTGTTTATTGCTGCATAATCAACAAACAGTGGATGGGTCAGTTACATTTAACGATATGGGACCATAAAAAATATATTTGACATTTATTTTTTCAATTCTATCACATTTGGGATCTTCTGAGAATAATGGGCTTTTTTGCCATAGATTATGCCTATGCATAAATGAGCTCATCCAATCTTCCCCAGGTATATCATCTTTGAAGTGATAATATTTTTGTAAGTGCACAGCTAATTCATATTTGTACCTTTATTTTTAATTACAAAATCGGAAACAATTATTTTAATTTCTTTCTATTCCCCATCTTGCCACACACTTTAGGCAAGTAGCCAACTCATTCTCATGTTCTGCAGAATATAGGAAACAGTTCCCACATGTTTTACTACTTTGATGGATTCTTTAACTTCATTAAGTGAGAGTGTAAAGTTGAGAATAGAATTTCAACAGCTATAGTAGCAGCTCTCACACTGAAACTTTCATTTTCAATCTTTAAAACAGATTCATTAATTTTGACTTCTAGAAACTTAGTATCTTTTTTAGGTTTATAGTTTCTCACCATATTTATCAGGCTAATTTAATATCCCTAAAAATTATCATTTAAAAATTCTGCAAACATAGAATCAAAATACAATCAAGTTGAGACAAATTAAATCAATTTAGAAAGATGCAAATCAGAACACTTTTTTTTTTTTTTTGCTTACAGTTAGAGAAAAAAAATATTGTGGCTGCAATTAAAATATGTTTTATAGTGATTACAGTTAATAAATATGAACTGTCATTTAAAAGAACTAAAATTATATTTATTAGCTATTTCTGATGAGATTTATGACAAGAAATGGCAATGATCAGGAATTACACCAGTGATCAATAATTACCTCATATATAGGGGGCAACATTTGATATAGTTCATTGTAATTAATTTCAATATTTGCAGTAAATGTGAATCAACTAATTAAAAGCTATCACTATTTTTAGATGAAATAAAAAGAAAGTAACAGGGTGTGTAGCGTCATGAAAAGTGCTTAAATTTGAAAACCATTTTTAAGCACCTTAAAAGTGCTTAATTTTGAAGAAAATGTCCTTAAAAAGTGCTTAATTTTCTCGAGAACTGTAAAAAAAAACATTCTTTTTTTTTGTTGTTGTTTGTTTGTTTGTTTCTCCATACATTGAATACAATATCGAAAGCATAGTCATAAAACCTTGTTTACCGGATGTGCCTAGAAAGAAAACCGATGAAAGGGAAGAATTCGGGGAAGGAATCCTGAGTGAGATAGATCCGGGTGTCAACAAATGTTAAGATAATGCTTATAGACCAGTCAACGGAGGCCCAAAATGGGGATAAGAAACATTAAATCATAAGTTTTGAAAACTGGTTCACATGTTCGTGAGAGGCTCCTAATGAACATACTAAAAGTCCCCAGTCCTGGGGTGGGCTCGCGCCACTGTATTGGATGTCGACCTCCTTTTTCAGTTTTTCGTAAATATCTCGATAACTCTTCAGTTTTAAAATTACAATTGATTTTAAAAATTAAAGAGATCGAAATTCCTTACGAATACATGCTTTTATTTTTCTTCTAGCTTTTATAGTTTCTGAGATAATGGGTCTCAAAGTTTGCCACGAATTTTACATTCTTTAATTTGTTGTATTATGTGTGATTTGAAAATTAAATAACTTTTGAGATATTCAAGAAAAACGGAGTAAAAGGGGATAAAATTCAAGATGGTGACAAACTTTGAGACCCATTACTTGGGAAACTATTCGAGATAGAAGAAACATAAAAGCATGCATTTGTAGGGAATTTTACACTCATTAATTTATTGATTACAACAAATTTGCAAATCGAATACTTTTTGAGGTATTAAAAAACACTTAAAAAAGGGGTATGAAATCCAAGATGGCAGCAACTTTTCAGACCCATTTATCTTTAAAACCATTAAAGCCAAAATAAAAGCATAATTTTGTAGGGAATGTAATGCTCTTTAATTCGTTAAATCATTCAGGGCTAGGAACTTTTGTTTGTTATCAGGAGATATGTACCAATTTTCAAATCTATATGATTTAATGTTTTTTTTTTCAAACCCTTCATTGTCTGGACTATTAATGACCTCTTTTATGCACCCTCTTACTTCAACAATGGGTAGCGCGTATATTGAACTAGTGGTATGCGCACTGTGTTGCCCGTGGAATCGGGACTTCAACAAAATTTTTAAAAAAGCCCACATACAATCACATAAATGAAAGTTTTAAAAATGAAATCTAAACAGAAATATATATATTATTGAGTTTGTTCGCTTCTTTTTCCTCTCGACCGAGTACCGTTAATCCAAACAATGTTCAAAAATTACAATGTGATATTTATTACACCGCAAGAAAAGTATGAAAGGCAAAGAAATAAGAGGCCTAGTGATAACGAATATCAATTCAATTTTTGTCTCTATATGCTGGAGCCTATGGAAGTGGATGATATTTGCACCCGACTTGTTTTCAGTGGTGAGGCCACTTTCCATTTGAGTGGGAAAGTGAACCGTCATAATGTGCACATACTTAACAAGTGCTCATACCTCGATTGAACTTGAACAGCACTCACCGAAAGTGAACGTTTTTTGTGCGATGTCCATATCAAAGATTTATGGACCATTCTTTTTTGCGAAAAAAACAGTTACTGGCATTACCTATTTGGATGTGTTGGAAATCTAGCTTTTCCCCCAGATAAAGGAAGATCTCTCCAACTTCGTTTTCCAACAAGATGGGGCACCACCCCACTGGACTACAGAGGTTTGCCGTTTCCTTAACACAGAGCTACCTCGCAGTTGTATTGGTCGCAGTAGATCAGATGACTTGATTTTACACAGCTGGCCACCTATGTCACCTGATTTGACCCCATGTGATTTCTTCCTTTGGGGGTTTGTTAAAGTTTATGTGCTGCCATTACCCACAAATTTATGTCAAATTAAACAACAGATTTCTGCTGCTGTACAATCAATTACCAGTGACACTTTAAAACGTGTTTGGCAGGAATTTACATACTGCCTTGACATTATACGTGTAACTAAAGGAAGGTATATTGAATCCTTTTTAAAAGAACTTCCATATTTTTCCTTTGTATTCATGTATTACTTATCATTCTGCATCATTTATTTATGAAAATATAGCATTTTGAATAACCATGTATAATACTTTTGTGTTAAGATTCACACATCAATAATTTCCGGTAATTATTAAAAAATATAAGCTTTTTTAATTCAAAAAAAATTAAATGTTACTATTTAAAGTCATTGCAACTTTTCATTTAAAATCATCTTTCACTTTTCATTCAACCTGTGAAATCCATTATCATTTAACCCTGGCAAAGTCACACCTCCGAGAGTTTAATCGTGGGTCATTTGGCATCTGACAGACACCACCCTCTTTGCTCGTTAATATTCATACGTATTTTAGCTTTATTTTAATAATATACTTCAATTTGTTTTATTTTCATGCATTTCTCTGTGTTTTTACTACATCTTATGTCATTTTTATTGGAGAGGAGAACATTTAATCAGGGCCAGCTCGAGGGGGGTGCGAACGGTGTGACCGCACAAGGCCCCACTCTGCTGACGGAGTTTGCAAAATCCATTAACATTTTTTTTATCCGTTTTAAATAATTCTTTCAACCAACTTTTATGTAAAAAAAAGCATAAAATATTAATAATTTTTCTAAATAGAAATATCTTGCAATTCTTTTCCGATTTTGAAAATTTCCTTGAAGGATCTGTTAAACCAGCGGGAGTGCCCCCCCCCCCCCAAAAAAAAAAAAAATTCTCGTCTATGAATAACACGGGTAGGGGGGAAAATACACCGGAAAACGTGCGGTATTCCCTAAGGTGGGGAAAACACTCAGGTTCTTTTTTTTTGCATAGAATGGAGAAAATACCGTTTCAACGCCTTTTTTTAAACTGATTTAAACGAAAATTGGAAACAAATGTACAATTAGGGTTTCAAGACTACATACGAAATTTCATTTATCTAAGTAATTTTGCTAAGAAGTTATGGCCTTCAAAAGTATGCAATTATACAGACCAATAGACGGTCAACCCTTTGATGGATTTGGTCCAAAATTTTATACGGACCTACATTTCTGATGGAAAAACTGTGTGCCAAATTTTAACCATCTAGCTATTTAAGTTTTTGAGTTATAGAGTTCACATGAACGTGGACAGACAGACTTCCCGTTGACGGATTTTGTCCTAACTTTGATAGGAACCTACAAATTATGTGTAAAGATCACATGCCAAATTTCATCCCCGTAGCTCTAATAGTTTTCGAGTTATCGTGTTCGCAGACAGACATAATTCCAAAATTGTGTTTTTTGGACTCGGGGAGGTCTAAAACGTGGAGATTCATCAAAATCTTGAGTTCGAATTTTTTGACGATTACAATACTTTCTCTTCGTATACGAGAAAGTAAAAAGTAATTGATGGATCTAGTGGATAAGAATCGAACAATTCCCTTTGCTACCTGGAGGTCCATGTGTTTCCGATTCTTGGGCAGAATAAAAGGTAAAAAGAGATAACATTGTTCAGTCCTAAACCAGGTTCGATTGCTCCAGGCATCATATGGTCACTCTCTTTTCGGTGCAGGGATAGGGAACACCCTAAAGTGGATGTCCGTCATTTGAAGATAAATTGCAGGTGATAACATTCAATACATTCCTTTTTCCTAAAACTATTACTTTCAGGGTATACAGGGGGGTAATGCTTTTGTGCGGATCCACATCTGTTCCCCTAATGGCCAGCAGATAGTCTTTCCCAGGGCAGCTTAAAGAAACACCTCTAGAGTAATGCCTTTTCTGCTTATCTAGTTCTAAATTCAACACATCTGTTCACCTTGTATTCATCAGGACTGCTAAGCGAAGATGAAGCATATATCTCACGGGGGTTTCTCTTGCCAAAAGTGCGGTTTTCCAGCATCTATGAATTCATCGTAGGTACTCGTTAAAAGATAGTCTGTTACATCTATTCCTCAGAGTTTAATCAATAGTGGTGAATCTGAATATTGGATTGTGTGAAACAAAACGGTAACCCAAGGAGTTTTCTCAGAAGCTTAATTTTCTATTGAACAGTTTGTTCGCATTCAGACTATCAGCCATACAGCAAAATAAAATATACTGCATTTGTTCTTGCAAACAAATTTCAGGTATACTAATTTTTGTCTCTTTTTTTATAGCTATTTATTAAACAAACTTTCCTTTATATTTCCAAATAGAAAATTTTAATATTATAACAGGTTATCACTTTATAAAACAATGTAGTTCCCCTTTTTTGTTTTGTATTTCAATATTTTTGCTATTTGTTATTATTGTATACATTTCAGATAAAACATTTTTTTTTTATTAACAAACGAAAATTCGTGTTTTCTACTCTTTTACATTGGGCATTTTTCATTATAAAATGTTACTTATTTGGAACATTTTATTGTTTTGGGAAACTACATATAAAAGTTATTTGGATAAGTTTTAAAATATAATAAGTATTTTGAAGATTGATTCAATTTAAATATCCTAAAACCGAAACTATCAGTAGGTTGTGTATAATTGTAACTAAGTTTGTGATCAATCGATTATCTTTTTTCAGTTTTATTTATTTATTTTTTTGTATATGAAGAAATAATGAGTTCAATTTTTTTACTGAAGAAATAATGAGTTCAACTTTTTTTTACTGAAGAAATAATGAGTTCAACTTTTTTTACTGAAGAAATAATGAGTTCAACTTGTTTTTAAATATGAAGAAATAATGAGTTCAACTTGATTTCATATAAGAAGAAATAATGAATTCGACTTTTAAGAATTCACTTTATAATCCAAAATACAAGAAAATACCATTCATACAGTATGAAATATTATTTCAATACTGAATGCATGTGCTGACATCGTAAATTGACAGAAAAATTGAAAGAGGGTATTTTCTCTTTCAATTGACTGCAAAGTTGAAAGTTATTTTAAGTTTCTTCAGCTTTCATGTTTTGAAACTATTTTCTCATTTTAATTTTGGCATTGAAAGTTTTCAAATAAACAATTTTTAATATATCCTCATAAAATCAGAAAGACAAGACGCATTTCTGCAACATGAGTTTGCAAAAGATAATGGGGGAATTTTATCTTTTATTTAGAAAGGAATGCTTGAATTCAGGGGCAGTGCGAGGGGTTTCGAAAGGTGCGAGCACACAAGGCCCCCCAAGCTGCTGACAGATTGCTCAAAACGAAAATGAATTGCATTCATTTATTTAACGAAATCAAAATTTGGCTTCAAGTTTTACCTTCCACGTCACAATATAGCAAATATTTATTTAAAAATAATTTATTTAAATTGTATCCAAATTTTACTTCTGTTCTAAAATTATATTGACTTTACCAATAACGCTCGCATCTGCAGAAAAATCTTCCCCAAGATTAAAAATAATAAAAAATTACTTGAAATCTAGCATTAGAGGCGAACAATTGATTTGCTTAGTCATTTTATCTATCGAATCCGCATTAACAAAAAATCTAAATCATAATGATATTAACAACATATATGCTATAAAACTTATAACAAAATGAAACAAAAATCATATATTGTAATCTTATTTCAGTAAGTTGAATACCAAATTTTATATATCAAGCAATTATTTTTGTTGTTTGATTTATTAACGATTTTTTTGTGTCATTAAAATATTAATTTTATAAAAATAATTTAATTATTTATTATTGCCATGTATTTTTAAGTCTTTACTTAACCAAATTGTGAAATGTAAGAAATAACAAAAAGCAATAAATTATTTTGTTGGACGAAATTTTTTCAAGGCCCCGCAAGTCAACTTTGCACCGGGCCCCGCTTTTGTTCGGGCCGGCTCTGCATTTAATAATAAACTACTCAGAGGCAACTGATTTTATTCAAAATACTATATCATATGCATAAATATTTTTTAGTCTCTGTGATGAATTCATTTAATTCTCTTTGTTGACATTACAAACTTCATCTGCTTATGGATAAGCGAGAATAAATACCAAAATAGAAATGCTTTTAAAAAAATTATGTAATTCCATCAATTTACTGTGTGAATGAGTTGGGTTGTGTGACATTTGGAAGAATACAACGTTGATGAAAATTCACGTAACACAGCCTAGATCATGATTGAAATACCGTGGATGGAAAGAAACCATTCCGTAACAGTATGGGTCGAGATAGAGGGTCCCCTGAAAATAAACTTTTTTCAATTACACTCAGTAACGAAATAAAAAATTTTTGGAATCGAACAGACCCCAGCAACCCTGCCAAGTTTAATGACAGTTTATTTCGTAATTTTAAAAAATGATTTACCAATTCTATAGTTTGTGTTGCCTGTGTCTTTTTTCATGGTTTTAATTGTGACTTTTGTGTCAGTAAAAAATGATGGTGGTCTTGTGGCAGAGGGATCAAAGTGCGAAACTCGATAGCCTTCATGTTGCTTCAAAATGGGATTTTAGTATAACTAAACTAAAACTTTGTGCATAAAATGTTTATTCATTAAAGTATAACATTATCATCATTATTATTTAGTTAATGCCTTTATTATGTGGAACTGGTGATCATTTAATTAGAATATTAGTAATGTAAAATTTACTGAAAACTTCGTATTTTTGGGAAGGAAAATAAATATAGAATGGAATTGGATCTACATTGGTTCTCCAGATATAATAAATTAAACATTGCTTATTCTTTTTCAACTATAAATTAACTTCTCTACCACGTTAGTTTAAATTCTTATGCCATTCTTGTCCCTGAATATGTATTTACAGTGAAGCAGACTGAAATAAGAGGCCAGTTCTGCTTAATTATTGTACGGTTATTCAGTTAGAGTAAATGAGTTGGATTAGTCAGCATCTTTTAGGTGTAGTATACTAATAGTTGTAATTGAACTAATTGTGGAATATTTGACTTAATAGAAATATGCTATAAATGGATTTGAAATAGTGAGTTGTGTTCAATTTCTAGTAACTTCATGAATAAATGAACCAAAATACTGGTTTTTATTAAGCTAATACTTTTATTTATTCTGGGCACAATACAGAACATATCACAAAAAGGTAAACAGCCATTGAAATGTAGTTTTCAGTTCAGTTGAATATTCATCTTATATTTTGTTTCCTGTATTTATTCGATGCTTTGATTTATTATAAAATTTAATTATCTTTTTAACTTTTTTATCAGTGCCTTTAGAGATAAAATCATGCCACATAGATGTGTCTATGCATGTCTGTGTAAAGGGGTGTATCAAGTATTTTTGAAATTAGAGGACAAATTTAATGCAGTTCTCTGTCTCTTTTGAAGGTTGGTCTTGGAGTTCATCTTTACTATACTACCATTATTGATTTTTTTTTTTTCATCCCTTGATTCAACACATCTAAAAAAGCTTTGGTTCTAAATTTTTTTTCACTCCTTTATTTAAGGAAAATTAAAAGAATAAAATATGCATTCTAACTTCACATACTCAACATTGATGCTGGTTATCAATAATGTTGGTAAATCAGTGTTCATCATAAAAAAGTAATGGAAAATCAGTGTTGCTGGATGCATATAAAAATATCAGGAATAAATGGATGGAATAATTTAACTGTTAGAATATGTACCAAAAAATGTAAAATCAAGGCTATTATATATTCATTGTCAAAATATTACAATATCCATTGTATTTTAATATAATGAGAAAATTTCTATAGTGCTAGGGAATATTTATTTTGTTATACCATTTTTAAAATATACTTGTAACAGTTGTGTGAACCCAATATGTTTTTCAGCCAACCTAATTCTTTTGATTCTTTTCTTATGAACACTTTTTTTTTCAGCATTCAGTTGGTTTGCCTTATGTGAGTACGTTATATGTTTTGCCAACATGGCCTTTCATGCTACGATAATATGGGATTTGCCTGATGAAGAAATTGTGATTTGCCTTCCACTGTCGCACAGTTCACCAAATTGTCAAGATGTGACAAAAAAGAATGAATGAAAGTATATTCTAGTTTATCCTGTACTTAATACTGTAAAATTGTACATAGAATTTTTCACCTGATCACTTGTTTAATTTAAAGACTTAACAGAAATTGTAACAATATATCTAGGAGCATATTTTTAAAAATAGAACACTGCATTTTGTGATAGACACTTGTTTGTTGTGTAAATTCCTTATTATTGTAAGATATCTGGTGCTTTCATTATTCTTGAACCTTATTCTGCTTTCATTTAAAAAATTTTGTTCATTTTAATGAGATTATTTGAATCTGTTTTATGAAATGATCTCTTAGCTTTTGGCACCTTAAATTTTAAACGTTATGCATATATAAATTTAATTGCATGCTGTAAAGATAATGAAACACTAAAAAAAAAGCAGTAACACTTAAACTGGACTTTTTAAAGGAATCATTTTATATATATATATATTTTTTTTTCCTTTTTCAGATGCTTTTGAATGCCATCTAAATTCAATCTTTTGTTTTAAAATAACTGTTTTCTTCCCATCCGTCCACAATAATCATTTTAAAATGTGTGCAGTAATTTATTCCTTAAATTTTTGTATTTAGTATAGTCTCCCAAACTGAATGTAGTTGACCCTTTGCGGCACTCTGCCCTTTAAGTTTAAACTCGGACAAAAAAAAAAGTTGTAGGCAGTCTATTTAGGCCTAAAGGAGTACGCAGGTAAAATTTCATAACGATTACACTCATTGTTTTGATTCTGTGGGTGTGCCATCAGCTGGACCACTGCATCACTATAGCTCTGAAAAGTGTGACTAAACGAGCATTGCAGTGACGCACGTAAATGAGTAAAATCTTTTGCATATGAATGAACAAGCACTACTTTATACCTGCTAAGCAAATTTAGCATGACCCAGTGTGCACCACAAAAAGACCTACTACTCTACACTCGAAAAAAAAGAAGAAAATCTTGGTTATGTATGATGAGTAAATGAGATAAATATTTACAGTTCTCTATATATATTTATAAGAAAAAAATATTTTTTATGTATGATGAGTAAATGAGATTAATAAAATCTACACAATTATATAAAATTCACTGTAGCGAAACTCAAAATTGAGAGCAAAAAATTCATGCAGCTCTAATTAAAGATGAGCAGAGCTACTGATAAAAAAACCCACAAAAATCCAGAGACCCTGACTAAGAGTTAGTCATTTCCAAAAATTCTAACCCTCTCCCACAATATTCCCTGAATTGAGTTCATTTTTCCCGAAAAAAGAGAAAAACAAGAAACGAAGATGTTCTCTTTCCGCTATAGCATTCTGCCACGTAACATAATCGGCGTGCCATCTGATGGCACCTAATTTTATTCGATGATTATATGTATGCTTTCTCTTTAAAAAATATAGAGAATAAATAGTTTAAGATACAGCCAACAAAATAACGTAGAAATTTGTTTCCCAACGATTTCTTTTTTTGTACCAGAAAAAAAATTAGAATTCCTTGAAAAATTAGGCTTTTCAATACCGTGCCATAGCTGAAAATTATGGATCTGCTTGATTCGTGCTGAGATCTATTATTAAAAAAGAAAGTTAAAAGTGAATCCTAAACCTATTATTTTCCATTTATAGTTGAATTTAATGGTTTTAGAAGCAAGTGAAGTTAGGTGTGCCATGTAGTGAACAACTGCACCGCAAAGGGTTAAAACCAGATTTACCTTACATTAATTTTCTTTGCATTTTTTCTATTTTTAGTATTTAAATCATGCTCATGTTAAGAGATATTAAAAACGTTTTTGATAATTAGCTTGAAGCGATATCAACTTTTAAAGTAGATGTCACTAAATGAAGCATTGTTAAAACTAAACTTATTCTTGGTAAAATAAAATATATGTGTTGTGATAATAAATTATAAGAACAGGTGTAACTTGAAAAGTGCAAGAAGGTGCATAATTGATTAGGTACATGCCTGCTTTCGAAAATTCCTTTGTAACATGCATTTGACTTGAGCTATGTTAGCTTGTTTAAAATCAGTGACTCTTCTAATTCCAGAGTAGTTTCTATACATATTTTAATAAAAAAGAAATTGTTTTTCTTGCTAGAATTATGCAGTTTTCTTGTTACTAAACTAACGTTTTCATTATCTTTACAGTATTTTTAACAATGGAATCGCCTTGCATAAAAGTGGCTTGAAGGAAATTAGCCAAAACTATAAAGTGTAATTGAATCAAGAACGGTGTTATTGGTAGCTCACTGTCTTTCTTTTATTATTTTATTTTTGCGATCCTCTTTCGCTCTTTTAAAAATTAATTTAAATTTTTTAAACTTGCTATTAACAGGTTTTCACCAATGGTAATTAATATAGGGCATTAGATTAACTACACCATAACGATCAATGAAATGTGTATATATTAAAAATAAAATGGTGAAGTAAAAAACACTTAATATTGTTCATTTCTTATTAGGTATTTAGTTTATTTAGATTGTAAAATTTATTGAACATGATCTCACAAATGAAAATTTTCAGAATAAAACTGCAAAGACTTTTATTATGTATTGTTATCTAATGCATCTGTAGACAGTTACCATTAGAGTAAAATTGGGATAATTTTATTAAGAAGTTGCTTTGCATTTTAAGTATTACCTACAAGAATACATATGTAGTGGCATTTTCTTGTTTAAATAAATTTTTTCTTGCTGTTATGCAGTGGAAAGAATGGAATTCGGAAGTTTATAGTTAAGGGTGAGATGGGGAGAAACCACATATACTTAATATACATATTTTTAGTTTTAGATTGCTTTTCTATTTATCTGGTAGCTTAAAGAATATTGAAATAATATCATTGCAAGCATGCTGCCAAATGAATGATGAAATAGTATGGAAGAATCTTTATTCCTGCATGATATTGCACTTGCATATTAGTAATCTTTTCGCAAAGTAACTACAGCGGACAGATACTGGACATTTTTAAATCATTAAGTAATTTCTTAGTCAAATGGAATAATCACTGAAATGATCAGTACTTGTGTTTTGTTCTTATGTTGATTGTTTGGGAAGTTTTAAAAATGTTCCTCTTCATTCTGTTTTTCCATGTATATATTTCACCTTTTTTATTAGATTGTAAAGCCTTCAAAAATGAATGGTGTGTTCTAAACTGCTTTTTAAACTTATTTAATGTATTCCCTTCTGTTGTGATCAGTTATTATGTTTTATCTATATTGTTATCATTTTGGTGAGTGAAAAAATGATGAAAAATAAGAATGTCTTGTGGGATCAGTGCTTCCCAACCTAGGATCAGATGGACTAATATATGGATGTTCTAAAATTATGTTCTAATTATACGTTTTTTAACGTGTATGCTCAATTTTAAGCCTTTCACATTTATATATTTCAATTTTTTTTACATTTTATTTGTTTTACACTACCTTATAAATTCATTTGTACAGACTGAGATCTATTTATTTTGTTTTTTGTATTCATTATTGTATTTTCATCATTGTTTTTATGCAAGTTGAAATGGAAACCAATTTTCTGTTAAACGTCAGTAATGACATCCAAAATATTGCATTGTTATCTATGTAGTTCACTATTTGAGTCTATCATTTAACAAAGAACTTTTTTATATTGATGGATGAAACAAAAATAATTTTCTTTCTTTCTTTTTTTTTGGGGGGGGAGGAAATGTTCTAACTGTTTTAAGCTATATTTATTTTACTTTTGTGTAGGATTTTTTTTTCTTAGTAACAGTATATAAATTACCTAAACAGCAATTTCTTTCACAAATATATATTTGGGTTTCTTCCTAGCATCAGAAATCTTAATGTCTTTTTTTTTACATAGTAGACTCGTTTTATAGCAGTGCACTCAAAGCAGTAATAGTGAATGAAGTGACTTACTTGATCTAATCCATTTATGATAGCATATGTTGTTTTTGAAATTAAGATTTTTTTTTTCCTTCTTATCTGCTCAGCAAAATAATTTAAAAAATAGCACAAAAAGAAAAACATTCGAATAGGGTGTTAATAAATAATAGTTTTCACAAAATCGTTTTAGAGTCAGGTTATTAAAGATTGATATGTTCACAGGCTCTAGATATCACGTTTAAGCACCATTCTGATTTTCTGCATTTGGTGACAGTAGGTCTAAAAATGTTTTAACACTACAAATATTTCTTAGAGAAGGCTCATTTTTGGCAAACACACCTGATAAATAAAGCAAAATGTTGCGGAGTTCTTTGTATGAGGTCTTTTAATGCACTTAAAATTTAAACTTAATTATAAATAGCATTTGTTTGTGATGTTTACTGCCATGTAAATAAATATTTAGTTTTGAAAAATCATTAGTTGCTTTAAAATCTGCATAATTTATTTTTATGGATGAACATAAACCTTTAGAAGCACATGCAATTAGCATTGTGACTCTAGCTAGGTTTACAATCCACATGTAAAAATATGTATTACATAATGTAGAGAATTTGTTTATTATTTTCTTGGGCAGTAAAACCAGAACTGTGATATTATTTGTTCTTTTCTTTTTACACATTATTAGAAAACTTTGAGACTAGTCTTTATAGGTCTCTGAAGTAAGCATAAGAAATATATGCAATTAAAAGACTTTTTAGTCAGTAGTTTTTCCAACAGTGGTTTCTGTAAAACGAGTAAACTATGTAAAAAAATTAAGTCATCTTTTTTAAATAGATGACTGCTTACATTTTATAGTAGTATATAATGATATTTGTGTACTTAATTTTGTTTTTTGGACTTTTTATCATTTTTATGCTTTTTGATAGCTATTTTATTAGTCTTGTTCCTTTGCATTTATCTGTATTTACAGTTTGTGTTCTTTATTTTATATTTTGTTAAGAAAATTATTATGTATTAAAAGAATGTAACATTTCTGAATGAAACATGAAATTAAAACATAATATGCAAATATTTTGTAGTAATTTAAGAACCTGTATTTTAAATTACTGCAAAAAATATCATTGAAATGTCATAACTACATTTTAAAGCATATGAATTTCTGCCAAATTTATCTAGTCATTCTTGTTTTCATAGACAATCTGTAATAATCATTGTAATGCATCAGTTATAATTTCTGTTGTGTGCAAACTAATTAAAAGAAGGAATCTTGTATTTCCTGAAAGCAATAATAAGCTTATGTAATGTGGTTATATGCTTTTAGTTTGATATGCCTTTGAATTTCATCATTTGTTTTATTGGTTACATCAGAAAGTTACTCTACTGCTAAAGTTATTTATTTAAAATGTTCTTATAAAAATATTATAATTAAATTTGGGACATAGTTTTAATTCATAAAATTTTGACTTAGCCTACTCATCGTTTTTAGTAGTACCGATAAGAAAATTTTATTCAAAGAAAAATATGGTTAGAGCAGGAAAGAGTATATAACAGTCAAATTATTTAGTATATTGATTTTTTTCATGTACTTTAACGAAGCTTAATGGTGAAGAAAAAGTGACCAGCTAGGATTGTTTTCTTTATCTTCACTCCATTAGCATATTTTGTATATTTAAATTTCTGATTTATTTCAGATTGAAATCAAACATTTTAAGATGCTTTTAAAAATCTGAAATTATTTTCACAGCTATGCATAGTATTTAATTTTAATGTTTTTTTGTGTGTTGTTACTGCATATAAAGACATTATACTCAGTAACATAATAATTTCAGTGAAGGAAGTTTCATTTTCTGTGAATCTGGATGCTGCACTAATGTACATTTCTAAGAATTTTTCTTTTGGGGGTTAAAATTGGGACATTTAAAGTTTAAGTTGCAGTGTAGATTTCTTGTTTTCATTGGCAATACTGAAATTAAAAATCCATTACCTGTGTAAAGTCGTTGTTAGTTACCATTTGAGTGGTTATAGGAGAGATTAGAAAGATTTTTAGTTTTCCTTGTAAGAAAGAAGATTTTCTCTTAAAGTCAATTACTTCATTTTTAAAACGCTCTGAATTTTTAAATTGTTGAAATCCCATTGGTGAAAGAAGCAAGATTGATTTGACTAAAGTGATTATTTCGATGTTTTAGAGATCTCATTTGAGATTGATTTGATTCATTTATTTTACTATTTACCAGTAATTGTTTTTGTTCTTTATATGTTAGTTTTGTTTTTATATGTGTTTTTCAAAGGTTTTTGCCAACTATTTGTACATTCTATGCGCACACAAATGCTGGGTGTCTGTTTTGGTCATCTTATAAACTTACATTCATTTAATTACTGTTTCACGTTAAACTGCTTGTTTTTTATTTGTTTGAGAGATCTCTATCATACTTAAATTCAGTGCTTTAGATTTGTTTAAAAAATCTATGTATCAGTATTGCTAATTTGATTTGTGTATTCATATGCTAATATGAACATCAGATTTCCTATGTCTGTTTTAATATTTAATGTTGCTTGCAACATTTTTACAAGTTTATTTTGCTTTTTGTCATTTTCGTTAATTGGATCGCTTTTTTCTTTACTCTTTAAAAATATTTATTATTTTTGTATTGTAGGTATTGGAGTGTCTCTTTGCTTTTTTTTTTTGTACGAGAGGTACAAAAATTTAATAATGATAAAATTTAAAATTTTATTCAGTGTGTTTCCAGGCTGTATAAATACAAAAATTAGGAAGAAATTTGTTCAATATATTCTTTAAAACATCAATGTGATTCTTAAAAACACTTTATGTATTGTATCTTTAGCTATTTGAAATTAAACAAGATAAGATATGGGTAACTTGTATAAACTGAGCACTAAAATTCTAGCTATACTTATATAATGAATGTCCGTCAGTATTGTTTTAAATAACTTACAGTCACTTGATTTCGCCGTCGGCAAAAATATTCATGCATTACCATTGCAAAAAAAATATATAGCTGCATGAAGTGACTGTAGTTGTGTTATGAAATTTTTTTACACTTACATATCCTCTGTAAGTTTATCTATTTTAAATTGAAATTTTCTAGTATAATTGAATTTACATCTTGAGTCAGCATTTTCTTTAAAAATTTTGTTTTCAAAAGAAATTATCTACATAAAGGGGAAATCTGTTCCTGTTTATTGGATATGCAACTAATTAATTTTAAATATTTTGCAGTTTGTTAGATTCGAATGCTTAAGATACTTAATTTGTTTTAATTACTGTTTTCCTCCATTTTAAGAAATTGTACTTTTATATTGTTTTGCACTAAAACCGTATTAAAATTAAATTAAAGTGATATTGTTGGTACTAATATAAATTAAAGTTTGCAGAAAAAGTTCTGTGTAAAGGTTTTCCTATTTCATTCAAATGATGTGCATAGTAAAAAAAATTTAGCATGCTACCTTACGGATTGTTTTGTCATTTTCTATTAATGAAAGTATGTTGAAAATCACTGTTTTATTTAGTTATAGTTTTTTTGTTTTTGTTGTTTGTCTAACTTTTGCTGTGATATTTCATGTTTGGTTAACCCGAAAAATTCTTTTTTATAAGTGATATATTGTTTTTGTGTATCCTTTTTTCCATTTTGATGATAAAGTATTGATGATGAGTACCATTATGTAGTGTTTCTGGTACAATATTATTGTAGACATTATTTATGAATAAATTGAACTGAAAATTAGCCAGTAATCTTGCCCTCTCTTCTACTTCTTAAAAAACTCGTATAGTTTAAAATAATTTTTAACCAAGCACAATCTCTGAATTTTATACCTTTCAATTTTCCATTCATATTCTAAGTTATTTTCTGTTGACATTTAAACTACCTTGCCATTCTACCTGCTAGAATGATTCAAATTTTCATGGCCAAACTTTGAAAGTGAATTAAGCTTACAAAAACAAACCAGATCCACATAACAAGGCATACTATCAGAATATTTTTCTTTTCTTTATTTTTAAAATTGTATCTGGTTGCATACTTCTGAACATAAAAGAATATGTTATCCAGTGTAAAATGGAGCTTGCTGCAGTGACCGGGGAAGGTTTTTAAATATATTCAGAACAAATATGTTTCTGAGAAGAAGGTATGTAGGAAAGTGCTTTCCTCTTATGCAGATTTAGACATAAGTCTCTCCACCTGTTTTAATTTTATTCCTTCTGTGGAAAAGATGAACCTATAAGTTGAATTATTGTTACCAACCAACCTGCACCTACATCTTGAAGATGTAAAGGCTGAATGTACTGAGTCTACTAATTTTGGTTTGTTACTGAAAACATATAATTTTTTTCAGACTGGAGTTGCCCATGTCCTTAGAATGACCGTCTTTCTAATTTATTTCATAATCAAGATTTTGTGGAAGGTAGTAGGTGAAATAGGAGATTTTCAATATTATTCAAGATGTACCACAAACAGATTTGTCATGCTACACTGTCCATCCAAATGTTCTAAGAGATGCAGTAAGAAAGAGAAGTGTAGAGATAATGAATAATGGTTAAAAATCTTTATTAAACAAAGCCTATGTAACTATTGGGTATTTTTTCTGCTCCTCAGAGTTCTGATTATTAACAGTAATCCACACATCTATTGAAAGGCATGTATACCCAGCTTATTGAGGACGTTAGCATTTGCAATAGAGTTTGCCATGATGTGATTGCAATATCCACAGGCATCCTATTAGCTTCATTTTTTCTATCAAAAAATTTTCATCCTATTTAATTTGTTGTCTGTATCTTAATTAGCTTCTAGCTTGCCTGTCTGGCCTTTTGTTTTTATTATTTTTATTTCTCATCAAAGATTGTATGTGAAATTTTGAATCACTCTGTTTTTTCCTTTTGAAAAATAGATGTTGTATCTTCATGGATACTTGTATCTAAAGTTATATGTCATTTTCTTAATAGCAATTTTTTTTCATGTTGAAATCACTTAATTGTGAGTGAATTGGATTTCTTCTACTTTTTTTTTTTGTATTTTCGTTTTGATATTTGTTAGTTATTTTATTTTGATTACATATTATTTCTATCATTTCAAAGTAAAGGCAATATTTCAAACTTAAATTGAAGCAAGCAAAATTTTTAACATTGTTTATTGCAGGTAGTAGGTAAAATTGTTTCATGTTTAATGAACTTAAATCTGTGAACATGATCAAAGGTGGAGCAAAATTTTACATTTTTAGCTTCAATATTACATAGTTGGAAATCTAGGATGCTACAAAATAGGGGAAAAGAAGAAATTTGTTACTAAGATTATTATTTTCGAATTACTGCTTGAAAATCTATTTCCTGTATATTGTATTAATCTCTTGTTGACTGTTTCATTTTTTAAAAATGATATTCACTTGGAAATTATAGAATTACTTTTTCTTCGTTATGATTATAACAAAACCTTATTTTTATATGAAAGAATCACATTATTGAAATATTGAACTCATTTTTGCTTCTTTGTGCTTCATGTTTCACATAACATTGATTAGTTTACATATCAAAGTAACTTCTTCTCTCCAGTTTGTCATACTTATGGAGTGATGTCTTGAAGTTTTTAAGTAAGAGTAATTTAATTCATCAAAGTTTGAAGTAATGGACTTTTTAATAAGTAGAATTAGATTTCTCGCTTTGTTAATCTGTTATTAATGAAAAGTACAAAGGTTAAGATGACCAGTTGTTTCAGAAATTTTATGCTACTTTATTTTTGACACCTGTTGATCTTATTTAGGTATTCTTACAATTAGGTATTCTCAGCCTCGGTTTTGTTAATTGTGTGCCTGTTACCACTCCTCAGGTGATGAGGTTTATTTAAAATATATTTGGTTTCTGAAATTTTTTATACGAAACCTTTTGTTTTGTGTGAGAGCGAAAAAGTGTGTACATTATAATAAATATATTTCATCTAATCAGCTTTGCCATTTCACAGTGTTAAATCTAATATTTTATCTGGTTCTTGTGGATCAAGATCATTTTTCATCCTTGAAATATTCATTTCATATTAAAAATCTTTACTCTAAAATAATTATGATTCTCGGTAATGTTAGGCAGTATGACAACTGATAAAACTAGAAATTTTCAAGGAATAGTTTATCAAGATAAATGACTTCAACTTTCAGTTTTTAAAGTAAATTAAAAAATTTTCTTGATCTGATTAAAAAATTTGTTTGCTTTTAAATTTATTTTTGTCGGTTATTTGACTTTTTATTTATAGCCTTTATTTTAATATATTTAAAAATACTTTGTGCCTTTTAAGCTCTTAATTTTCAGATTAAGATCTATGCATAAATAGATTACACTGTTTCTGATGCTCTTTTCAAATATTTAATGAATTATTGTATATCAGTCTTTAATTTCTCCATAAGCATACCGTGGCACACTGACATACTTACCTTCCTATCTCTTTAAGTTTCTTGTATTTGTGTTTGAATGTTCATCTATACTTACGTATTCCTCATCTGTTGAATTTCTTTAGAAAACTTATCTTTAAGTAACTTTATTTAAGGAATATATAATTTCATTATTGTTTGAGTTGTGATGTTATATAGTATGAAGTATTTTAGTGATTACATTATTATCATTTAACAGATGGCAATTCTGTTTGAAACCAATCCAATTATGTGTATTTTATGAATAGTTAGTACTGGTAAGCATTTCATAAATAAAATATTGATATAAAATAAAACTGCTTAATTTATTATTTTTGCTATGTAGATAGTGAAAAGTAGATCTTGGTAATAAAATTCCATTACTTCAATCCATAAAATCAAAATCTCTTTTAGAATTTCGTAATTTTTAAAATTAAATGTTGTTTAATGCAATTTTCTTTTATTAAATGATGGAACTCTAACTTTGCACTGAATAACTTGGAGCGGGTCTGGAATTTTAGTTATTCCTCTGTGTGAATTTTGTTTCATTATGAGAATTAAATTAATAAGGCTTTTTTATGTTCTGAGTGTATTACATACTTCCATTTGTAGGCTTCCAATTTCTAAGGCTTCCAAGCTATTTAAGTAGTGAGGTTGTTTTTCTAAATGAAATGTTTTAATGAGTAATTTCAACATATTTACCATTAATTATTTTTCATTTGAGTAGGGTTGCCATGCGTCCCGTATTTCACTACTCAGTCCTGTATTACTATTTTTCCCGTTTTCTCCCTAAACTCTGTGAGACCCCGGGCGTGCGGCAATTATAAACTGAGTATGGAAGAGAAATGGCTGAAGTGTTTTGATAAAGTATATTGATCAGAAGTCATGAATAATAAAGCTATGCAAATACCTATTTTCCTTAGTGTCAACTCAATGGTCGGACGAAAGAAACAGGCTGCAAGTGGAGACAAATGAAACAATTTTGATTTGTCATTATAATTTTAAAATGACTTTTGACAATTTTATAATTGTGTGAAAGAAGAAATGATACAATTATGAAAAAATCAACTTTAAAACAGACTGGTCTAAAAAGGATTAGCCTTGCATCTTTATTATTCTACGATTTTCATTTATTTTTTTAGATTGTTTAAACTTTATTGATTTTTTTTTATCAGAGTAAAATAAACCATTTCTACTGATCATTCTCAGATAGAGAAACCCCCCTCGCTTTTGCGCATGCACCAGGTGGAGTTGATTTCATCAAAATAGGAGGAAGTGAAAAATGGAGGGGGAGATGTTTACATTTTACTTAGCATGACCTAACAAAGAATACATTAAAAATGCTCACTTACTCATTGCCTGTCACCCCTTTCTGTAGTAAAATTATCCGAAAGTGCTAGTCGGGTTTTTAAAATGAACTAGCTGTACCTACTTTTTCATGTTTTATTTATTTAGCACTTGCACATTCCGTATCATTGGTTGGCAATTATGGCAACCCTACATTTGAGTAAAATAAGATTGCTGGTATTGTTTTTCAAAGACTTAAGGCAAGAAGCAGTTACTCTGTATTGAATTTTGACTGCATATGCCTCCATGTTAAATGAAGATCATGTTATTGTAACCCATCACAGTTTTTATATAATTGGAATGTTCCTCAGGCTTAAATTTTTGAATTTTGCAGTTTCAGTCAGGGAATTTGATTTTTGAGAATTAGAAAATTACAACTTAACTCTGGTATGGACTTACATTTAGTTTTGAGTTTAATTGTTAATCATCCACTTTGTAAAATCTTCATAATTCAATTTTCTAATACTATATAGGACTCAATGAATAGTTTCTCATGCAAGGATATGAATTATTTTAGATAAAAAATTTCAGCTGTCATTAGTGAAAAAATGTAATTGCTTATTTTAAGTTGCTGAGAATAGTAATTTTCAAGATTGTGTTGATTCAAAAAATAATGCAAACATAATCACAATATCTGATAAAATAGGAATTTCATCTCTACTAATGTTTTAACTCTTCATTTGGAAAATTTTCCCAGAACTTTCTAATGGTGTCGCTTTTGTTTTTAATATGTAATCTTTTAAAAGATTTTTATTTTGTGTAGTATTTGATTTCAATGGCATTTGCCTTTTCTAGTACAAATTCAGGGGAATGATGCTCAAAATGTTCTTACCTTCTGACTGCAGATGACCATGTTTTTTTTTTTTTTTTGGTATTTAATATTCTAGATAAACTAGAGTTTGGTTATGTGGTGCTGGTTTTGTCTGCTGTCATTTGGATCGTCAGCACCAGAGTTAACACATTTTTAAAATGCAAAATTGACTAGCATTACACTGATTGCAAGTATGCATGCTTGTGAGTCAGCTCTGCAGTTGCAACTACCGTTTACTACTTCAGGGAAATACATCACTGCTTTCTTTAGCGAAACTGGCTTAATAGACATTTTGCAGATATATACCATCGAAGTGAGAAAAAATTGCAAAGGAAAACAATCGGTGTTTGTTTTGTTATTTTTATATTACTTGTGATAACATGAGAATGATGAAATTGCTTCTAGTCTCTTTTGTGTGAATAAGGCGTGTTCAATAGGCATTTTATAGATATATACCATCGAAGTGAGAAAAAATTACAAAGGAAAACAATCGGTGTTTGTTTTGTTATTTTTATATTACTTGTGATAGTATATGAGAATGATGAGATTGCTTCTAGTCTTTTTTGTGTGAATAAGGCGTGTTCTCATTTTTTTTCCTGTATCCTTGATCTGAGTCACTAAATTTTCTAATTAGCAGTGTTCTTTTTAACTAAAGTTAAATGAATGGTTGAATATCTTCATTTAAGCACCAAAAAATATTTTGACAAATGCAATTTGCTTTATCTTTAGTGTGTTTGCAAATAAAGGCATTTGCAATTCGTCAGCTTTAAAGTCTTGTAACACTTATCTAAAAAAAAATTTGAGGTGACTTGTCTTTACTTGGAAGATGAAGGGAATAATATCATACAGTTATGCATTGTTTGATATTATTTTTCAGGTGAATACACAGCACTCAAAAGAAATTTTTGTAAGTCATGTTATGTGACATAAGCTGATGAATTAATTTTGGCACCTGTAGATATCCCCTCTGCTGTATATTTTCAGCATTTTTGTCATAGTACCTCATAGTTTCAGGTACTTATAAATTGTTGTAGCCTATTAATTGTTGCAATTAAACATTTTTCTACTATGAAATACTTTGGTAGCTAGAAAATGATGTACGTCTTAATGAATACATCCCCCCAACAAATTAGAAATCTAATAAAAAAGGGTTTTTTTCGCTGTAATTGAAGTATTTTACTTGTGTGTTTTATAATAAAATTTACGAGATATTTAATTGCATTAACATTTTCATTTATTACTTAAATAATTTTTTGGATAAAATAAATATATACTTATTATTTATAAATTTAAAAAACATTTTAATTGTAACTGTTGATTGCATGTGCATTACTTGTATTACGAAGTTTGGTCACTTCCAAATCTTTGTTAGCTTTTGTTTAACCTGTGTTGTATATTAATTTATTTTTGTAAGAGAGAAATTTTAATTGTTCTAGCATTAAATGTTTTTACTTTTATTAGAAATTGCATCTTCGAACATTCAATAATAGTTATGCTTTATTAAAAGCAATAGTGTACATTATCCAGTTCAGTAGAATCTAAACTCTTATCAAAACAACTTTTGCTCTTCTAATTTAGATATAAAGCATCTAAAAACTTACGGAAATTTCTACATAATATCAATACTGAATAAATAACATAAATGGTTTTTTTTTTACTGATTTAAAATAATACATGTTTTCGGTTTGTTCTTGGATGATTGTCTTAACTATATTAGTTATTTGGTCCAGCTGATTTGTTTATTAATGGTATTAAGATGATTTAGGAGTTATCATCTATTCATATGGTTGTACACAATCAATCATTTGCTTTTTTAAAACAATATTAACTCTCATAACTTTAAAATTTTTAATGTGGTTTTGATGTTCTCTGATATTTATTGAAGATTTTGTGTAATATTTTGTTTTCTCCATATCAGCGTGCATGTAAATATATAATTTGTATGCATTTTTGGTGGCTGTTTTCTTCATTTATATGCATGCAATATTTGCCAATTTATTTAGTCATTTTATTTACACTTTATAAACTTTTGTTTATTTATTTGGAAAAGAATTCAGTTTTTTTCAGTCAGTACTTTTTGGAATACAGAACACTTTATTTTCAAATTTCCAGTTAAAAAGTGGATTTTAAAAAAAATAATAATAATAAGCTAATAATCAGTAAAAACATTTTGAAAAATGTTCAGCAGTTTGAGAATTTGAGGTTGGTTTAAGGAAGATATGCTTTTCACTGGAACTTTTGGGGAAATTATGTGTTTTAGCTGTAAAAATAATTGCACGTTTTCTATTAAAACCTGTAAAACTAGTAAGAAAATGATAGTCTGATGATGTATGAAATTAATAGCAACTAAATAACTATAATTTTGACATCAAAATCTCTTAAAGGTTTAACATGAATGTTATTCAATTTTATATAGATTAAGACTTTTTCATATCTTTGAACAATATTTTTTTTTTTTTAGATTATTTATCTTTCCCATAGATTTTTCTCTGAGTTATTGTTTAATTTTATATGAAAATTTATAATTTTGCTTATTTTTACTTAATATTTTTTCTTGGAATTGCTGTTGATGATTGCATAAAGAAAATTATGAACATTTGCGATATGTTGAATGATTTTTGTTTTTGGTTATTTTGAAAGCAGAGTAATAATTTTTGAAGGAGAAATGTAATTAATTTAAATCTCTGTTTTGACAGCTTTCTCCATTGATATACTACCTGAGTTTTTAGTTTTAAAAAAACTGAATTATTTTTGATATTTTCTTATACCCTTGTGTGAAATATATTTTGTCATAAATGAGTTGTATGTGATGCATGTGATTTTTACATATTTTTACTAGAATTTTGTGTTCTGTTTTCAGTCATTTATTTATTTTACATTCTATTGTTGCTGTGTATATTCCGTGATCTGATTTATCAATTTCAGTATGTATTGAAATAACACTTTTTATATTTTGTACCATAATCCAATTGGCATTTTTATTAGATGAAGGACTGGTATGGAAAGTAGACATACTAAAATCATTTTTATTTAATCAAATTCCTTAACATTTACAAAGATATTATGTCAAGTAGTGATACAGTGAAGTATTTGTCATATTTTTTAGAATAATAAAAGCAGCAACTGCATGTTGAAAAAATCAAATACTAATTTTTAACAATCCAAAATACATCAATAATAGAATAATTATTTAAGATTTTATCTATTCTGCTTTGAAATCTAATTCATTTGATAATTTTTGTGCAGTCTGTTTGTAAAAGTTATTATTTTTAGTTAGTGATTTCTTTTCCATGTTATCTTTTTAAGATTTGTCTGCTGTAATTATTTTAACTACAACTCTAAATTCATATATATTTTTAACAAGTTATTAATCAGTAGTAATGCTATGCCATTTTCCAGTTAAATATATTACTATTTTCAATTCAATTTTATAAATTTGTGTGAAATTTGATCGGAATATTTTTAAGTGTAGGTAGTATTTGAAAATGACTTATAAAATTTTTTAATGACTCCAAATCTTTTAATCTCCTTTTAGCTAGAAGAGATACTTTGATATCTTGTTGAATTCTAAATTTTTAAATAATTGAAATCTTTTCTGCTTATAGCAACTCATCAGGTAAGATCAAAATGATTATTTGATAAGCAAATGACTTTAGTGGTAAATAATTACTTGTATTTGTGCTGTACTCTTTTTTTGATTAATACTGTCTGAAAAAACCTTGCATCAATTTTTGAGTGGATTTTTAGGAAATATTCAACTAATACAAGAATTATTTGTTGTTGATGCGATGTAAAATTTCCCTATTAGCCATTAGTGGCTTTAAAAGTATTTAACTGAATCCTTAATTAAATGTGAGGTGTATTTGGAAAGTAAGTACCATTTTCATTAATCATTACAAGACTACATTCTTTTGTTATACAACATTTTGTCGGAAATTGTATGTCAGCAGCTTGCCTGCTATTTGGTGAGTTTTAAGTATTTCAAGATGACTACGCATGTCATTCACATTAAATCTGAAATTTCTTGAATGCAAGATATTTGAAATTAGTTGGAATTAAATATATTTATTATGTATATGGTGAACTATTTTGATGAATAATATTAAGATCAGATAAGCCAGAAAGAACTTCAGTATCCCTGGAATTCATCTCTTTTGTTGGGGACCAATGTATCATCCTCGATATACCTAAGATTTTGTGCCTAATGACTTTTATCAATTTCCGCATCTAAAGAAGTATTCTCTGTACCAACTTTTTGGAAGTAACTTTGGCACCTAGAAAGCAGAATAAATTTGGCTTTATCTTATGAGGAAATACAGAAATCGATACTCTGTGTTGAAGGTTTCTGTAATTACTGGTTGCATAAAGAAAAATGTAGCTTATGTTGCTACTTATCAAGATTTTTTTAATGATTCAAATATTTTCTTTTTTTGTATAGACTGATGGTACTTACTTTATGAAATGTTCTTTTTATAAGAACTGAAATTTTTATAAAGAACTCTTTTACTGTGAAGGACTGAAAAAACTTGGCTAACAGTAAAATTATTCATTGTAGATTTAAAATGTGACATCTCTAAACTTGCATTTGAATACTTGAAGTTTTTAAGTCTAAACATAAGCTGTGCAATCCAAAACTGATTAAACATTTTACTGGCTTTATTTTTTAAATTTAGAAAAAAAATTGCTTGCATTGTTTCTAGCAGTTCGTGCTTTAAAAATTTTAATGGAGGGTTTTGTGTATTATTTTTTATCCTTCCGAATATGTTTGAAAATGCCTTTCCTCTAATATTACCCATTTCATACAATAACTATTGACTATCATTGAAAAGGAAGCTGAAATGTTCATTTCAATTTTTCTGGAAAGTTGATAATTTGAAAAAAAAAATCATTTTTATTTTATTTTGTTTGGTAAAATTTTAACATATGTTTTTTTGTTTTTTTTTGTCTTCTAAAATTGGATGTGTGTGAATTGTGTATATTATTATTTGTCATTTGAAGTTGCCCTATTTTGAACATATGAATTCTTCCAGTTTATGTATTTGTTGAGAATGTGTTGTAAAAAAACACAATTTTCCAATGTACTATTCCAGTCCTTTACATAGAAAATTAAAATTATCACATATTCAAAGCACATTCTATACTCACCATTTTCTTTCACTCGAGAAAAAAAAGAAAAATTTTTCTCTAATAAGATTTAATTTTGATGTATTGACAAATTATGCACTGTACACCTTTATGTGTAGTAAGAATTTTAGAAATTTGTGAGCAAATCTAGAATAATTAACGATTTAATTCTAAAATGTGTAAAAATATGCTGCTTGTGTCAGAACTTTTAAGAGTGTAGAGTTCTGTTCTTCTGTTTTCCTTCTTATTTGAAGTTGTTTTTTTTTTTGTTGATGAGTGTTTCATTTTGAATGAAAAACTGCATTGCATTTTTTTTTCTCATTGTTTACTGTGAAAATGATTTCATGATGATGTATGAGAATAATGTATTTAATGCCATAAGATTCATCTCTGAAATGCCTACTTTACATTTTGTGATTTTGATTTTATAAACACAATTCTAGAAAAACTGTATTGTGTTTTGATTTTTGAATGTCTTTACTTCCAATTATTTTTCAGGTAAATATGATTAGAATATGCATTACGTTTGAAACCAAATTAAAATTGTCTCCCAGTTTGATGGAGTACTGCAGTTTAAAACAAATTAATTTACAGATATGTAGAGTTTTTTTGAGAATAGGGTTCTGTGATTTCTAATGTTTCTCAAAACACAGAAATAAGTGGTTGTCTTAAAGTCAAACAACAATTTACAAAAATGTGTTTGAGATAATGTTCTGTATGTACTTGAAAAATGAAAAGTTCTATTATTTCAAACACTTCTAAATCTTTTCTTGTTATGGGAACTGAATCAATTATTAATGGAAGTAGTTACAACTGTTTCATATTGTGGAAACCCTTTGCTCTTTCAAGTATATACAGAAAATTATATTGAAAGCAGTTTTTATAAACCATGTTATTTGGCAGTAAACCGGCGAAATGCTTGCATATTAAATAGGGATATAACAAATAGTGATTTGGCTGAATACAGAATATTCGACCAAATTTTATGCCAAATAAACCAAATTTTAAAAAACATTTCATTTTTGATTGTATGTGAAATACTTTCAAATTTTGAATGAAACATATTTAAGATTAACAACAAAAATTGATTTTTTATTATTTGTATATTTAAAAAATGCTTATGCATATTTGTAATATTTTAAATACCTTATTTCCAATAATAAGAAATGAGAAACCCTCCTCATTTTGGGATTGCTTCAAAAAAATAAGAATCATCATTGCAGGGCATGACAATGACAAACACAGATAAAAATTGAATTGATAAATTAAAATTACTAGAAGTAAATTCCTATAGCATTATATAGTGACCGTTTATTTTCTGAAGATGGTAATACACTATATGGCCAAAAGTATATGGACACTTTCAGATTTTCACATTTTTTTAGAATTTCTCCAGAAAGGTTTAAATGACTGCATTTAAACTTCGACCATGTAAAGAATAGACTATAACTCATATTTTACATTGAAGATTCGGTCCTGAGGTCAATTAGGGGACCGTCTACAAACTGATAAAGACAAAAACCTTTTTTGACCCACCCTGCTTCGCAGAATACTGAAGATGAAAATTTCATAAATACTGTATAGCAACGGATCCGGAAACCTTTTGCGCTTGCGCCGGATGGAGTTATTTTCATCAAAATAGGGGGAAAGTGAAAAATGGAAGGGTGGTGTTTACATTTTACTGGGCGCGATCTAACAAAGAACTCCGGAAATATGCTCATAATGACTCATTGCCTGACACCCCTTTCCTGTGTAAAATCGTCCAAAAGTGGTAGTCTCGGAATCCGTGGTCAGACTATAGTTGTGTTTGATGTGCATAATATTTGCAAGAATTTTCGGAAACTCAGCAGAAATATTTGGGAAGATATAAAGGTTTTCTTTAAAAAATCCCAAATTTTCCCGCCTATTGTTTGCTTACAACATGCAGTTTTCTGTTATATTATATGAAACTTACAGAAAAAAATGGCAATATGTTAGAGAAGCATTTTGTAAAAATTTGGAAAAAGACTTTTGAATATTACAGGAAATATGAGCATTTTTAGTAAATGTTTTACTGCGCATGCGCGAAACATAGCGTAGATTTTCTTTCACAACTTTAAAGCGAGATATATAGAGCAACTTATAAAAAAAAAAAATTCAGTTCAATATCATTAGTATTCAGAAAAATATCGGCATTACAACGAGCAGAATTTTAGCTCCTATCGAAGAGAAGCTAAAAGATGAGGGGTTGTACACAAATTGGTATTTTTTAAACTTATATCTTTGAATAGTTATATTGAATTGTATAGTGGTTAGAATTTGCTGAATACCCATGAACACTTGTAATATTTGTAACGAATAAAAAAAATATACTTGTAGAATTATTAAAATACTTTAAGAAAAGAAATTAATTAGATTAAAAAAATCGTTTGACCATAAAAGAAATATATTTAAAAATATCGTTTGGCCTTAAAATCATAACAATATGTAACTTGTTAATAATCATGTAAATAATACAATTAAAGTAATAATTTTTTTGTTATTTATAGTGCCTAATTTGCTGGAACTTAAGTTATGCACGTAATTGATAAGTGTTCATGGGTATTCAGCAAATTATAACCACTATACAATTCAATATAACTATTCAAAGATATAAGTTTAAAATTGCTATATAAATAAGCTAAATAAATAAGCAAAAATTGAAATATCCCTAAACCTTGAAATGAAATAAAGCTACCTTATCTATAGTCAAAATTAAAAACCCAAAACTATGTCACCTAATTAGAATTAGCACAAATAATTAAAATCAATAATACTAATGAAGAATGAGTCATTAAATATTGCAAAATTCCTAGGAAGTAAATAGAATCTAAAAGAAATTTCGCTACAATCAATAATCAGGCTTAAAAATAAAAAAATGCAGTTAAAGTTAAAATAACATAAAAAGGATATGGAAAAGAGAATCCATGATGGAAATCCAACAATTATAATGGCCTGGAGGATTGAGGACCTCCATATCGTGTTACCCTTAGGGTTACGGTACCGTCCGTCCAAGAAGCCTAATTGTTGGATAAGAAAAGGGAGTATGTTCCAAATATTTCAAGATGAGAATAAAAGGAAAAATAAGTTTAATATACGAAACTTGACAATCAAACTATAATATCAAAGTCACATCATCAATCTATTTGGAACTTTATACAGGGTATCCCAAAAAAGTGGAACAAGCGTTTATTTCCTTAAATATTGCTTCTAGACGTATACTTCCAATTACAAAGTTTCCTGAAATAAGGTAAGAATTTGTTAGAAAAAACTTTGGCTTCTGTGGAAAGTGAATATAAAAAGTTAAAAAAATAAATTTTTATACGTGCCCCGTAGAGCAAAAATGTCAATTAGTAAATGTTTCTCTTGTATTCATCTATTCGCATAGAAAGTTGCATGCTTCTCTCTGCAATACTTACAGAGATAAAGAAGACAAAAGCTTTTGACCTAGACCAGGGGTGGCGAACCTTTATGTATCAACGTGCCATTTTTTCTAAAAAAAAGTTTAATGAGGTCATAGACGTGCCGTCAAATAGTACCGTCAATGCTTCATAGTGAACTTTGTGATCGGTGGCGTGCCCAAAATATTGTGTCGCGTGCCATCAATGGCACGCGTGCCATTGGTTCGCCATCCCTGACCTAGACCATTTTTTCATACCTCTCGCTGCTGTTTGATCCAGTCTTCCGAAGTACATTTTAGGGATAATACAGTCGAACCGCGATATAGCGAACTTTTTGCATGGTCCCAACTGAAGCCCTATGTTAATAATGTATTTTCATACGTTTTCAACGAACAGCAAACGCTAGAGACTGTTATTGCGAACTGAAAATTTCTAAAACTTCAAACTTTTCACTTGCCCAAAGGGACATTCTTTACTAATTGTGCTCAAGTCAACCCAACTTCTACAAGAGTTACCCCTTTTGCATGAAATATTCTGTTTAACTGAAACTTAGTTTATTCATAAATGAGTGTAAGAGGAGCATTTCAGTTATTGACATTTTTGCTCCACGGGGAACGTATAAAAAATTAATTTTTTTTAAACTTTTGATATTCAACTTCCACAGAAGCCAAAGTGTTTTCACATAAATTCCAATCTTATTTGATGAAACTTTGTAATTGGCAGTATATGTCTAAAAGCAATATTTAAGGAAATAAATGCTTGTTCCACTTTTTTGGGATACCCTGTATATTACAAAGTTTTAGAAAATGCAAACCTGTTTTTTTTTAACCATGCCATACCATTTTCAATTCTGACTAAGCATCTCAAAACTAACTTCAGTCCCACAGCAAAATGGAAAAATAGTAATTTTAATTTTACGTTACAGCAATTAAATCACTAAAAGAAATCTTAAATTGAAATTAATTTAACCACTTAAAATAATATATATATATTGAAAATTTATGCATACATTATGTGTGTATATATATAATGTACGCATAAATTTTCAAATCAAGTTCTTTTTTTTTTCAGATGATTCTTAAAATTCGCTTTATCAGAAATAACGAATTAGGGTTTGTCTAAATACGTATTTTGTACTTTTAAATATGAAACCACTTTAGAACGGCCAATTTTCTTAGGAGTGGAGGGTGGCTACTGTTGAGAGGTTTTACTGTATTTAGTTTTTTTTCAAAAAAATAATCCTGACGCGCTAACATAAGCAGTAAAGAAAGTTCCACTGTTTTATCTCTAACCAGCGGGAGTGGTCTCCCCTAAACTTTTTCGTATACTTCTTAACAAAAGTGTCCATTTCCCCCCAGCCTCGCACGGATACAGTGGCGTACCTACATAAAATGCCGCCCAGGGCAAATACCGAAACTGCGCCCCCTTTTTTTCTCTTAAAATGTGATCCTCATTTTCTTTTCGGAAACTTTATGCCAGGGAGTGCAAAGATTAAAAGTGCAAATAAACTTTAAAAAATGCATATAAAACATTTTTGAGTTGTTAGGATTTACAATTTTTTTAACACAACACTGAACATTTGCATTTCATTTCTCTCATATTTGAAAAATAATATAAAATGTATACAAATCTCTTAATCAATTGAGAAAAAAATCCACACACATCCGAATAAAAATGAGAAAATTATATGCATTACTTTTTTCCCATAGACAGTAGGAAAAGCTCTAAACATTGCAGTAAATTATTTGCTAACGCAGATAAAATCATGCAAAAGCCTTAGGGACAAATATATTTATTGTAATATTATTCATAATATAATTCATCATATGATTTCACACATACCATTAAATTTATTAATCAATTTACAACTAATAAAGTTTGATAATGTTTTATCTAGCACCTTATGACAAAGTTGAAATTCATTGCATGAAATTAGGGGATATGCTATTGCAGGTGGGAAAGAATGCTGATTCAAACATGAAATAAAATTACAACGTAATTAATTTGTTTGACTTATGAAATTGCAATTCCTTATTATTTTATTAGATATTATTTGTGTTCATAAAAAAAAAAAACGATCCAATATTTCAAAAAAATTTTGGTGGCTTTAGAGTATCCGAAATGTTATAAATTAACTTTTCTGTCTTTTAATGAAGCAAAAGTTTTTATAATTACAAGTACTTTAGTACTAAAATGTTTGTGCATGTACTAAACATAAGAATTACAAACAAAAAAAAATGATTGCTATATTTACATATTTAAATAATTATTTTCGGTTAAGAATTAGTAGTTTAGTGATTTGATAGTGAAGGCAAATTTTAATGCGTTTGTTAACAGTAAAATTAATTGGCGACGATAGCGTAACTCTGCGAGGAAAGAAAACACTTCACATTACGGTAGGAATTGAATTTCTCCTTTATGTGTTTGTTTTCGTTAATTATTAAAAAAATCCCTTTCATTTATCTTTATTTCAGCGTCAATAAGGACTGATAGTTTTTACCAGCAACTGCAAAACTTTACGCGGTCTTTTCTCTCTTGGAAAGTATTTTTTGTTTGTTTGTTTGCGTTTAGTAGAACAACTGCATCTAGGTTTTGCGAAATAAAATTTAAAATAAATACTATCGCATTTTCATCATACAAATTATGCATATATTCAGTACTAAAAACACTACGCAAAAAAATGGAGGTATATTTTCCGTTCTTCACTCTTTGCTGATTGAAAATAGGAATGACACTTTCGCTAACCATTTATCACCAATTTCCGAAGAACTGATATCCTGTCAGTAAGAATCAGAGATACCGTGAAAAACCGTCAGAAACCCTGCGGGAGATAATCATTCCTAACTATCTTCCCGTATCTCCAACCCCACCGAGACACAAAGTTGGGTAGCAACCTTCCTTAAACGAGCTTTTAATTTCATTGACGGAGGTTTGGGTCAGCAAATCTTTGAAACATAATATTACTTATTATTTTGTCGCAGCTTCAGATTTCCGTGTTGTAAAAATGACTGTATCCTTAAGATTTTCCCACACTTTGTTGAAACAATTTCAATCTTGAAGAAACTTGGAAATAAGAGCTTCAAAAAAGCTTCTTATCTTTTAAATATAACCAATTGATTCCTTAATTTTGCGCCCAGGGAACGTGCCCTACCTGCCCCACCTTTGTTACGCCACTGCACGGATAAAATCTGTGAATCTTCTGTAACGCCCAGAACGCAACGAGTACCCACGAGTTTCCCTCGGTGAGCGCGAAAGGCGGGTAGTAGCGGAAGTGAAACGAGCCATTACACAATATGGCTTTGCTTCATTGTACAGGGAGGTTATAGTTAAAGTTACCCTATTTAGACCTACGTAGAGTCCGTTCTGGTTGACGGATGTCGGTGAAACTTTGTATATATGCTGTATGGACCATGGGGAAAAGAAATCTGCAATAAAAAAGTAGTTCAAATTTCGACCAGCCGGTGAGAAGAGCATGAATATAGTAGTCTCTAAACATTCTTGTTCTTGTAGGACAGGAATGGTTTGCTGCTGAAGAAGGTCTTACTAACGGTCAAACGTAACGGAACACCTTTGAGGACCATGAGGAGTGTTCTCCTCAAAGAAAAAGGGACCAAGACTGCCTCGACATAGGCCCTTTTCTTAAGCCTTTCAGCATCGATATTCTCGCAGTGCAGTTCACCAATTACTACGGTCCTGATAATACAAATTCATCAGTAAATCTCGTTCGTTCTTCTCTAACGGCATGGTAAAATTTTATGATTACTGAACATGGTAATGTTTACTAGCTTTCCCAAGTAGCACATAATATTGAATAATATCATAAAAGTCACAAAAGTAATATTATACCATATTTTCCCCAATATTGAAACAGTGTAAAACGTAAGACTTTTTCCAATATTGTACAATGTTTTTTTCATAATATTGGACAATGTGATATAATACCATATTAAATAATATTAAACTATACTGAATAATATTATATAATATTGCATAATATAACAAAATACTGAATATTTTAAAAATACATTTTGATCTTGTTATTTTATGAACATCTCCACTTACAACGAGCCTTGAACGCGGGACCTTTTGAATAGCTATCACGCATCTTACCACTGTACTAGCGGGACTCGGTACCAGATAGCATGTACACTTGCAGCAAATTTGATTTTTCTTGATATTAGCTTGTCATGACAAACTTGATGTGGCAACTTTGCAGCGAACTTCCTGCAAAGTAACAAAGCATAATCGACCACCCACTTGCAAAACAAGTTTGTTGTGAAGATGCCATGACGAATTTCACACCACGATTGCAAAACAAGTTTGCTGCAAAGATGATAGAACACTTACAGATAGTCTTTGTCTCTGTTTTAAAAACTAACTTTTTTATAAAAAAAAAATTTGAAAAATTTTCCATCTTTTTACTAAATATAGAACTCGCACTTGAAAGAAAACTATATCGCCTTTTTCTTAATGTTGAAATTTTAACGTTCATAAACAAAATTAAACCTAAAAAACAGTCAATGTTTGTGGAAAAATAATAACTTACATTTTGTCCCATTTTTAAAGTAATTACTTTTGAACCCTAATTTGATAATTTATTCTACAAGCAAAACGTAGTTATTAGCAAAAACCGCTCTCTCTTTGACTTCAAATCATATTCTCAACTCAAAATTTAAAAAATTAATGAAATCAAGAAAAAATAGTTTAAATTAAATCGTATGCGCGATCAATTAGCGCAATCTATCTTCTCCTCTTGGAGTCTAGCTGGCTGAATGGTTAGGGCAACAGGTTTAGGAAGCGTTGTGTTGCTGGTTCGAATCCGAGGTTGTGTCCGTACTCTGTTTTTGCTATAGTTTGCAATGAGTTTGACGCAACAAGCTTGCGGCAAGTTCGTCTTGTGGTGACTAACTCGTTTGCAGTAACTTGTTTCAAGCTTGCACTCTTGCCGTGTCAAATTTGTTGCAAGCTTGCAGATTTGCGGAGCAAGATTGCTGCAAATTAAAATTGCTACCTGGTGTGTGGTGAGTGTAAAAGATGATAATAAAATGTAGTTACAGAGTTAGGTTCTCTTGGAAATTTCACGCAAATTCACATTTAATTCTGAATAGTCTTTTTAATTAAATTATCTTTTATCGTTACGATTTCGAGTTAAAAATGAAATTTGAAGTCAAAGAGCAAGCAATTTTAGCTCTTATCTAAGGTTTGCGAATTGAATAAATTAAGACAATAAGGTTGAAAAGTAATTAAAATAATGTGTTTGAAAGGTTTTTAAAGTACAGTAAAACCTTTTTAAAACGGACACTGTAAGAAACGGAATCCTGTCTTAAGTGGAAAAAATATTTGGTCCCGTCGAAATCCTGATATACTAATAAGTCCTGTATGAAACAGAATCTAAAACGGAACATTTTTTTTAGTCCCTTTAGATTCCGTTTAGTACAGGTTCTACTGTATGAGACATTAAGAAGAGTTATTATTTTTTCGAAATTATCTACCTTTTTTGGGTTTGATTTAGTTTATGAACAATAACATTTCAATTAAATGTAAAATGTGAAATAGAGATTTCTGTAAAATAACGCGCGGATAGTTCATTGTAGCTCTTTATAGATTGCCTAATGGAATAATTTTAAAATTTGTTTATTCCTCTTTTAATGTATTACGAGGCGCCTTTAACATTTATAAATTACATTATTGAAAATCAAATACAAGATTCGCAACAATAAATAACATGCATATATATAAAACAATTATATAACATTGAACAACATTATGAACAATATTTGTAAGAATTTAATAATATTATATGATATTATTAAAATCTTATGTTTTACACTGTTTCAATATTGGGAAAAATATTGTATAATATTACTTCTTCAAATTATAAGATAGAGTATGATATTGTGTGCTACTTGGGAAAGATTGTCTAATACAATGGCGGTTTTCCGCACAGGCGTTAGAGGCGCTCGCCTCGTGCCTCGAAAATCCAGAGGGCCTCAAAATCCATTCCACGTACACAGTAGTGCAAACTGATGGTGAATTAGTAACATTCGGTAAGGGGAGGGGTCTCAAAACCTATTGGACGTAAATTGTAGTGCTATGCCGACGGCGAAGTTGCGACATTGGGTAAGGGTAGAGGGCCTCAAAACCTATTCGATGTGCATAGTAAGGCTAAACCGAGGGCGAATTTGAGACATTGGGTAGAAGGAGGGGGCCTCAAGTCAGTTTTGCGCCTGTGGCCTCATATTGACAAAATCCGCCACTGGTCTAATAGAATAATTTTGAGAAGGTTTAAATTTTTATTCCTCTTTCAATGTATCCCGAGACATCTTTAAGATTTATATTATTTTTGCAGTATTGAAATCCAATACAAGATTCGTAACGATAATCATATGCACGTTTTACTAAATTGCACTGAATAACGTCGATAAACGTAGAGATTATGATATTGTTTCATTGTATTGTACAGTATGATTATGCTGCCATCTGTTGATGACAAAAATAACTACGCATTTAAAAGAACGTTTCATTTTGATTTTGAAAAGTTGTTCCTTTTTCCTTAACAATTTTAAAATGTTTAATTTTTTTATTCCTCTTGCAATTTAGAGTTAGTTTAGTTTGAATTAGCCGCCTTCGGCGACCAGCTTGTTCCCCGGGAATATGATTTCAATTGAATCTTGTATAATTTTATATTCATGGCTGCTTTAACAAAAAAATTTAAACTTCTGATTATGGTAGATATTTAACCCATGTTCTGTTAGTGGCCTTGCACCTATTTTGTTCATTGTTTACATAAACGTACCTAATGGAGTCAAATAACTGACCATACCATGTGACATCTAATCCCAAAACTCCTTTTATTTTACTAAAACGATAATCGGAAATGAAATTAGAAACATTTTAGTAAAACTTAGTAGCTGAAAATGGAACAAGTATTTGTTTTTCATTGCTTTCACTTAATAATTCATTTAATATTTATTTTTGTCTAGTTCCAATTTAGAGTTAAGTATTATTATTTGTTTATATTTTTTATGTACTATTGTTATTTAAGTTTTAAGAACTAAATAACACTTGAATTTTGTAATTAATTTATGAGGCAATATAGGCTTTCGAGGCAATGTGCCTGAATTTTGTATAATGTAAACTGTCGTTTTATATGACGTTCAACAAACATTGAGAATTTCATAAACTTAAAAATTAATTTACTACTTAGAAATTATGTATGATTTTTATCAGTTATTAAAGCACATTTGACATTTGAATAAATGCCTAAAAGTTAAAATTATATTATTGTCGAATTTGTCGGTTTGTACTTCATAATTCACACATTTTTATTAAAAATTTCTTGTTCCATTCAAATTGATCTCCAATATTTCGGCGACATTTTTAGTTTATGAGAAAGGTATTTTTAACTCATCTTTAACAGGAAAATAAAAAGAAAAAGAAACATGTTAAACTATTCTTGTTTTCTATTTTTAAATGAAAACAAGCATAGATTATATTGGTTTTAAAAATTAATATTACATATTTTTCATTTGCACTTCATATTAGTTCAGTATTTAGCATTAAATTAACTAGATATTACTTAAGTTATAATATACTTCTGTCAATTCAAAACATTTTCATTATGATAAATTCAGATGTAATTATTATTATCTGTTTTCGTCCAAACTCATGGAGAGCAGTAGAGTGGAATTCGTATTTTAATGTCCGTCGAATAAGAAAGTTCAAGCATAGCCCTTGTTCACGATCACAACATTTATTTTACGATCACACACACAGAACTATATACATGGTTTCCACAGAACAGAGATAAGACAAGTGCGTAGTAAAAGTGCGCATCGGCGCGCTCTCATATTCTGGCAACCATTGATCGCCAAGATGCCAATTTACAGTTCAAAGGCGCCAACATCCTGGGCCCCGTTGCAATGTTTACATGCAACACTAATGCACATTGATTACATAACAACACATGGAAACTATACGAAATTGTTAATACACAATGTTTTCACGGAATAGCACTGTAATGAAATACATAAAACATTCGAACAATTAAATATATGATAATGAATATAAGATCAGATATAAATATACAATACCTATTGATAGTTAATCATAGAAAGGTAATTTTATGATTTTGTTTACTGGACGTTGATAAATGCCTTTGTTTGTTTTCACTGTTACAATTCTTATTACATTATCCCTTCCTGCATGAACCTTGATTATTTTTGCAAGATTCCAATTAAGTGTTTTAGAATTATCCTCATTTTTAACCAAAACAATTTCATTTTCTTTAAATATTTTCTCACCTTTGCGCCATTTAACACGTGATTGCAAACGATTTAAATAGTCTATAGTCCGACGACCATTTTTTCCAAAATATTTGAGAAAGCCTTTGTACCAATTGCCATCTATTTAACCTATTAATTGGTACTTCTGTTAAATCTGGATCTGGTAAAGCTGTTACCCAGATAGCAATTTTAGTTTGCAGCAAGCTTGCCACAAATTTGTCATGACAAGAGTGCAAGTTTGCCACAAATTTGTCATGACAAGAGTGCAAGCTTGCAGTAAGCTTGCAGCAAGTTAACGAAAGCTCCGAAGTCACCATGAAACGAACTTGCAGCAAACTTGCCGTGCACACTTATTGCAAATTAAAGCAAAAAGAGAGTACGAAACACAGCCCAGGATAGAACTCGCGACCTCCCGGTTACGAAGCGGAGACGCAAACCATTGAGCCAGTCGAACGCTGAGAGGAGAAGATAGATTTCGCTAATAGATCGTTCTATTCGATTCGAATACGATTTATTTTTAACTATTTTCTGGATTTAATTAATTTTTTGAGTTGAGAATATGATTTGAAGTCAAAGAGAGAGCGATTTTTGATAATAACTACGTTTTGCTAGTAAAATAAATTATGAAATTAGAGTTCAAAAGTAATTACTTTAAAATGGGACAAAATGTCTAGTTATTATTGTTCAACAAACACTGACTGTTTTTTAGATTTAATTTTGTTTATAAACGTTAAAATTTCAACATTAAGAAAAAGGCGACATAGTTTTCTTTAAAGTGAGAGTGATATATTTAGTAAAAAGATGGAAAATGTTTCAAAAATTTTTTTTATAAAAAAGTTATTTTTTTCACAAATTATCATTGATTTATTGAATTAATAAAAAAGAATTACGGTCTAGGAGATGCTATTAAAAATCGGATGTTTTTTAAAACAGAGACAAAGATAATTATCTCTTTATTGTGCTATCTTTGCAGAAAGCTTTTTTTGCAAACTTGTAGCAAGTTTGATGTGAAAAATGGTGCCGCTTCTTTTCACATCAAACTTGCTACAAGTTCGATTCAAGTTTGACGCGTCAAATTTTGCCATGACAAGTCAAAATCAAACTTGCTGCAAACTTACGTGCTATCTGGGTAAAGATGATCCAACTAAAAAATGGGCTGGGGTAAGTACGAAATCATCATTAGGATCACTAGAAAGATTACAAAGAGGTCTAGAATTTAATACTGCTTCCACTTGTGTAACAAGTGTGCTAAATTCTTCATGAGTAAGTACAGTGTTTCCTACAACTCGTTTTAGGCGAGATTTTAGTGATTTAACGCCTGCTTCCCATAAACCTCCGAAATGAGGTGTGGCAGGTGGATTAAAATGCCAAACAATACCTTCTGAAGCAATGAAATCTTCAATTTTTCCTGTACTTTCTTTATTGAATAGATCCTTTAATATTTTTCTTAACTCATTATTAGCTCCTACAAAATTTGTGCCATTATCACTATAAATATCACTAGGTTTTCCTCGACGTGCAATAAATCGTTTTAAGGCACCTATAAAGGCATCTGTACTACAACTATTTACAATGTCTAGGTGAACTGACTTTACAACAAAACAAATGAATATGCATATATAACATTTATACGATTTTTTAAATCTACCTGAAAG
>BGPR01000061.1:0-15089 GCA_013235015.1 Araneus ventricosus
CTGCATTCTTTTGGTAGTCATCAGGTTTTATAAAGAGGTTAAGTACAACCATGTGACATTTCAGTCAAAAGGCACGAATAAAAAATTTTACCCTTTAATTTTAAGCTGATTTTTTCACAACTCAATTGAACGTATAATCAGAAATGAACAAAGCATCATAGCTTTTCTCAAGTGTGAAAGTCAGGCTTTGAGTAGAGGTTGAGCATTTAACATTTAGCCAAAAAAATCAGTATCTGTCTTTATGAGTAGTTGAAGTCTTAAACATTTAACGATCAATTATAACCAATAAAACACCAAGGACTTTTCATGTAGCCAGCTTATGAAAAGGATATAGTAGGGAGCTGAAGCAGGCACGTATCATCAAAAATTTGCTGTCCAGCAATTCTATTGAGATGCTCTTGAACTTGTGAACGAACATTAACTAATTACCAGGTCCCACAAAACACCCATGGGTTTCCATGTGAAATAGTTACGAGAGAGGCACAACTATAGAGAGATTTGAAGCACAACAAATTCATTCCGCACTTTAATGATGTCAATGAACAATGATTTTAACTTACTACCGAATGCGGCACAAGTGTATTTCAGAATAGGTTTCGAGAAGCAGCACAACGAGATTTCAGGCCAAAGTAACAATTATCAAAATTTATTCCATTTATGCTGATCAAGAAACATTTAACCATCAACAGGTCAGCACAGTGGCTTTTCAGAAATGGGTTTCGAGGAAGGAGAGACAAGAAAGAGATTTTCAGCCAGAAAACAAACACAAAAAAATTCTATTCGTACTTTTACGATTTTTTGAACCAGAATGGAAATGTATTAACTATAAAATCCAGGCCCACAAAGCCACAGCTTTCTTTCAGTACAAGCTTTATGGAGATGGTGAGATGTTTCTGTGCCAGGCAACACTATCAAAAAATCTATTCCTTTTCCTGTTAGTGTTGGAAAATCAAAATGAACATCAACAGAACTGCACATCTGTATTTTCGTATAGTCAGGCTCCTTGAGTAGAGGGATAGTCATATGAGATTAAAGGAAATAATAAAATTCTATTCCGCAATTTCTTGCCTAGATGTCTGAACTGGTGAAACCCACAATAACTATCTGAGGGTCCAAGTCTGGCTTGACTTTTCTTCACAGGAGTCAGGCTTGAGTGGAGTGTTTAGGATAAATATAGAGATAAGGAAAAGGAATTTACCAAATTTGACTGCATCTCTTGCCGATGTCACAACCCAGAACGAAACAGATGAATTAGAACCACACCACATCTCCTTTCTATAATGGCCTGAGTAGAGGTTGAGCAACTATGACATCTTCAGCAAAAAACAACCATCAAAATTCTATCTAGCACTTTTATTATTAAAGTGAACTAAAATTACGAAACGAAATAAACGGCAAACACCGGTGGGCTTTTTTCTGTATGGAACAGGCTTTTGGAGAAAGAGGCTACAAAAAACAATCCATGACATCTCAAACAGTAACGACATCAAAATTCTGGTCTCTGCACTTTTTTCTATAGCTGGAACTGTTTATCTTTAATCATCACTGGTTCCAGCCGCTAACCACATGAATTCTTCTATATAGCCTAGTTTAGTGAATATGGCACAACTCAGTTTATTTAACAAGTAGCAATGCCACTGTCAAAATATTCCGCACTTTTGCCAGATTTTTTTGAACCTGGGACCAGACGTATTAACTCAGGCAAATCTACAGGCCCGCAAAAGCACTGGCATGGGTTTTCTTTCAGGTAGTCAGGTTTTGAGTAGAGGTTAGAGGACAAGTATGATTAACAGCACCACCACAAATTCTGCAGAATGGTACTTTACATTTTTAACTAAACGAACGTGGTATGAATCAGTAACCAGGTTCCATGCAAGCACCACCATGCTTTTTTTTGTGTGTCAGGTTCTCTCATAGATGCTGAGGACAAGTATGAGATTTCCAGCTGGCACCATCAAAATTCACCGCATTTTTTTGCATTATATGAATTCAAAGTCGTTATATTAACTACAACAAAGCATCGTAGTTGTGGAAATGGAAGCTGAGAGGGAGAGACAAAGCAGCGAGATTTCAGCCATAACACAAATTTATTCCGCACTTTTAACATATTGTCGAACCACAGATAATCCATCACCAAAGTTAATTTGACTTTTTCGTGGAGGAATAAGCCGGAGAGGTTGAGACAGCACAAGTATGAGATTCGTTAGCACCACACTGTGTACTGGCCCGCATTCTTACAGGCGATCTGAAACGAACATATTAAACTAATGTGGGGTCCACAAGAATGGTGGCTTTTTCATGTAGCTAGGCTTAGGAGCTTACAGCATGCACTGCAGATGGTGCCAGGCATCAGCCACAAATTTGGTCTCAGCACTTTATTTATTGAATCCACAGAACGAACATTTTAACTTATCACCATGTCCACAAAGCACCATGGCTTTTCCATGGAATAGGTTTGAGCAGGAAGTATAACCATGACATTTCAGCTGGCACCATCAAAGACGTACCCATTCCACTTGCTAGTGGCTGGTTCTGAATTAGAAATTACTTAACTACTCTCAACAGTGGGTCCACTGCCACCATTTCTGGGTGGGAAGTCAGGTTTCCTGAGTAGAGGCGGGATGACTTGTTCATGATTTCAGCCAGTACACCGTTGACAAAATTCTGTTCGTAATTTTACTGAGGTAGTTTGAATCCAGAACGAACATATAATCACATCACCAGGTCCACAAACACCATGGCTTTTTCTAGTAAATAGAAGCTGAGCAGAGGTTACAGCACAATCCGCAGACATTTCAATAAAGCACCATCAAAAATTCCGCACTTTTACTGAGGCTGGAACGAGTCAAGATGGTCATATCTACTCACAGGTCCATGGCTTTTCTATGTAGTCAGGTTTCGAGTAGAGGTTACAGCACAACTATGACATTTCAGCCAAGCACACCACTGAATAAAATTATTCAGATTTTACTATACTGAATCCACAAAGATGGAATGGATGAAACGCTACACCATGTATTATGGGAATGGGTTTTGAGAGAGTTATAATGTTACATTGAAGAAAATGTGTCGACAAAATTTTATCAAATTTTTTTAATGATTTTAAATTAACGAACGTGAATAACTATAACCATCCGTACCATGCTAATGTAGGGCTTTCTGCAAATGGCTTTATAGAGGCTAGAGGACAACGAAGTAGAGACTTCCCAGCTGAAGCACACCACAAAATTGGTTTTGATGTGCTGGAATTAAAATAAGAGATGAATGAAATGGCAAAACATCATGTGGCTTTTTCAAGTAGTCAGGTTTGAGTAGAGGCAGAGGACAAGTATGAGATTTCGTAGCTATACTGGATATCAAAATTCTATCTCCGCACTTTTACGATATATGAATCAATAACAGATATTAATTATCACTATATCCAAACAAGTATTGGGAATGGGAAGTTTGGTGAGGACAAATATGAGATTTCTGTTAAAGTACACTTATCAAAATTCTATTCCGTAAGTACTTTTACAGAGGTTTTGGAATCAGAACGGTTATTAATCCACCAGGTCCACAAGCACCAGCGAGATTCTTTTCTTTTGCATGAAGCTTAGTAGGAGGTTAGATAATAAACTTATGTATATTTCACGAAGTAACAACTATCAAAATTGACCAGCATTTTTTAATGATGTTCAAAATGTTATATATTGAACAAATTTAAATCTGTCAAACACTGTGCTGGCTTTTTTTTCTATGTGTGTTTGTGGTTTTGCAGGGAGGACAAGTGGATGAAAGTAGGGTCACTGACAAAATTTATTCCATTTTACAGGTATTGTCTGGTTAATGACGGAATATCACCAGGTCCGTTTTCAAAGACTATGGCTTTTTGGAATAGATTTCGAGAGAGGTAGAGCATAAGTAGATTTTAGCTACCATCAAAATTTATTCCAGCACTTTTTACTGAGTTGAACTGAACAAATACATTAACTATCACCAGGCATCAAAAGATTTTAGACTCTTTTTCGGAAGGCCAGGCTTTGAGATATGATAAACAAGTAGCGAGATTTCAAAAGAAGCACACCATCAAAATTCTATTCTACACTTTTTTTACGATGTTTGAATCAGAACGAACATATGAATACGAAATCGCAAGTATCGCTAGATTCTTTTCGTATGTATTGGTTGAGAGTGCTACAGCACAACTAAGTGGACATTTTCAGCTAAGTACACCACTTACTAAAATTTGGCTTCCCGTGTACTTTACGATTTTGAATCAGAACGAACGTATTAACTATAACCAGGTCCACAAACACCATGGCTTTTCTATGTAGTCAGGTTTCGAGTAGAGGTTAGAGGACAAGTATGAGATTTCAGCTAGCACACCACTATCAAAATTCTATTCCGCACTTTTACGATGTTTGAATCAGAACGAACATATTAACTATCACCAGGTCCACAAACACCATGACTTTTCTATGTAGTCAGGTTTCGAGTAGAGGTTAGAGGACAAGTATGACATTTCAGCTGGCACACCACTATCAAAATTCTATTCCGCACTTTTACGATGTTTGTGTCAGAACGAACGCATTAACTATCAGCAGGTCCACAAACACCATGACTTTTCTATGTAGTCAGGTTTCGACCAATTATTTCGAAGAAGATAACCCCCAGATGCATGCTACAACAAAGGATTACAGACAACTACGAGTTGATAAAGAAAAGGAGTTTTAAGCAAGCTCATTTATCTCATTCATGAATTTATACTCTACTCATTTATCCTATTTAACCCGATGAAACGCCTTCCTTAGCGAATGTTAAAACTCGCGGGAGTCATTGAATGACCCCAAACTGAAATTCAATCCTTGGCTGTAAAAAATTATATTTTTATTTGAAAAATAGAGACTTAAGCTTTTGACTTTTAAGACATTAAGAAAACAGTGTTTAACACAAATCAAATACACTCCAACATTTTTTTGTGATAAGGCTTTTAAAATACGATCTTTTCTGCCGATATAATTAGTCCAAAAATTATTAAAGTACTTGCTATAGGATTGTTACAATGAAAACATGAATTTTAATACTATTTAATTATAATGAGAAATAATAGAATGCACATAACAATTTTCAGTTACATTTTGTTTACTTGTAGAAAATTACTACACGGAAATAAAGTGTTTCTTGCATACAAAATTTGTACAAAAATTGCAGGTTCCAGTAGTTTTTACGTGCTTATTTCTCGAAAGAAAACTTACATCTTCCCCTTGAAACCATTTTTGATTTCTTTTTTGGTGGTTCTTCAACGACAGGGCAACCATTTTTTTCTATTTCCACTCTTAATTCATGATTTAAACTCGGATTATCCATTCGTTTATTGGAGTAATCACTGATAAGTCAAAAAGCGATGTCTTCCGTCCTCTTCCTAATCCGTTATATGTTCGCTGAAAATTCCATGATCTGAAACTTTTTCTTCTAAATTATCCCCAGGTCCATTGTCTTCATTGTCAAAACCTGAATGTTCCACAGTTTCAAATTCAGCAAGTTTACGTAAACATTCCAACTCTAAAAATAAAATTTTTCACCTTTTCGTACGGAGTCGGCATTGTGAGAAGCAGGTAAATACTTCGATTCGGAAAGGACACCAACGAACTGACGTTATCAGCCGCTCGAAATAACTGGTGTGTGGAACAAACGGAAGGACGCGCGGGGTCATTCCATAACCCCAGTAACTGACAAAACGTGTATTAGGGGACGAAAAATTCCGGAAATACTTTCTAAATACTCAGAAAAGGCAGAGGGGGGTGACTAACTCAACTTCTGATAAGAAAGGAATGAACAGGTGACTATTTTTCTGGAAATTGCAGTTTGCGGAGGCTTGGGATCATAAAATGACCCCCGCTCGTCCTGCCGGGTTAATCCAGAAACTCATTGACTGAGAAAACGAGAGCAGTTTTAAATATAACCATTATTTCTTACGGAAGAAACGCATAATTAAAGGCAGGATTTCGCTGTTTCCGATAAATTTCAGCTATCCGAATACCAAATATTGCTGTGGTTCACATCCTTGTAATATTTTGAATACCGACTTTTCATTTTTGTCTTACTCGTGCAATCCTTCTAAAGCATTTATTGTCATTTTAAATAAGTAATGTCATAAAACATTTATACGAATTAATCTGTTGTCACTCTCATTTATAAAGAATACAAAGATACAAGGACAAAATATTGTGATCTTCAAAAAATTCTACCTCTGTATTTTGTTGAAACCTTGAGCCGATAAAAAGCCATTAATGGAATTATTCCTAGTTGCCTATCCGTGGATACGTGAAAATGATAACTCAAAACAATAATAATTGAAAGAAATTTAAAATGTGATCTTTACTCCTAAATTGCATGTTTGTCTCAAATTTTGTGAACCAAATCCTTCATTCGTTTGTTTGTCGCATGTAGCTGAATAGGATAACTAGGAAGCCAAGCAGTAAAAGAATTAAATATGGCATGTTATCTTTCTACTAACGTTTTAGATATGTATTAAATGATTAAATTGTTCGGAAAATAATGTTGGTTTTATATATAGTTTGATTTTATTGCTTGTTTTTGGAATAAATATTATTTTATTATTTCATGATCTATACCATTTTGAAGTGCCGAGTTTGCTTTATATTTCTCTGCTCTCGGTTTTATTTTATTTATTGTTTTGTGTCCCTTATTATTTGAAAAATTCATGATTGAAAAGAAGGGCTTGGGAGCGACATTCTTATACGAGTTCAAACCAGGCCATAATGTAGAAGAGGCAGGTCATAACAACAAAAGCGCATTCAAGCAGCGCGAACCACAAATAATCGTATGATGAAACGTTGTCATCAAAACTTTTGGAATAGAGATGAGAGATGTGAAGATGAAGGAGATTGCTGACGTCCATTGGCAGTTGACAACGACGAATTGAAAGCGTTGGTCGAAACAGTTCCTCTCACAACGATGCAAGAGCTTGTTGTAAAATCACACTCAAGTTATCCAACAGTTCTGGACCACTTCAAGCAATTTGGAATACCAAAACAGCTCGACAAAAGGGTGTCGCATGAACTGAGAGAAAAGGAAAAAGATCGTCGTTATGCTCTTGTTTTGTGAGACAACAGCGATCCATTCTTCGATTCCATTGGGACATGCGATAAAAAATGGATTGTATACAACAATCAGCGGGACTCAGCACAGTGGCTAGACCACATCGAAGCTCCACAGCACTTCCCAAAGCCGATGCTGCACCAAAAGAAGACCATGGGTGACAAGTTGGAACTTGTCATCCGGTCTGATTCATTTCAACTTCCTTAATTCAGGGAAACCATCGAGGACAGTGGCGTCTCGTCCGTTAGGGAGGCACAGCTGCAGTCCTCCTGAAATTATTTTAAAAACTTGTATTTTCGTTTTTATTCTAATTGGCTTACTTTTCCACTTTAAGAGTTTAATGATAATCGAAAATGGCAAATTGTAATAAAAAACTTAAAAGGAAGAAGGAAAATAAATGAAAAATTAAGAGAGAGACAGATCAGAGCTGCAGATAATTTTGTTCCTCCTAGAATCGAAATTTCTCTCATAGAGCAACGCTGAGCTCTCAATCGGAAGGAAACAGCAACCCTTTCTCCCATTGAAATTAGAACCCACGCGAGCTGCACTCAGGAGCAGCTCACACTTGGCGTAGCTTCCTCATTTGCCTTTTTGTTTCGCTTTCGCTCAATAGTTCAGTCCTTAAGTAGTTTTTTTTAAATAAAATTCTGGAAGAGTTGTGATTTTTTGCTCCATTAACTTTTTGAGGTGCTGATGACGAATCTGAGGTTTGTCAGCAAAAAATTTATTCAAACTTCAGTTATAGCCAAAAAAACAAGAAAAAACATTTTCCCAGTTTTTTGCTTAAAACTAAAAAATTATCAATTTTTAGTATATCATTAATATATACCAAAATAATCAGCATAATATTTCCTACAACTCAGGTCAATACAACTTCTGCAGCACTGCTTGTTTCTGAGCTGACGAGACGCCGCTGATCGCGGCAAACAAGTATTATCAAGAAGTTGACGAAATGAATCGTAAACTGTAACACATATGCCGGGCATTGATCAATAGAAAAAGGCCCCATTTTTCTGCACAACAATACCTGATAACACGTCGCACAAATGTCACTACAGAAACAGAATAAATTAGGCTACGAAACTCTGCCTCACCCACCGCACTCACCAGACCTCTCACCAATCGAATACCACATTTTTAAGCACACCTACTACCTCACGAAAGAGGAAGTCTGCAACAATCTGAGTGCTGTTGAAAAGGCCTTCTGAGAGTTGAACGATTTCAGAACGCTGGAATTCCAAGTTAACGGAATATATAAACTCACTGGCAAAAATGCATTAGTTGTAGTGGCTCTTATTTCCGATTAAATCACTTTACTCTGATCTCAGATATATACGCTTAACTCTTTAATCCCGAGGCGACATTTTTCTTCTAGTAAATTAAAAGCCGGGAGTTTTGGGGGACGAAACGTCATGAATTGGATTCTCCCAACCTGAGTGGTCATTTACTCCACCACCCATCCCTGCTATAACCTTCCCTTAAGGAGCACGGTAATGGGCTGTGGTTGACAAGGATAATTGGACCCCTCCTACCGCGCTTATCTCCAAAGCGATCTCCGAAGCTCACCTCCCCTCAAAAGAAGCCAACCGCCTCAGACCGGCCTTCGTCGCTGATAAGGGGAAATTTTTAGACCGCCCGGGACCGCCTCGCAAATTTTGGACAAAATCTTTTAACATGAAGCAGAACTTTTCCATTTTTCGAATTGTTTAACTATTCTACTAAAATAAAGAGAAAAAAGCAGTCAGAAAGAAAAAGAAAGTGACTACCTTATGGTAATATATTTATTTATTTATTTAGAAAATGCACGCTACAGAATAAACTCCATTTACAGAGTGCATGATACAAAAACGAACACTAAACTAGCCGTAAAACACAGATCAGTAAAAACAAAACATAGACCCTAAAATCACTGAAAAACATAATACGAATTTAAAAAGCACACAAAATAAAAACACCTCAAGAACACAAAAGCTGCAAACATTCAGTCTTAAACACAACATAAGACATATTAAACACATCAAGATCATCAGAGTACATGTTAAAAATTTTGTAAAATTTATGAATAGAAAAATTACTTATGCAATTAAAACTAGTAAATGCATTTACAAATAACCAATTCTTCCTCAGACTTCTAGTCGGCACAGAAAAAGCGATAGGGCTCAATATGTCATTGCAATCAATGGTATCATTAATTATCTTATGATAAAATAAAAGACATTAAAAATCACGTCGCACCCTCAAACTGTGAATGCCGAAGATGTTACATAAATGAAATGAGGATAAGTCTTGTGAATAATACGGATTTGTATACTGAATAGTCTAGAGGAGATCACTCCCAATATTTTAAAAGAAGCAAGTTTTTTTTCAATTCCTTTGCATTTATAAATTTCATTTTCTGCAACTGTTTTCTTCGCAGACAATTTCATTTGTTTCATGTTTATAAAGATGTAATTTTGTAATCAACTTTACGTCCATTTTTTGATGTAGTTGATTTTTGGAATTTTTTACACATTCTGAATGAGAGTGAACGGTGCTAATATTATAAGGAATTAATTATCAATTAATAGATCGATTTAATTAAATTTTCATTCCATATGAAGAGCGCCACCTGGTAGCGAATTTCAGACAAAATTTATTTTTCAACAAAGATTTCACATTATTGATATTAATGAAATACAAATTAAAGACTCAATGGTAGAAAATAATTAAAATAAAGATTTACTTTTAGCACACTAATAAAAGTATGTGCTTGAAAACAACTGTTATAAAATTTTTTATTTAATGTTTTAGTTAACAATGATTCAGAAAATCGTCATCTCCCATTACTTTAATGTTTGCTCCAAGAGGAAGCGCGAATAACACGTTGTGAATCACGAAAATATAACCTTTAATAAAACCGATATTTTGTGACCAATCTATTAAATTTTTCTGTGAAAATATGAGTTTCCACGTATTAAAGTTTCAATAGCATTAAAAAGTTGATGGAAAACGAACTAAATCCAATTGTTGAATCGTCGCATTACTAATATAATAGCCCAGATCTGTCTCTCACTGATCCGGTAACGCTCTGACGTCACCAACAATAAAATTCGTGCCATAGCACTTCGAGATGTTATTCAGCATTATTTTATTGTTAAAGCACTTAAATTTCAGTAATTTTAAATTTAAAAAAGTAGTTGTCGTTCTAATTTTAAATTTAATAGCTCTAAAATAGTGAAATAAAATTTGCTATCGATTGATATAAAATTTATCTCGCTATGATCAATAGTTCCCGAGAATTTTAAAATTATATTAATTATATATTTCAAATTAATTTCCGTTTTTTAATTGAAAGTATTAAATCACGTCAGTGAAATATCATGCGCGTGATATAGTTTGGGCTGTTTATTTATTGCAATCGTGATAATATGATTTGATAATACTTTTTGGCAACGTTAAAATTTGCTCAAAAACATCTGAAGTACAAGAAAAAGTGTTAAACAACGAAAAATACTTCACACGGATTGTTGTCTACCAAGAGATTTTTTGAATAAAGAAAAATGTAAATAAAAAAATATTTCCTGTCCTAAAACATATGTTTATTTTATTTGTTTTCAATCAATGTTAAACATTTCTCTAGCATATGTATCTATTTAAACACATCAAATTTGACGGGAAATCTCTCAAATGAAGAGGCAATTTGTACCCGTCATACGATGACGCGTGATTTTCTAGTTAGTATATAATTTTTCTTTATCAAAACATTTACACTATTTCGTATTCAACACAGTTTCTTGTAGTGTCGACTCTCAAAATTTTGTTTACAAATGATTAAAAGTATAATTTATTTTTGTTAGATATGTAAATTTTAAAGCTTTTGTGCGCAGAATAAAAAAAGCAACAACGAGTGAGAATAAATTTGTTTGAAAAATAGGTATTTGGAAGTCATCAATATTAATTGTAAAGCTGAACTGTTACTATAAAGAAGCTTTACACCTACAAGTTTCGTCAACTTAAGTGATACTTGGTAAGCATCTTCAAGCGTTTTTTCACTGTCGAAACTTCAAAAGTACAACAATTCATTATTCCAAAAGCAACTTTTATTTTATTATTAGAATTTTCAGAGAAGAAAATTTCTATGAGAACATGAATGATTTTCTGAAAAGAGCCCCGCCTTGTATAATCCACGTTGAAAAATGAATTGTCAGTTAAGATTATGCATTGTAGTTTTAACTGAATAGAGTTGATAAAGTATTTTAGAAAAGGAAATATAAACGGATATAAGCAGTAGACCACCAATGTTATAAAGTACTATAGGCCTGTTTGGATTTACTGTTATATAAATCTTCATTTGAAATCATTTTTTTTCAAAATAAAGGTAAATTGTACTAGGCATTTTAAAATCATTTGTATCTCATTCGCGTTGGAATATTTTATTCAAATATTTTTGGAATCATATAGAATTCTATTTTACTCTGCTGAAAGTTTAAATTTTTATGCGAAAGAGTCACCAGTTTTAAAATTCCTCTCAAAGCATAGCAATTGTTTTTGAAAACTAGTAATGATTTCAATCAGCGATTCTTAACATTTCAGTAATTTGAGTTAAGTTAATTTAGTTAAAAGAAACAAAATACAGTCGGACCTCTATTTAACGAAGTCGCTAAATCCCGAAAAAAAGTTCGTTATGTTTAAAATTCGTTAAATAGAGATTCACCTTTTAAAATACTTTAAACTACACAAAACATATTTTAAACTCATAAACATTAAATATTATTTTAAAAAGTAATTAATCACACCTTTATTTTGTAAATTAATATCTATTTGTTTTATATATCTTACCCACCAGAAAGAAATCTGCAAGGGAAAGCAAAATAAAGCAAAACATTGTCTGGGAATACACTGTATTTTCAATTTTAAAAAATAATTTAATATTAAAATTAATGAATTTTAATGACATTATCGCATTTATTATAACAATTAATTTTAAGCATACATCACCACATGTGTCCTTAAATTTAATTACTGATAAAGTCTGTTAATTTTTTCTGAGGTTTTTGTTTGTGAAAAAGAAAAATAGTGTTTTCTCTCATAACACGTCTCGCATCTTTGCAATGCACCAAAAGCCTCTTCAGGCGTATGTTCTTCAAACTGTAATCATCGTCGGGTTGTTTCAAATGATTTTAACATTTCATCATATGAATGTTTGTTGATTTCTGCATCATAATCATTTCCATCTACAACATCTTCGTCGCAATTCATTGCTGTATTGTTTTTATTTTTCACACTGTCCAAAATATCCAATTCAGTTAGTGTTTCCAAGATATCAGCTTCAGAATCAAGTGAAAGAAAATCATCAGTCAGCACATCATCGTTTTTCTTTGATGCTCAAGCACTTTCGCTTTGACATTTTCCAGCTACAAGAACCGAAATTACCAGCACGACTCGGATCAACAATCTAGAAAACGGGAGACTAGTTTAAGAACACGGGACAGCTCCATTCAGGGTGAAAGGGGAATATTGAAAGTTTTTCTAGGGAAGTGGACAGTGGAGGGATGTGGATAAAGGTTGTAATTCCTGGATGAAATGCAAAGACTGACAGCGATTTTACTGCTCTCGGCGGAGTTAGGCGACTGGTAAAGCCAGTTCAAGATCATTGATCACCATAAAATGTGTTAAAAGAAAGAATAAGTTTGAAATGTTCAGAAATATTTTGAGAAATAGGGAGAAAAAAAAATGTTGGATCACAAGAAAAAGTTCGTTAAATAGAGAATTCACTTCGCTATTTGGAGGTTATTTTACGAAGAAATTCTCAAAATGTTCTTAGTTCCAAGGAAAAGTTCGCAAAATAGAGGTCCGACTGTAATTGAAATCGCCATTGATAGCGTTTTCAACTATTTTTCTTGAATGTTTCTTTCTTCCAATGAATTTTTGGATTTTAATTTTTTAATAACAAAATAACAATTGTGATGCTTATATATAGGATGGTGATAAATTAATGAACTCAGTTGAAAAATTAAGAAAAAAAATAATGTAGAACGGTTTTTTAAATGAGAGAGCAAACAAAAATATTGCTTTCAAATATGTGGCGTACCATTACGGAGTTATAAATTTGGTACAGCGAGAGATTTCCATACACAATGGCTACCGATCAGCAGAAGCTGATGCGTGTTTTCTGGTTTTCTATTTTCGGTTTTCATTGAATATTTCGAATTTTATTCAGTTTTCGAATTACAATTGAATTAACAAATTAAACAGCGTAAAACTCTCTGCAAATACATGCTTTTATTTTTATTCTAGCTTTAATAGTTTCGCAGATAATGGTTCTAAACTATTGGAGATGTCTAATAACTTACTACCATCTAGAACACCGTAACGGCGCGTTACCTATCTGAGAAAATACTTTTTAAAATGTACTCTCATTGGAAAAAACTGTAGTTGTTAATATTATTAGTTTTTTAATAATTTTTTAAATGGGTACAATAATTTATGACCTCCCTTTACATTAAATTGCTCTTTCAATACGAAATTTTATTTTTATTTTAACACAGTTCATCTTTTCTAGTTGGTTCCAACGATTGGAAATAATCATGATGCAAGGAACTAACTCAAATGTATGCATTTTTGCAAAATATTGCAGAAGAAGATTTTATTGCTATATATATATATATATATATATATATATATATATATATCAAAACAAACTTAGTCAAGACAAAATGGCAAAAATAGGCAAAAACCAAAATAAAATTGAAAAATATCATAGCGAGCCGCTCGTCAGGAAGAGAAGCTCGCTCATGATATTAATTTGAGCTTTTTTCTGCTAACGACAAACGAAATCCGTTAAAAATTGCCGTCATCCCCTCTAAAAGCACAAGACAATAAAAATTGAAAGAATTCTTGAATAAAAAAAATACATTTAAGAAGATTTAAAAAGAATCAAATACAAAAAATCCGAATACAAATACAAAAAATCCGAATACAAAAGACCTAGAATAGAATAAAAAAAACAGCCGTAACATAAAAAATAATAAAATAAAAGCGAAATATGCTTACCATGGCCAGGAAAAAGCTACCGCGACCACGAGGAGAATGAACGCCAAACCAGTTTTCGCAGTTTTCGCAGTTGCCAAACAGTGGAAATAGAAAGATAAGGAGAAAGAGGCTTTGTCAGTAGCTCCGTAATCACTGCTTGAGATATCGTCGATATATATATATATATATATATATATATATATATATATATATCTTCTTTTTTTGTAAACTAACTATTTCATTTTAAGGAGTCTATTGTGCACGAGACTGTGGCTTTTTTCAGTTTCGCTTAAAAAAGAATTTACATTTGGTAATTGTTTCAAAATTCATTTAACAGGGGTTAATTTCTGATTGCATAATAGTGTTAAATGAAGTCAATCCATTGTGAAATAATAAAAAATAAATCCACTCGCATCAAACAAAACTTTATTCCACCTTGCTTCACAACTTCCTTCTACTCATAACATTACGAAAATTACTTTTGTTATTGTCAATGATTGTTTATTTTTACTTTATTTTGGTTAAATATATCTAGATGTTGCATTAGAAATTTATTATGATTTGTTAGCGTTTAATTAGCTCTTATACTTTAAATAATTTATTTAATACTGTTTTCTATTTACATATGAATCATTTGAGTCCGTTAGCGTTATTGGAATAAGTCTCATCTAAATTATGTTGAGATTTGTTTGGTCAAATAATATATTTAGTTAATTTTGCTTGATTAATTAATTAAATTAGTTAATATTTTGCAATGTTAATATATAAACATGTTATTCTTTAGTGTTTTGGTTTGTGTTTCATGCCGGAAAGGACATGGTACACTGAAAGATGTATACTTAACTCATTTTGCATTTTAACAATCTGTACTTTTAATAATTCTTGCTTGCAATTGGAAACTTCTGAAATGATTTCGTATGATAGTCGTCCTTGTTCTGTATATATTTAATTAATTTTACTTGATTAATTAATTA
>BGPR01000061.1:15099-30272 GCA_013235015.1 Araneus ventricosus
CATATGTGTAATTCTTTAGTGCTTTGGTATGTTTTTGTGCCAGAAAGGACATGGTACACTGTAAGATGTATACTTAATTCATTTTACATTTTAACAATCTGTACTATTAATAACTCTTGATTGCAATTGGAAACTTGGGAAATGAATTTGTACGATAATCGTCTTTGTTCTGTTTATATATAGTTAATTTTACTTGATTAATTAATTAGATTAGTTAATATTTTTCAAGGTTAATTCAAAAACATGTAATTTTTTAATGAATTCTTTTGAATGTTAACAGTCCATGCTTTTATAATAATACTTGATTGCAACTAGAAACATGTGAGATGTTTTCTTACGATATATCGTCCTTATACTGTATTAAAAAACATCAGATGTAGTTCAATGAATTCCTTCTTTTCAAACAACACATTTATTATTGACTCACACAAGAAACAGACATTTTTTAACACGACATATTTCATGAAATAGTTACAATCTGTTGAAAACAACATTACACTAGTTAATTATATTGAATTCCAGAAAACAATTTTTTCATCGTTGCCAGGCAACATTCACAAAACAAAAAATACTTAGCCGTTGCCTTTCCACTTCTATTAATTTATCAGATGTGTTCGTGCCAAATGAGGTTTTAAATTTATTAATTTCTTTTTAAAACTATTCTTAGAATAAATAATTTTACTAATTTAAAAAAAAAATATTTACAAATATCACAACCTACTCATTTCCATCGTAACCCAGTGTAAGATATTAAAGACAGGCGCATGCTCTCTGCATCATTCGGTATCACATTCACTTGCAAGTCTACATGATATGCACAGTTGTTGTCGTGTGACCGTGATGTCACAAAAATGGACCCCTTTAAATTTTTTTTGGTTTTTCAGCCGCCCTCCCCTCAATTATTCTAGAGGTTATTTGTCCAACAGTGTGCGAATTATTGACTTTAGAGCGCCTGGATCCTGTTTATTGGATATTCGATACCATCTTCTATATGAGATGACTACGAAAGTAACCATGATTACCGATCCGAAATTAAAACATTCATTTTAATAAAAGGGAATTAATTACCCATTACACAGAGCAATTTTTCCAAAGAGTGTTTTTCTTTCAAAGTTCAATTTAATTCCGATTCAATCTTGAAAATTAAGGTTCTTAATTAAATTAGTTATCATTCAAGAGGTTTGACATTTAATTGTAATAAGAATTTGGCTCCATGTAATGATAACAGATAGACTTTTAATTATTTTAGAAAAATTTAATTCTTGTTGAAATCCGAGATAGCTATTTGTTCTACAAATATAATATTTAACCCTGCTGTCCTGTTCGGGTCAATATGACCCGAAACGTTTTTCAACTTATTATACAAAAGAACTGTTTAGAGATATTTTACTGACATTCCGTGACTTTGTTAGTGAGGGTGATATGTTATTTCTCTGAAAAGGATTTTCTTTTATTTATATATGTTGGCTTCTCGATTGACATTCATAAGACTTCTTTTCAAACAAAACAACATTTATTAAGCACAACCATTTCACTTCGTAACTGCACACAACGTAACTCTGTTCAATCGTACCGTAATCAACACTTCTCGTAATCGTCTCTCTCTCGACTCTTTCTAAAAATCAAATTCAAAGTAGCACACATCTTACTGTTGCCACTTTCCTGATATCATACACTGATATACAATAATTATGTTGCAGTCATGCTTTTGTCAGGCATTATATGAAATACGCTTACATTCGACCATCCTGACTTTTCAATTGACCTCAATTGAACCACATTTTGTTTACATGCAATAATATCATTACAAAAACAAAACAAATATATATTCATAAAAGATAAAATACAGTGAAATAAAAAAAATTACAAAAGTTCTATCTGTCCGACATATGAACGCCATAACGCTCTGGTTTGCGTACAGTTCGTTAGGGTCTTTTCACTTCAGGTTCATCATCGGAGTTTTCACTAGAGTCATCATCATCATCATTCCAGCTTCTCCAAGCTTTTAACTGACTGATATGAACTATTGTAGCATAAGGATGGCAATTTCTAGGTTCTAGCTGTGAGATTCTATATTTGTCACTAGGGCGTACTTGTGTGACAACCATGGGACCTCGGTATCGTGGTTGCGGTTTTGTTGATTTGTTGATTGTCGTGTTAGGTTTTCTTCTAACTGCCACGATGTCTCCTTTACGAAGCAATACTTTACCTGACTTTTTTCTGTCGTAATATGAATTCGTTTTCACTAAAGAATCGTTGTTGCTTTTCAAGTTGTCAACATTCTTATCCTTTTCCTGGATTTGAAGAAGCAACGATTGTCGCTCTTCCTTAAAGTTCTTCATATCTCCTTGTAGAAGTCGCAGTTCATTCTTTACCATTTTAAGATCATTCTCTAAATTGCCCATCATCTTTTGCTGGGAAGTGTCTTTAATCTGCAAACTTTCACTCTCTGACTGAGCTGTTTCAAGACGTTCAAGGCAGACTGGATTTACTTTTTCATCATTGGGAAAGTTTCTAAATAGTTCATCTTCCCGGTATCCAATTTGGACTCTTTCCCCTATTTTTGTATAAGCAATATGAGGAAGATCAAGCCATATACGTCCGATGATCAGATCAACTGACTGCGCATCGTCAGGAACAACGTATATGCTTATGTTTTCGCCCTTTACATTATCAACTTCAATATCGGCTTTAATTCTTCCAATAGGCGTTAATGCAGGCATCTTTTGATTTCCAAAACCGTATATTTTATTGGCAGCATGTTCAAATTTCAATTTAAGTTTCTGAGCAGCTGAAATCTTTAAGAGACAACACGAACTTCCAGTATCAATTAAAGCTTGCACGTTATAACAATTATTAATTTTCGCTTTCTTCAAAAATGAATTACTCTCGCCTGAATTTTCGCCAACTAGTCTAACAGATAAGCTTTCTTCACTTGCATGATTCGTTTCCTTGGCGACACAGTTTATAATTTTAAGGCCTGTTTCATTACCTTCTCTGCATGTTAAAACTCATTTTGGCAGCGAACAGTTCCTTGCAATGTGTCCGAAATTAGAACAGTGGAAGCATTTTGGTTCACCCCTCTCGTTATGTGTAATACCGTACAGTTTTTTATTTCCGTTGGTTGTAAAAGCTGAATCATCTTTTAAGGAGTTCTGCTTGTCGTAATGCCATTCTTTATGTGGTCGTGTACTCCTCAAAGTTGACCTCAAAGTATCATAATCGTCCAGTTTTTCAACTAAATCATCTGGCAAATTCAGCTTAGACCAGTCATCTATAAAGTGATCTTTTACCTCTTGAGACACTTTACGTTTTAACTGATCTGTTATGATAAGATCGCTCAAATTTTCAAAACTATCTGCTTTAACTCCATTCACCCATTCATTAAAAAAACTTCTTAATTTATAGGCAAAGTTTTTCCAGGTACTTCCTAAATTCTTATTATACATAAAAAAATTTTTGGCGAAATTTTTCTGGCGTTAACTTATACCGTTTCAACAATATCTTTTTAACTTCGCCATAATCGTTTGCAATCTCATCTGGTTCTCTGGCGATTAACTGCGCAACGTCATATGGCAGTAAGCCAAGCAAATGAGTTACCCAAGTGTTTTCTAATATTTCAGCTTGTTTGGCCAGACGTTAAACAGAATTAAATATAAACTTATATCGTTTTCATCGGAATTAAATTTTTGCATCAGATGATGAATTTCTAACTTTGGCTTAATTTGCGTACTGTTTACATTTTGATTGGCGACGGAATTTGAATTTAACGACATACCTTCTGCTCCAAGGCGTATTTTTTGCAGCTCGAATTCCATTTCATCCTTTCTCTTTCGTTCTTCGTATTCTAGTTTTCTTAGTTCAATTTCTTCTTGCCTCTTTTGTTCAGCAATTTGGATTTCGTCTTGGCCTCTTCGTTCAGCAACTTCGTCCTGCCTTTTCTGTTCAGCAATTTGGATTTCGTCTTGGCGCCTTCGTTCAGCAATTTCGTCTTGGCGTCTTTGTTCAGCAATTTCGTCTTGGCGTCTTTGTTCAGCAATTTCGTTTTGGCGTCTTCGTTCAGCAATTTGGATTTCTTCATTTCTTCGCTCATTTTCTTCTCTTTCTTTTCTCTCATTGAGTACCGTATTCAACCATTCCTTGGCGCTTTCTTCATCGTACTCTTTGCTCGCCAAAATCATCTTTTTCAAATCTTTCAATTTATGGTTGTCATTGACCGTTTCTCCAAGCTCTTCAGCCAATATCTTCAAATCGCACTTCCTTGCTCCAGCGAAGATATACATTTTCGCACTTTACTACACTTTTATTTACAAATAACGATAAAAAAATTTCGTAGCGTACATTAATTTTCAAACTCTTTCCGTCTTACTTAACTGTCGATGAGATTTTCATTCACAGGTTTCTAATTAATCCCACTTCTGATTTATGTTGGCTTCTCGATTGACATTCATAAGACTTCTTTTAAAACAAAACAACAATCGTAATCGTCTCTCTCTCGACTCTTTCTAAAAATCAAATTGAAAGTTGCACACATCTTACTGTTGCCACTTACCTGATATCATACACTGTTGTACAATAATTATGTTTCAGTCATGCTTTTGTCAGGCATAATATGAAATAAGCTTACATACATTTTCTGTCTATTTTTTGAAATTGTATTAATGTATCGTTCACAGGTTCGGGTCAATATGACCCGAACCTGTTTTTCAACTTCTTATACAAAACAACAGTTTCGAAATATTTTACTGACATTCCGTGACTTTGTTAGAGAGGGTGATATGTTATTTCTCTGAAAAGGATTTTCTTTTATTTATATATTTTCTATCTCTTTTTTTTAAATTGTATTAATGTATCCTTAGGGTCAATATAACCTGAAACGTTTTTCAACTTCTTATACAAAACAACCATTTAGAGATATTTTACTGACATCTTTTGACTTTGTTAGTGAGGGTGATATGTTCTTTCTCTGAAAATAATTTTCTTTTATTTATATATTTTCTGTCCATTTTTTGAAATTGTATTAATGTATCGTTCGGGTCAATATGACCCGAACCTGTTTTTCAACTTCTTATACAAAACAACCATTTAGAGATATTTTACTGACATCCCTTGACTTTGGCAGAGAGGGTGATATATTATTTCTCTGAAAATGATTTTCTTTTATTTATATATTTTCTGTCTATTTTTTGAGATTGTATTAATGTATCCTTCAGGTCAATATGACCCGAACATGTTTTTCCTTAATCGAGCGGAAACACGTGCACATTATATTATTGATTTAACATGAAACGACATAAATAAATTCCTGAAAAGTCATCTAATGTGTTTTGTATAAACAGACATGTTCGGTCAAGGTAAGAAAGAGCGATCGATGGTCACGTGATACGATATCACCAGTAAGGTTGCAGGATGAAATATCGAATCATTTCGTCTGTTGTGAATTCTATGAGAACACAACATATATACTGAAATATCAATAACCTTCACACCGTAATGATGTGAATAAAAGAAATAATAGCGATTCGCACATATTTGAGGGACACTGAAATATCTCAGCGTATGGAAGCACCTGATTGTAAAGTGGAAGGCGTTTCTGAACATGAAAATCACACAAGTGAGGAAAGTGCAACTTCTGATTATAATGAGAATATTTTTATTCAAACTATTGATAATGTGCAGCATATTCAGCCTAAACATCAAAATATAAACTGGTCATTGAAACAGCCTCCGCGTTTTGACTGCCTGAATTCTGCCAATTTTATGAAAACTTCTCTAAGCGTAACTAGGTATTCAACATCAAGAAAAGGGTTGTAAAAGTACATTATGTATTCAGGTCTTCAATCTAAAATGAAATCACCAAAAAAAAGACAATCATTTAAGACAAAAAGATATATTGAAAAGAATGCATCATCATTCTTATGAGCACAATGCCTTATGAGTAACCAATTAGCAACAAAATTGACAAGTAGCCGGTAATGATATTAGAGTACGATAACAGAAAAGGAGCTGTGAATACTCTTAATCAACTTTTGAATGCATATATTTACAAAAGGAAGAATAAAACGCTGCCCTAGGTCATAGTTTTTAATAAGCTTGATAGTTCTTATAATGCAATTATTCTCTGGACATGAATAAGCAGCAATGGATTGAAAACAAATCTACGAAAAGAATTTTTGAGAAAAACTAGACAAATTATTAATTGTTTCATATATTCAGGAAAATCTATATATCTGTACAAATAAAGAGTCACGAAATATACTCAAAATAATACAGGAGGATTGACAAATTGGTTTATGATTAACATCCATTGCTAATTTACAGTTGAGTAATAAACTTGCCCGATGCATGTTCGGTCAACCAAGCAATGGTAATAAAACAAATATATTACGCAAGAATTATCAAAACATATTTGAAAGCAGCATGTATCATATTTTTTGTTCGAATTATATAAATAAAAAGGAAGGTAAGAATTTTTTAAAAAATTCTAATTCATCTTTTTATTTAACATTCAAATGCTTATATTTACATATTCATTGTATCATTTTGCAAATATATCAAGTTTATTCGGTTGAAATATATCTTATTTATCTGGAAACATAATTTTGTTCTGAAAGCATGGAACACATTGACCCCTTTACTTAGTGTTTGGGTCATATTGACCCGAACGTTACACGTGGATAGTAAATGGGAACAGAACAGCAGGGTTAAATTTAATTTATATAGGCTTATATTTCCAAAAAGCTTCAAATTACATATTTTACCTTCTAATATCAACTAGTTAATTATCAAAGAACTGCTAATTTCAGTAAGGAATGTAGACAAGTTTACGATTCTTCATTTTGTTTTATTTTTTCGAGGTTTAATGTTTTATATTTATTTTTATAAAATTTCTTTTACTGCTAATGCCGATCCTGCAAAACTAGTCTGCAGGCTTTTATCCGTGCTGTTGAAACTTGTCATAGCCAGCAGACATAGGAATTCGGGATATTTAGATGTTTATAACAATACTGTCACCCAAGGAGCACCGTGCAGATGTAAGATGACGCGCGCAGTTTTATTTTTCATGCAACTGTGGCCTCGCTTGTGCCGATGAAATCAGAAAGCATTTTATAGATTTCAAACATTTAGGTACATACCAACTTCACGCAGAATTGACTAGCATAATATCCCCCTGTTAATTTTGGTATTCAACTCCCGACAGGGTGCAATGGAATGCAGACCCAGAGGTTATGGATTGACGTTAAATTTTGTTCGACATTTTTCGAGTACTGTATATCAAAGTAAGATATGACGATGTATCTTCGGAAAACCACGCCGCCCCATTCGCTTGTGGGTTTAGAGAGCTAAAACTAAGACCAGAACTCCCCGTTTTATTAACGGAAGAAACTCAAGTCACCAAATGGCCAACAATTTTAAAGGCATCTAGGCCAGATATTTTATAGGCATCATGGCCAGCTATTTTAAAGGCACCATGGCCAGCTATTTTATAGCCATGAAGGTCAGCTATTTTATTGGCATCAAGGTCAGCTATTTCAAAGGCATAATGGCCAGCTATTTTAAAGGCATAATGGGCAGTTATTTTAAAGGCACCATGACCAGCTATTTTATAGGCATCAAGGTCAGCTATTTTAAAGGCATCATGCCCAGCTATTTTATAGGCATTCTGACCAGCTATTTTAAAGGCAACTTTGAGGAACAATAATCGAGAGATGCGAAGGGCGGACGACAAACAACACTTTAGTTTACGATCAGGCAGCAAGCACTCAGGAAGAAAGCCTGGCGTTTTCATGGAGAAGCGTAAACCGACATTGTAAAAGCAACAATTATACTGAGCATCAGGAAACATCCGATCACTGTGAGCTTTGACGATGCAGAACGAGTTTTGAGTTTCATGTAAAAAAGTAATCAGATTAGTCTTTCCTCTGGCAGTACATTTCTTAGTCCATAAGAATACCATATCAAGAGACTGCTTCAAAAAGAGTTCCTCATCCACTGGCACAAAGAATGGGACAATGGATAAGCAGGAAGGAGTGCTTACAACGTTTTACCTAAAGTCAAGACAACTCCTACTCCATGGCAAAGGCCCGATATAATGTTCGTCACAGGCCACGGTCCATTTCCGACATAACTTAAACGATTCAAAATCAGAAGCAGCAATTCCTGTGGCAGCGGAAACCTCTGGGAAACCCCTTACACTATGCTACAAGCTGTCTGTTTACAACCTCATACCACCTAACAAAACCGTCAGCTGACCTAGAAACACTTTGGTGGATATTGGATGGGGTAGCTAGGATTAAATTAAAACTTTAAAACAAAACTGGTACCCAAAGTTAAAATTAAAATATATATTGAACAATTAATTAATTCTGGGTACTAAATTATATAACACAATAATAAGCAATTCTAGCAATACTGATATAATTCACCTACCTTTACAGACCTGAAAAACCTAGCTACTATTAAAAGTCAATTTGCAAACAGTGGTAGTACATTGCGCTATATAAATTAAAGAAAAACCAAGTTTAAAAAATTTTAAATAATTTTTTATTTAACAATTATTAATATTGAAATTATTTACTGCCACAAAAATTAGATATATGCATAAAAATTGATGCACAGGAATGAACATGTATTAAACAAAACAAAAAATAAAAATTGTAGCTACACATTAGCACTGCAGGCCTAAGAATTATATTTCAGAACACAAAGTAAAAAAAAAACAACCTAAATTTGACAGAGATGTAATGATCATTATTCTGTGCCACATAGCAAACACGTCTTGAATTGATGAATACTATATTACAAGTGAATTTGACTTGTATTCACACTACAATGATATTTGAAGTATGTTACTTGCACACTTTCGTATTTTCATCAGCCGTTTTTTTTAGACTTGTATCACTCATTCAAAAATCGGAAAAGCTGAATATGAGAAAAAGACGTCCAGCAGAAATTGCAGCTTAAAAGATGATCATAATCTCCTTAATTAGTTGTACACATTATTACGATGAAGAAGAAAAATGCTCAAGGTATTACACATATTGCAGATCTTGTTAAAGGTGATGATCATTTATAACTCTGTAACATTGATGAATACCAGCGTTCATGCCACCACGTATCAGAGTTCATTTTAAAAATGAAGAAGCAAGAACTGCTTTCTTTCACTCACAGCATCTTAATTCACAGATTGTTTTGGAAAAGTGCTGTAGAAAAAAACTTCATTTCATTTTCAGATTATTCATCACTGTGGTTTCTCATACTGTATCCTTCAAGGAATACCAATCCAGAACAAAAAATATCTTCAGCTTCAGATTCAAAAATACAAAAATTATTAACGGAAAAATTAAAGCAGAGGCAAGACCCCAAGCCCAACCGGCCCTGGGGCCCACAGCTGGAACCAAAACAACCACTCCTTCAGCCCATCACAAAGGAAGTTTTAATCGTAACGGAAAACGATTCCAGATACAGACGCCCAAAACCTGATTACGCCAATTTCCTACGCGAAACAAGATGGCGAAGAAATAATCCCGTTGCAAAATTTGAATTTAAGAATTAATAAAGTTGAAACCTTAATGGAAACAACAACAAAAGTTAAAACAAATAATATTTAAATCGAAAACAAAGTAAATAATTAAGAAAGATTTAGATAATTAAAGAAACAGCTGAAAATTATCGTTTGAAATTCAAAAATTGCCAAAGTTGCCACAAGAGATGAAAGAAACTTTAGTGGCAAATAATTAAAAATGCTGACAAAACCGAAAAAAGATGCTGATGCAATATTTGCAATCTAACAGTGGAAAAGAGTTATGAACAGCAATTCTAGGGCGAAAATCAGAAAATTCACCCACTTTATCGCGGAGAACAAAACACTCCATTTTCCAAAAGATGGTGACAACAACTAGCCACAGACTCAATTAACCCTATGTATCCATTATCTCTCATCTTCTCCCATACATATGGAAACACTCTCTCAAAGTCAACAACACAAAGACTTGAAAGAGCTAACAGTTATATTACTAACTATTATATTCTTTTGTTCTAAGTATCCTCTTTTTTTGTATCCTTATATATAAAATGTATTATTTTTATGTTTTGCTCTGGCTTTTTCAATTAAGTTTCACGCATACCCAACCAACTGACACGGAGCCGTCCTGGCTCCGAGTTAAGGGGTATGCTGTGGTGTGAAGTCCATAAGAGAAGACGAAAATAAAGTGAACTTCGCTCGCAACAAATGGACTCGCGTTACCTCTGTAACTGCACAATTGCCGAATTGGAGTGCTTACACATGCAATAAAATCAATTAGATTTCTCTTAGTATCTAATAATGTTAATATTAAATATACAAGGGCTTCCATTACACAATAAATAATAGGACTATTACGATCATTTAATGGAAAATATTCACGGAAAAAAATTAGTATTTGACATAAATCCTCGACATTTCTATGGTATTAAGAAGTGGTTATAATGGTATTATGGTATTAAGCGACACGAACGAAAAAAATGACACACTGCTCATGTGAAGTTCATCAGAAAAATCATAGGCATCCTACATAATGAAACATCCACCATGTATTGTAGAAATTATTTCCACAAAATAGTTATTACCTAGTCCATAAATGTTTTGACTTGGAAAAATGTGTGTTTTATATAGACGCTCATTGTTAGCTGTGAAAAAGGAGCGAAAGACACCAAGTAAAGCACTTTTCTAAAGAATCTCATATAAAAGTTTGGTTAAGAAAAATGATAAATAAGAAAAGTAGTGCTTTTTGACGTGAAAACGTCTTTCCGCTCGTTACAGTGATAGTCGGTCGAACTTTTTTCTGTTACAAAATGCCGTCAGATTTGAATCGCTAATAACTACAAGACTAATAATGAGAAAAGAATGGTTTACCCCACAACGGATAGATAATATCTGTAATATTTTATCGTATAACATTTATTGTGCCTGTGACGTCATAGTACCAGCGTAGGCGCATGCGCATGATTGTTGTGAATTAGCTTTATGTAAGTTTATAAATAAGTGTAGCATGGAAACGCGTTTAGCTAGGGTTCTGATTATGGTGTCATTTTAAAGAGCTTGAGGAGTATTACTAGGACCCAAAGTGAGACACTAAAAATATTTATCAGAACATAAGTAAAAATCGGTATTAAATTGAAAATTTCAAACTCCGCATGATTTTTAGTATGACACGCAGAGTTTTCCTTCGAATTCTACGAAAATTACAGAATACTTGACAATACGTAAAATAAACATTGTATTAAAATTTAAATATTACGGAAAATATGAGCATTTGTTGTAAATAACGTTTTACTGCGCATACTCGAAATGTAGTTCTATATACTGTAACAGATGGCGCTATTAAAATCTAGTCTAAATAAAACATGGAAAGTCGCAGGTCGGGTCCGAGCCGTGGAGTTTTCGTGAAAACGTCGGGATAAAATCATAAAAAAGTATTTCATATTAATATGTAATTTAATTATCAATCTCTTTAATACAATATTCACACTAAGTAGTATAATGGTAACCGAATAGGAAAATCATAAGTTTATCGCATGTAGAAGGGTCTGTGGTAGTTATGATTTGTCTATTCTGTAACCATTGTACTACTCTGTGTAAATATTGTATTAAAGAGATTGATAATAAAATTATATATTAATACGAAACACTTGTTTTATGATTTCATCCCGACGTTTTTACGAAAAATATACGGCGCGGACACGAACTGCGCCTTTCCTATTTTTTTCTGTTTATTTCTCTAAAAAATTTGTATTTGGATTCGTTCTCCGTTGCAAAATAGATTATATCTTGGTTCCTCATATGGAGTGCTTTCACAAAATAAGTGAAAAATGGGAATAGGATCTTCATTTAAAAAATAATTCGGCAGCAGACAAATGCTTCATAGTAAATATCATGATGATATGTGAAAATAACTCAAATTTATTATGATTTCGATGAATAGATTTCATTTTTAATTCATCTGATGAAGTATACAAGTGATTCTAAGAAAGCTCGCTTTCATAATTTTGTGAAAGCAGTAACTACTATACCATGCAAAGTAACTTTAAGAAAACTCTTCCAACCATATTTACATACATATAAAAACAACCTTCTGTAAAGTTACTTTTCCGACTGAAAAAAGAATCATATTACTCAATATAAAAGAAGCAGCTTTTCAAAATCTTTGTAGAAAAGTTTCTAGAACAATTAAAATTTACAAAAGCTTTTGAAAATTGCCGTTAGGCGGGCATTAAATTACTATGTTAAATTTAAAAGTTTGTAAAAGTAATTACACGCTACATACTATAATTCTCGAAAAACAATTGGAGGATAGTTCAGAGGGTAAATAAGAGCAGTGGACTGTTAATTAAATAAATTTATTTTAAACAAAAACATGAACGATCAGGGTACAATTTAAATAAATTCTTTAGTAGTAACATTTAAGAGGAGGCGATTCTCATTCCCAAGGGGGAATACGACACAAGGGTCCGATCGCTTAGGCGATCCGAACGAGAATGAACTCCAGTCAACTTCGCTCCCCCAAGGACACGAAAGGGGACAGCTAAAGTTCATTCAACTCTGCACCCTCAATGGCGCGAAACTCCGCGGCGAATGGAAGGACGCGTAGGCGTCAACAACAATCCTGGCCTTTTTTTCCCCTTTCTTTCGATAATAACGGTTAAGCTCTTTGTTAAAAATTTGCTCAAACCCACACACAACGACAAAAAACATTTGCAGCATTTTAACAATTTACAACTTAAAAAATATTTATCACAATGTATCTACGTGATCCCACGGTCATAAAATAAACATAACTACGCATATCATCCCACATCTGAATGCATTTTGTCTTGCATCGTTTATATAAAGTCACGTCCTTCTTAATCTTCAAAGATGTGCATTAGATTCTTAAATTGCGCTGGTTAGTTGCAATTGTGGTCTATCAAACCAGTTCGAGTTAACTCTATTATAGCCCTTTGCAGAATTATTTTAAATGTTTGGCTTTACTCTTAAGGAGTACAAACCCGCCCGGAACCGCCTCGTTCGGTGTGAGAGGGTTAATAAAGTGGCAATTGGTTAACGGCCTGATCGCAGATGTCGGGACATACCTGCGTTCGAGGGCTCCTTGTATGAGATTGCCTTAACATTTTACATGTTTCTCAGAGTCCATGTTGCTATCTGTGGCGTTCCTTTCAGTCAGTTTTCCCATATGCCGCTGTTAAAGTCGCAGTTTTCTTATGTGACTATTAGGAAACTGAGTGTTGTGATGGATTTTACGATAAAAATAAAATTTCGAACGAACTAAAAGAAGCTCATTGCCTCGCCCCGTTAACGGCCGTGTTGCTTCAAAACGGCCGTTAACTAAACTAAACTAAACTAATTCGAATTAATTAAGGCATTACAAGTTGTCTTTTGTCCTGTGGATTGGAACTGATTCAATTTTTACCAGCCAAACTCACACACTAACGGAAAGTTTGTAACAGGAAACCCGATATTTATAAAATGTTAGTTAATTACTGAATCCTTAACTCCACCCAATTCACAATGGAATACTATCCACTAAGCCATCAATTGCAATAAATCTGTCGCATAGATTAAATCTCAGTTCCTATGTTACCAACAGAAATACCAACATCCAAAGTATCCTCGACAATTTCAAAACCCAGAAAAGTACTTGTAATCCAGTGATGCAAGTTTTCTACATGTATTACAAATAAACTCCAAAGCTCAGTTTCTAGAGCTCACCTGCCTTCTATAGAGTTTGGTGAAGATGAAAATGGACTTTATGGAAACAAAATTCACTGTATGACATATAAATGAGGAAAGAAAAATTACAACGCATATGACTACAAAGAGAATGGTACAAGACCATATTAACCATCTGATTCCTAAGACCATTGACCTCAAAATACGAGAACGTCCGAGTTCCTCTTTCAATGATAAAGGAAATTCACCTCCCCCTCAAAAACTACAATGCCAGTTGGCGCTGTCCGAATTCTGAGAAAACCCCCTTTTCCCCTAACCCATCTGGGCGAGCCACACTAACGAAGGAAGCTCGCGCAGAGAGTGAGAAATCAATCACACTTAACAAAAGGGAGTGGAAATTTCGCAGTGCTATTCGGTCGTTTCGGACGGCCATCGTCTTTTCCTTGAAGAGACGTTTGGGACGTTTCCGTATCGATAAAGTTAAAGAAAAATAATTGGTTATGTTTGGGGTATAAGAATGCAAGGAGAAGTGACTACAGTATAACCCCGGGAATCCGAACTAATTGGGGCTGACCTTTGTTCGAATTCAGGGGAATTCGGAATACTGGGAAATTCAGTAAATTACTCTTGATATACCAAATGCGGTAGAGTATTTACTCTAGGAGCTCTGTGAAGGCATACGGAAAGAACACGCAATGATTCGCACGGTACCATGGTAAACAAGTGGAGGGTAAGAAGAAGATACCTGAGTTTGTTTCTGCTAATTAAGTTGCTGTATTCATTCTTAAAGACCACTTCAAATACTATTTTAAAGTTAGGAATAGACATTAGCTTTGTTTCTGATTCGTTATTGTTATTTTTGCTTCATTTTTTTAGTAAAAGAGTTTCTGAAAATTAAAAAACGATGTTTGGATTATCCAGAATTTCGGATTCCCGGAATTCTACTGTTCATGCTATGAGAATGAAAATCTTGGCATTGCATTATATATATGAAGCATTGCATTACATAGATATAAAAACGTAGAGTAGTATATGAAATGCAAAGATGAGGGAAAATAATTCATGGTCTTACATTAAGTAAGTCTTACAAAATTGAAGGTTTCAAATATAAGTAATGTGAATTGCAAGATTAATTAGAAGCATTGCACTGTGCATTATTTTCGGCAATAAAGCAAAGTATTTCACATATGCATCGAGACTTACAAAATTAAAGGTTTCAAATATAAGTAACGGGAATATTGCAAGATTAATTAGAAGCATTTTACTGTACATTATTCTCGGCAATATAGCAAAGCATTGCCGTGTGAATGATTCTCGGCAATAAAGCAAAGTATTGCACATATGCATGAAGCAAATAAGTGATACGAAAAGGAAATTCATACAATATAAGTAAGTAAGAGAGTTATTACACAATTTCTCCATCAGACGCATATCGAACTAACTCCAATAGTTGAATTCTTACAAT
>BGPR01000061.1:36230-57890 GCA_013235015.1 Araneus ventricosus
ACAGAACGCCGTCCCACACTCACAGACAGAACGCCGTCCCACACTCATAGAGGGAGTTCAATGTAATTTATGTCCTAAAGCATTTATTTATTTAAAGAAAATGTACGCTTCAAAAAGAAAAATTACAGTGTTTGTTGCATGTCACACAATGAAGCATTGATCAATAGATAAATTTGCGCGCAAAATGTAAAATAGGGCAGAATTAACTATCAGTCATTCATTAAAAAAATCATATGGGCTTAAGAAACACGAGTAAAATGTAAATGAACAGAGAAATCTTTAAGTAATAGAAATCCCAAAATTTGCCATCAACAAAAATAAAGGCATATCATTCAAAATTAACCTTTTTTTCTAAATTGCAAAGAGACACTAGCTTGTTGACTCTTCTCAACACATTATTCAGCAGATATCTATACCCTTCTGTAGAAATAAAAGCAATAATGTTCAAGAGATTATTTTATGCCTTCAAATCCCAAAAATTTCGTCTTTAGATTAAAAAAAAAGTGTGGTCATAATCTTGTTGCTATTAAACCAGTTTAGCATGTTTAGTTATAACTTATCTGCAAGTGAAAGATAACCGTAATCACAAGGAGAGAATAGTATATACCTTTTAGACCACACTACCAACCTTAGAATTATATTTAAGAAGCCAGCTCAAAGAGAAAGAATGACTTTAGGATAATCTACGAGAGTTTGATGAGATGAACCTGCAGAACTGTTTCATCTGCTTTCTATGGACTGCTGCAAATACTGCACCATAAGACCATTAAGATTTAATTCGTCAGTCTTCTCTCCGATCAGTGGAGGCATTAATGCCGAAAAAGTAAGCTTCGTATTTAAAAATGTGAGGTGTGGTTCGAAAATAATCGGTCTAATGCTTCAAAACTTTTTTTATTTTTAATTTATTACAGTTTCATTATTATCACTACTTAAGCACTTCCTTCCCTGATCCACCCACTGTTTCATATGAAATTTTCAAAGTTCGAAGTAATTTTTCAGATAATTTCTTGAAACTATTTTAATGCCTCCACAGATTTTGTTTTCAAAGCATCCACAGTCTAAAATCTATCGCAAACTTGTTCATGGGGAATAAAAAGAAATCACTCGAAGCGAAAACAGGCGACTATGTTCGTACAGACACCGAAGGGTGGGCTGACGAATTCTCCTGGTAAAGAAGTCATGTCATGATGAAAAGTCGGATCAGGACATTTTTCCATAGCCATTGATATGAAGTAGCCGAGACATTTCTGTAAATTTAGAGAGTGTACCTCTATTCTAAATCAACATTGTAATTTCATCCCAACTTAAACTATGATCCCCAAACCCCTTTGTGCAGTTTTGAAGAGGAGAGTTAACTATCTAAATCAAAATTCATTCTTGCTTGATATTTTTGAAAGTTTTCCTTCAAACTATTTCAATAATATTAATAAACGATTGGGTTCTTTTTCTCCTACAAATTCTTAAAGGGTGTATAAATTAAATAATAAAGATAATCAGATTCAGCATAATGTGATTGTAAATTAACCAAAGATTCATTATGTTTTTGATTGAAAAAAAGAAACTTAACATGATTAGAAACAAATTGTTTGTTCTAAATTAAATCATCTGAAACATTTGAGCACAAAAGAGCGATTCCTAAAATAACTAAACTAAATAAAAAGTTGGCTATTTGACTGTAAAAGTAGCAAAAGTTTAACAAAAGTATAACAATGTCCACAATCCCTCTGATGTTAAAAACATTTGTCGAACAGGCTTAGCCAGGATATAAGTCTTCATCAGTGTATTCTCGACCGTCTTTAAATCTCTTAAACCAGTCAAATCGTGTACACGCGCTAAACACTGATCTGCGTATGGTTGTTGTAACAGCGAATAGTTTTATTGCGGATTTGCTCAGTTTTAAAAGGAATTTCGACGTTGATACGCTGTTCTATTAAACATTTACCACTCACATTTTTTCCAGCATACATGAACGAATCAATTATAACTGAAGTTACGGCCGCACGTTATGCGGTTTTGAAATTTGAGTAGAGGGTAGAAGAGAAGACGTGTGATGTAACCATGTGCCATTACTGATCATTCTTAGAAACGGAGACCCTCCTCACTTTTGCGCATGTCCCAGACGGAGTTGATTTCACCAAAGTAGGAGTGAAGTAAGAGATGGTGGGAGAGATATTTACTTTTCGCTTAGCATTATATAGAACCATTTTATTTTTATTTATTGATCTGCTGTAAATATTTAACTCAGAGAAGAGTGGGTAAAAAATACTTTAATTCGACGAAGGTCATTACCTAACAAAAAAATCCGGAAAAGCGCTCATCTTTCTCACTTCCTGTCACCCCTTTTCGAAGTAAACTCGTCCACAAGTATCGGGTTTTTGAAACGAACAGTAGTTCTTCGTTTTCTTGCCGTTCCTCTTCAATTTAATCAGTCTGGTTATTTTCTATACAGCCTGGTTTTTCTGGGCACTTTTAGTGTGTTGTAGCTGTATAGAAAAATGCAATGATTAGTCAAATTGCTATTCGATTGCTTCCTTATACGCATGAGAGGCACTGTTCATACGATATCTTCACTATGTTGTGCGACATTCAGAATATTATAAATTCGTGGAGATATCGCAAAATATCTTGCGCGTATAGGGTTTTTCATATTTGTTGATATCAGAATATTCAATCAAAGATAACATCAGATCAATTTAAAAGAAACACAGAAGATGCTCGTTTCTAAAATACAGAAAACGCCATAAGAAGTTTCAGTTTCAAAGAAGAAGAATGTTTCAATTTTTAGATTTTCGTCTGCCTTACAAATTCACCGAAGGCATCACAGCTTGACAGTTATTTCAAGAATTTAAATCCAACCTCTTTTAAAATCTTTCCCTAAAGGAATCATTAGCGCTCCCTGCGGATGCAAAATCAATGGTTTCATTTGGTGCAGCCAAATGAAACGGCCCTTTATAACTCAGCCGCCTTAACCAAACAATCTCCCCTCTTCATTCATTGTTGCGGTGTTTAATTCCTACTCTAAGCCCCAACATCATAAATTCGATCTCTGTTAAATTGCGTCTTAGTTGCTCATTGAATTAAACTGGGCCATTCACAGTTTCATCAGCTTCACTCTGACAACGCGACACTAAGTTAGCTTTTCGAACATTGAGTGATAATAATTACTTGTACCTGATAATTTAAGATCGATAAATAATTACACGAACAGGATAAACGCCTTAGCATGATCAACGTTTCCAGCCGGACGGATTCCCAAGGCACTGGAAAGTCGATAAGGTGTCAGGCAGCCGGAGTGCTTGAAGTTCAAAGAGTCAATAGTAAACATTGATAGTCATTATTATCTTTCGGTTTGTTTTTAGGATGTAGCGATGAATGTATGTGGAGTTTGATATTCACATTTTGGCAGTAATTATGTTAAGAGAATGTGCTATTGATTATTGGTCCAGACAATTAATGCTAAACTATATGCATTTGCTTAGTAAAAAATAAATGTAGTTAAATACAGTTTCTGATTTGTGTATGCAGGAGTTTTCAAAATCAAACCATAAACTTTGGGAAGGAAAAGTTTTCTGATTTCTTTATTTTGTGTTTATACTCTCTCCTAGATCATCCACACTTACGATTTTAATGAATGAATTTCAAATTTCGAAACAAAACGTTATTTCAGGAATGTATTTTCCTTTATTGTATATCTTAAATAAAGTACATATTACGTGTTTTTCACGTTAAATGCAATACTTACAATATAAAGATTGAACTTTTGTATTTTATGTGTAATTTTGATAACCAGTTTGAATGAAATTAGTATTGAAAATGTATAAACTCGACTTGCTACCTATCAATCGGAACAGAACTCATCGAGAAAATATATAAACTCGACTTGCTACCTATCAATCGGAACAGAACTCATCGTAAGTCGAGAAGGTCTTGTATAGAAACTCCGTGTTAGACTTGCTTGAATTGTTGCTTGTGAATTGCTTTAATAATGGGAATCTTCAGAATTCCAGTTCTCAGTTTGAAGCTGTAAATAAGAAATTAGAGTGTTTTGAGTGTTATGGCTCATGGATGCATTCAAAATTCTAAATTCGGGGTTTCTAATTCTAAACTTCGTACAAGCTGAGGTAAATCCCTACCTTAAAACGGGGTCACTTTGCACCGATTTTCATGACTTCCGACAGAATTTTGAGATTAATTACATGTATTTATCTAAAATAAAGGCTTTTCTAATTTTTGCTCGTTGAAAGATTATAGGCCAAAAAGTGTCTTATAAATAAATTTTTTTTTTTTTGAGAAACATTTGAATTTGCAGCAAATTTTAATGTAATTTAACCAACACGGTTAACACTCTACACCAAATTGTAAGGCAGCAATTCTAATTCTTTTTACAAACAAGTTATAGAGAACAATGACCTATGAAATGAACCACAATCTAAGGCAAGAAAATCTTTTTCCATTAATTCACAAAATTTTTCTGAAAACACCTGTAAATTAAAAAGTATTTCACCTTAACAAATATTTTGCTTCATTCCATTGCTTATACTACTTGAAACATGTGATGAAACTTCCAAGTGAATTTCTTTATTAGATTTTGAGATATCATGCTATAAGGGCGGGGAAATTTTATGGAAAACAAATTTCTGAGAAAACTGCACTTAAAGATTTCCTTCCGGTTGGTTTTGCTTCAGACAAGGTATTTAAAAATCGTTATAACTTTTTTTTCTAATTCACTTAGGAAAAAATGTAAACGGATTTAGAAAGACAAAAGTCTGGACTACAAGAAAAAATCAGTGAGTGAGATCAGATTGGTGAGTGAATTAATCATCAATCTGAATTTCGACAAAGTGGTCGAAAATCAGTCTTCAACGTAGGCGGATACCTTAAACTGTTGATGAAAAGAATAAATCAAATAAAAATCAACTATTGGATAAACTTCTACAATATTAAAGATCTTCAGCTGGTTAACTTCTTATGAAATAAAAAATATTTCTTATTATAAAAGCAAAATATAGCTCGAATAAAATTACTAATGATTATTTGAATTTTAATTGATAATTTTTCAATAAAATCATTAATACATGTAGTTTTAAAAGTTTATTATATCGATTTATATATTATCGATACACGCATTACAAAACCACTGGGTGTGTTTTCCCCTGGACTTTGTCTTATACTAACACAATATGGCTTTTTGTAGTGAATTAAATTAAGTATGGATTTTTGGTGTCATCTTTTCCACCAGTCGCGTCTAAATTTTATCGAAATTTATTTAGTTCAAAATTTTAGCTGAAACGCAGTTTTTTATTTAATTATTTAACTGTTTGCAGCACTTCGCGCTTTTCCATTTTTTTTTTATTTTTCATGAAAACATTTATAATATAATCATTGGGTTACACACTTTAATTCAATAATAAAAGTGTGAGTCTTAATTTTGATTATTTTAGCCTTCACAGTGCTTCATAATTCACCATTATAAATATTTTGAAGTCTTCAAATCAATGTAGCAGCAGTAATTCACAAATGCTCCTACAGCGAATAGTTCATAAATATATTACCAGGTGGCGACACTCGTATGGAATCAAAATTTAATTAATTAATTGATTAACTAATAATTAAATTCTGAAAATATAAAAAAAGCGTAATTTCAATGAGAGCACACATGTGCGAAATTTCGAAACATCAGTACTTTAAGAAGCAATTGGAAAAAAAAAACTATTACAAAATATTATTTTTACAAACATGAAACAGAATAAGTTACATGTATATGATAAAAAAATAATTTATTTACAAGATACTGTTACAAACATGGAAAGTCGCTTCCCAGCAATGTGTGTCTTATGGTTGGTAAGAGAGTTTTACAGGGGTAAGTATGAGATGACCGACAGCAGCCCCGTCTGGACCCCTAAGACTATGGCGACAAACTTGGCGACTTTGGCGACGAAATATGGGATCTCAAAGGTTCTGGAATCTTCTTGATATTTCTATTAGGAGAGAAGATACGCCACGAATGTGCTAGATCATTCCATGTGACGTCACGACCTGCCGGGGGAAACTATATAAGGAGAGCGCTTGGACGACGGAGGTTGTTGTTGATCGACTAGGACGTCTTTGGAGTCCTATCAGCTGTGCGAGCTAGTAAGCTGGTGAGTTGAGAGCTATTGAAAGTGCAGTTATTGTCGTTGCTAGTTATTTGCTGACTGTTTGCGTTGTTAAATATCAAAGTACTGAACTGTTATTACCTGTGAATTGTTGTCTACTTACATTGGTAATCTGTGCAAGAAATATTGTTTCCTGTACCTGTGCTACGTGTTTTCCCGCATATTTGTAAATAAACCCTCATTCTCCATTATCCTGCGTGTTGGACTGTTTACACCATACAACCACGGAAAGATTTTTGCAACAATACATTATATGCAACTGTACGTCTTAGTACTTAATGGCCTTTAAGAAAAAACGGATACTAGATTTTATAAACTACAAAATTAAGTTTTATAATGAAATGTCATAACAGAGATTAAGAAATATTTATGAAGAAAAAAACTATCAAAACGATTAGATAGGATACCGTTATATGTTAGATCTACATATAACGATTTCTTCAGACACCTTTTTAAGCACAGAAATTGATTTTCCAGAAAATGGATTTAAATAAAGATCAAAGAAACAGAAATTTAAAACACAATTTCGTATTAAAGCATTATTCATACACAATTACTTTTTAACGCATTTATAAATGTTTCTTATAACTCTATCTATTTGCAAAAGAAGATACTATTGCGCGAAGGAAATTCCATTGTATTTTCACTGAGTGCGAAGTATTTGGCTATTTTTGAATGCAGCTTTGGGAATCGAATGCAGTTGTCAGCTCTGAAATGTTTTTGAACACATCTGCGCCACCTGCAGCGAGTAATATTTCTTTTGATGGAAAATCTATTCGGCAGCTTTGCAGAAAAGCTGTGTTAAAATAGAAGTCTTTCAACCAAATTAGGATTTCTTTTTCCTTGGAAAGGGAACCTGTCTTTCAAACGGTCGTAAAAAATGTACTTTTTCATAAAATACTTCTTACAAAAAGTACACACCTTTTTCTATTTTGTAAATGTTGTTTTGATAGTAAATGCATTTTGTTGTACTTAGGAGAAAATAATACAGATAACATTATATTTTGGAAAAAAAAATATATATTATCGATAGTTGGTTGTAGGATGAAAAGAAAAAAAAAGAATTCAAATTCTTTGAAAGAGAAATAATAAAAATAAAAAGTTTTTTTTAAAAAAAAACACGCTTTTATTAATGTACTAAGAAAAGAAGAAACTATTTTTTTAACAAAAGAATTAGAAGGTCAGTGCAAAAATCATAAAAATGTGAAAAGCTGATATAAATATTCTCAATAAATCGAATATTTAATAGCATTCATGATATGTTTTAATTTTTAATAAACGATTACGAATCTTATGATATTATTTTTGCCTTTATTTCATTATCGTATTGTTTTCAACGGCTTTCAAATTTTCGCTTTGACGTAAAGATTTTCGTAGAAAAGTTATTTCTGATTTTTGGAACACTAAAATATCCAGCTTTGATTTCTTATTTTTATTAATTTGCGCTTTTTACTTTTTAATACATTCCATAATTCACTATTAACCCTCTCACACGGAACGAGGCGGTCTCGGGCGGTCTAAAATTCCCCCTTAACAGCGACGAAGGCCGGTCTGAGGCGGTTGGCTTCTTTTGAGGGGAGGTGAGGTCCTGCGATCGCTTAGGAGATAAGCGCAGTAGGGGAGTCCAATTATCCTTGCCAACCGCAGTCCGTTTCTGTGTGCCTTAAGGGAATCTCATAGCGAAGGTTGAGGCGGTGGGGAAAATGACCCCCCATGTTGGGAGAGTCCAATTCATGTCGTTTCCTCCCAAAAAGTCTCGGTTTTAAAGGGGGAAGAAGAAAAAATTTGCATCGGGTTTAAAAAGTTAAAGTATTTATGGAATATGTAATTAATTTTTCTAAACTTCACTACCATATGATGTCTCTTGTGTGGAATCATAATTTGAAATAAAACTAACAGATTAATTGGTAATTAAATTTTGAAAATATTAAAATATTTTAATGCCATCGAGGTCACACAACTCTACTTATTTTCAGAACTCTAGATCTTCATGAAGTGACTGAATAGTTGATTATTTACTTTCATATTTAAATGCATGGAATTTGCACAGATGAAGAAAGTGAAGTTAAATAAAATAGTAGTAAATATGATTCTATTTTATTCACCACCACTATTCCTCAGTTTTCATCTACTAAAACTCCATAATTCTATTTATTTATTATTTAGAAATTTATTTTAACAGAAATTAATATCTTGGTTCATTCAGTTCAAATTCTCTTTCAATAGCAAAACGAAATCTCAAAGAAGAGATAAAATTCTATTGAAAATATTTGTTAAAATACAATTTAATGGGCTAATATAAGGATTGTAAGGCAGAAAATGGGTCAGACATGGCAATATAAATATAAGATAACGAAGTGAGGAATATAAAGAGCAAGATAATAAAGCTTGTAACTCGATATCTGACTCGCACATCACATTAATATTAAAGCATTTGGAACACTAGTAGATTTTGCAGTATATATTAAACTAGAAATTTCATATCAGCAATTGGTAAAACTCACAATATCGATATACATTCTGGCAAATTGAATTAAGATGTCACACATATTAATTATAAAATTTAAACTGCTTGCCATATAAATTGGATGATCCATCTTCTAAGAGTTAAGCAAATTGAATTACTATGGATAAGAGTCTTGATAATTCGATTTTCAATAATGAATGTTTATTATACAATAGTCAAAAGCATGAGAAGAAACTGGAGAAATTATTGATATATGCTTTCTAAATATTCATATTTATTTCGTATGAATTTGAATGACTTATGGGCATTGGATTTAGATGATTGTATCACTGTGCAATATCAAAACATTAGATGTTTAGGTTGATATAGTGCCTTTTAAGTCTGCTTTTTTTTGGCAAATGCTGACAGGATGTATCCTTGAAATTCAGAGAATAAAATTATGGTTAATGAATAGTTCAAATCATATATGTAAGCATCAGAATAATTCAGTGCATCTAAAATCTCTCGCTCGGGAAGTTAACCAAACAATTCAACAATTGCATCTATTTCATTAAGTATTAAGTTTCATTGAGTAATAAAGGTATATAAATTATCATTAATAAAATTTAAAGTAAAAATTGCTTTTTTTTTTATTGGTTAAGATCAAAGATCATGAAGGCTTATAAAAATGCTTTAATGTTGTTTTACTCATAAATAAAGTAATGCTGTTTTACTCATAATAAAGTAAACGAACCAATAAACCAGACCAGTGCGTTGTTTTACTCATAATAAAGTAAACGAACCAATAAACCAGCCCAGTGCGTTGTTTTACTCATAATAAAGTAAACGAACCAATAAAACAGCCTAGAGCAGCCGGCTACCTTATCTAAGTAATGCGGATAGTAAAATGTATTTTCAGAAAAATAAATACACTGGGAATAGCATTTCCGACATTATTAGAGGAAAAGGTAAGCAAGCGTATCACAGCTTCAACTTGAACACAATGGCACTTATTCTCTGAATAAGACGTGAATGTGAGGAGAATTTTAAAAAATTAAGAATAATTTTTGAAGTAGAATATTAAGAAACGTGTGGGAATAAGGAAAAGGAAAAAAAAGCTCATAAAGTTTAACACAATCGATTGAATCTACTAATCTTTTGGGTAGTGGGTATCATGGTGGCAATTTTCCTTTACCCATGAATATTATAAACCCGTTCATTACGAATGTTGTGCTTTGCTTAAGTTGCCGAAATCGAAGCAGGAAACCAGCCTAGAGAAACCCGCCTCTTCGACTGGTCAGCCATCAGTATTAAGAACGCGATCGCTTCCATTCCACCCTCTAATGCGTCTTTCGACTTTTAATGCTGTCCCGCAAATCGGGTCGGAATGGCTCGCGGGTATTAGTTGAGCAGCCATTACGAGGACCGATTCCGATCCGCTAATGAAATCAGAAATTATGTTTCCGAAACAGTGCTGAATCGAAGCCTTTTCTAACGGCGAAGGCGATCGAAGGACTTTCTTTCCATATTATTCATCGTAACTGACACGCTGTTGCTGACATGGGGCATTCACTCGTATAGGAAAGTACCTTTTTGGCTGCAAATTAACTGACGGTTAGTTAGAAAACGCAAAAAGCTGCGTTTGGAATAATAAAGGGTTTTTAACAATCCATAGAACAGCCTTTAATAGCATAATTATTTTTTTACTCTTTAGAAGGAAAGATTATTAAATGTTAGGTCAGTGAGTTGGATAAACTCAATCGAATCGTTTTGTGCATTCTTTTTTGTAAAACCATGGTTCGGTTCGTGCGATTTATATATTTGATGTGTTTCGATGCTGTGTTGATCTTACATTTTCAATTTTTTAAAACGTATCTAACCTATGCCCCAACTTTTAGCCATTTCACTTACTTATTAATAAAGAAATGAAATTCATAAATTTAGTTAGACAGAGACAGAATGAATTTAAATGTTCTGAATAAAACAAAACGATAATTTTATTCCCCCTTTTTCGTGTAAAATTTCATTCATATGCTTGTACGAAATTCTACAATATTTAAACAAATTCAAAAAGTGTTTAAAACATATTTGAAAGGCAAAGCTTTCATTGTATAATAGATTATAGATTGATAGAGTAATTGAAAGCGCTGTTAGAAGCAGATTTTTCAGTTCTTATTTTTAGAGAGCTCAGCAGTTAACACTTACAAAAATACTTTTAAAAAGGCCAAGCTTTTAAGTAAATGTGTTTTAAAGCCCATTAAGTTTAATCTACTCATTTAAATGATAAGTATTTATATTTTAAAGAACATTTTACATCTGTCTTTTTATAAGTTTTACTATCGTTTTGCATTGACTTTTACCTTTTGTTTGGCGCAGTATGGTGAAATCCACGGTCCTTGTGTCACAAAAAACCAAACCAAAGAAATCAAAAATAGTTGGCTATCTAGACTGATTATTATTTCAATCCTGAGCTGAATTTTAAAGATATAAAAAATTTGGAAACACTTTTAGAGATCTAATTTTAATTAAAATTCTTTTAATAATCGACAATTAATGTTTCCTTTCTTATAAATTTCTTTAATTTTAGAATCGCTACAATATATTTCAAATGAGCATAGGTTCTCGGGCAATTTTTTGTAGTCGAAAGAAAGTCACGAATGGAAGTTTTAGGAATTTCTGACTTTGAAACCGTAAGTCCGTTAACCCTAACCCTATTATTTCGATGTACCATTTCTCAAAATATGTTATAGATTCATGTTTGAAATTTTTTATACAAGTAAAGTACATCTTTTTCATTATAATGAAATGATTTTAAAAAACTTCAAAAATTATTTTTTACAATTTTTTTTGAGTCGAAGAAAAAGGTGAAATTGGCTATTTTGATGTACCTTTTCTCAAAATCTGTTACAGATACATGTTTGAAACTTTTTTACAAGTACATATTTCTCATTTTACTGAAATGCATTTGTTTTAAAAAAACTAAGAACTTTATTTTTTACAATTTTTTTTGTGTCAAAATAGGGTAAAATTTCACTATGTCTAATTAAATATTTTGTAAATTTATAAGAGATTAAAAATTCCCCAAAAGCTCATTTCATTGTAATGAGGGAGTTGTACTTTACTTCTATAAAAAAATTTCAAACATGTATCTATAACAGATTTGATAAAAGGTACATCAAAGTGGCGAATTTAACATTTTATGTTTTGACACAAAAAAATTTGTAAAAAATAAATTTTTGAAGTTTTTTTTTAAAATTTAGTATATTGAGAAAAATCTACTTTATTTGTATAAAAAATATCAATCATGAATCTTTAACAGATTTTGAGAAAACGTACGTCGAAGTGGCCAATTTAACATTTTCGGGCTTAGGGTTCCAACTCCCCTTTTAATATGATTGAGAAAATTCTTTTTAAATATTCTTTACTCTCTTTTCCTTCGATTCTTAAATTCTTACTCTTTGGTGAGTTTGACAAAGACGCCAAAGAAATATTCACTGTCACCGAGCGTACAATTTGCAACAATATAATCTCTTGCAATGCCTTGTGACATCATCCGCTAGGTTAGTTAAAGCATTTATTTTGTAACTCTCTCCTTTACTTTTATGGGAAATCTATTGAATATTGTTTAATCATATTTAATTCAGAGCAATATTTTCATTGATTGTAAAAAGCATGAAACTTGCTTTTTTCAATACTATAAAAGGTATATGTGCTTCTTTTATTTTCTAATTCAGTATGAAAACGTCCTCGATATAAATTTATGAATGACAACCGGACTAGGTACCATGAATATATATCTAAGTTAATTGAATTTAAGGCAAAAGACTGCCCAAAAGCAATTGCAGCTATGAATCCATGGATTGGTCTTTGAAATGCACCATTTTCTCTCTAATGAATGATTATTTGCAGTTTCGCATTGCAAGGACATAAAGAATACGTAGAAGAGAAACATTCCGTTTTGCTGCTCTACCATGCACCACTTTTTTACGACTAGCCGTAAATTCAGCAGGTGAAACACGCCTTGGACATCATAAGACCATCAGAAAAGGGAGGGGGGATGCTTGTAGGGGTAAGCAATTACCAAAAACTTAATTAGCGCGCTTTCACCCCACTGTCACGCACCCCACATAAATTTCCATACTGTTGAGCCGCACCGCGCTTTGATTATGATATATCTAAAAAAAATAAATGCATTTTCAAAATGGAGTTCTGTACTCCTGCAGCTTTTTGCAATTAATGTTTAGATGAAAAAATTACAAGCTTCTTTTTATTGCTTACAGGTAATAGTTATTGGACCTTCTTTAGAATATCCGAACACGTTGAAAAGTCGATTTTCGGCCAAAATTCCATTTTTGTTTTTGATGTTTTGGATAGTTCACTCCTTTACCTTTCTAAAACCTATTTAGTTTTGTCGGTAAGTTAATTAGAAGATGAGATATTAATTATTTTATAACAAATCGAAAACCGGAAGTGGGCGTTTAATTAATCGAAAGTTGTCATTTAAAGGCAGAGAAACCTCTCAGAAATTCTTTTAAACTGCATTTTTTAAAGTTATTATGATGTTAGTATATTTTTAGGATTTTTTTTTTAAAGTTTAGATACTTAATTTAAGCGTGTGACAAAAATAAAATTTGATTTTTCTCAAAACTAAATTTTATGCATATTTTTAACACTTCAAACATGATAACTCAAGATATTACCATTCGATTATTCTAAAATTTTGTGATCACTTTCTTCAAATGTTTCTGTAGTGAATGGACTATAATAATGTATATTGTAACAATATTTTTTTTAATTATTGTCTTTTATTTGAAAAATGACTTAAAAAAATTTGCTGAAAATCTTATAATGATTGTTTGATTAGCTCTAAAATTTTTATTTATTCAAAGAATATTAGGATTCTAGTACAAGCACTAGTCCATAGTATATAGTATATTTTAGTATTAGTTTTATTTGAATTACAACAAAAGTTTGATCTCTAGCATGTTTGAAGTTTTTGAAAATTTTCGTTAAAAAACAGCACAAATTTAGGTTTTTCGAAAGTTCATAATGATTTATTCTCAAAAATAATACTCTAGTATTAATCTTTATGAAGTTTAGATCTAAAAAACATATTATGGTGTTTCTATATAACAATTTTTAAAAAAATTTCTCCGAACGTGTTCGGATACCGTATCAAATATCCTCTTAGGGCTTAAAAGTAAGAAACACAAAACGTATTATATCTAAGCTCGAAGTAATTTAAACATGTAACAGTTCATTAATTTAAGTATTTACTAATTAAACAAGTATTTTGTGTTATATAAAATATAAATAATTGCTTTTTTGTTATCTATTATGATCAGTGTGGAGTATGTACTGAATTTTCTACAGAAATGTATTCTCCACAATTTGTAAAGATTTTTTTAAATTTCTTATTTGTAATTTTATTATAAAATAAAATACTTAAAATTAGTTTCTTGGCAAAGCAGAGAGCATGCATTTTGTGTTTTTTTAAAGAAACGAAATTAGCTGTCAGCAAAACTTTTAAACTCTTATTTCTTGAAACGTGTATTATCTGTTTTTCTTACAAAATATAGTTTCTAAATTTTGTACTAACAAGAAAACTTATTACTATACTTGTTTCTTACCAAATTTCTTTGTTTATAATAATCAATGATAGTGTTTTCGATGCTATTCCAAAATTAATGGAAAATTCATACAATCATACGAAACAATTAAGATAACTTTTCTTCATTTCAAACAATTTTCATTTATCCTCCGAAACATAATTACAAACAGTGCATACAGTCTAGGAAATTCAAAAAAAATAATATAAAGTTAGTAAATTCTACAAAATACTGATTATTGCATACAAGTACATCAGCTGGAACGTTAGTACTTTGTGGTGTCAATAATTGATTAATGCGCTTTGAGGACATGTCATTATACATGTGTATGTTAGAAAAATTTCGTTTAAAATAATGTGTTCTACCAATGGTTCAATGAAAGATAGGACTGTGCCGATTTTCGATGCATCGGAAAATATCGATGTTACGCAATGATTGCCGCTCCGATGTTTATATTGTCGTTTTTTCCGAAGCATCGGAAATTCCGATTTACCCGCCATGTTTCCCGATGCATCGTAGACATCGATGTCCACACGCGCCGCAAAGAAAAATTGTTCCCGATCGCGCATCAATGATCCCCGATGACAGTGATTGCCGTGGCGTATCTTTCCCCATGTTTCTTTCATCGTGACTCACCAAGCAGAGACACACGTTGCGAATTGCGGATCGCTGTGCTGACACGATGAATCCCGATGTGACCGCGAATGAAAACGATGAAAATAACTCATCACGAGAATTGAGGAAGCGAAGTGTTTTGTCTGTTGTCGAATCTCTCAGTCATCGAAACGTGAATTACTTCGCGTGGCTTCGTGCTTTCTTCTAATCGTGTGAATTCTCTGTTGTTCTTTTAAGTACAAGGGTATAATTATCTATCCTGCCGTTCAACGTTTGTTTGGTTGAGGAGAAGATCGTATTAATTGTTTTTAATATACGATTTATTGTTGATAACTAGACACATTTATAGTATTTTTGGACACTTTAGTTGTTAGGTAACTAAGGATTGAGTTTATTATAAGCATATAAATGCAATAATCAACCACTCAAAAGTGTAAGAATGCAAAATTAGGCAATAGTAAGTGCGAAACATCGATGTATCGAAATATCGCGATGTTAGAGTGGCGATACATCGCGATGATAAAGCTTTAACATCGCCCAATCCTAATGAAAGATATAGGTATTCATATCAAAACTGCATGAAAAAGATTCGGATGATAGGTAAGTAATTGCCAACATAACTGATGTTTAGAAGAACAGTGAGTTTTTCTCAGAAAAAAAAACTGTCAAAGTTCGCAACGCAAAGTCTGCAATTAATACCAATTAAACGATATCATGAGTAAAATTCGGCATGCGCTGTATGTCAATTGTAATATAAATGGCAGAATAGTTGCGATAATTCTTGAAACGTGATGCGACACAGATTCATAATATTTCAGAGGAGTTCAGCATCTTTGCTGGGCAGCGGTGGTCTCGTGAAATCTGGGTCAGGGGGTTCTGGGTTCGAGACTCAAAACCACACCAAGAGAAGACAAGAAGCGCCGTCTAAACGGTCTTGGTGTGCTTTAAATATGTTCGAGGTCAAACGTCCTCCTTCTGAAAGTGATGTAGAAATCCGACCTGGTGCTCGAGTTCAAGTGTTGGCCTCTTCATCTGACTATGATTCAAATTACTACTTTCGTTCCAAAATAGCCCTCATGTTTCTTTGAAAGGAATATTATCTACCTAAATTAATCTGAACTAAACACAGGAACTTTGCTGGGATTGCTGCAGAGCTTAAGTTAATATGTTTGTTATAGGTAAGCTCTTAGAACATTTATATATGCATGTCGAAAGGTGAACAAATTAAATTGCATACACATAGCATATTAATGCTGTTTGCAAGATAATCAGTTCTGTTAACTTCAAATTCATTCATGTGCTTAAACATTTGCTGTGCATAAAATGGCATTTATTCAAAATAGGTGCATATTTTTTCATAGGTCTAGCAAATGCTATAAATTCTGAGACTTATTTCTGTAACTTTCTTTGGTTTTATATTAAGTGCTTTTGATACCATATGTACTAACACCAAGTGCTAGGAAAAAATGAATAATGGTATTTAAATGGATAATTATGTAATTCTTAATTATATTAATTATATTTTAGTTCTATTTCTTTTGAAGGCACTTTATTATTATTCTTGGAAAAAACATTACTACAAAAGAATGTGATTTTTAATAATTCAAACCAAATGACAAAAAAATCGCATCAATTTCTCATTCTTTTAGCCTTGTAACATTAGATTTAACATGACCGACGGAGCCGGTTGTCGTAGAATCAGCTGTAGGATTGGACTCAGCTGTAGGTTTGGATTCAGCTGTAAGATTGGACTCAGCTGTAAAATTGGACTCAGCTGTAAGATTGGACTCAGCTGTAAGATTGGACTCAGCTGTAAGATTGGACTCAGCTGTAAGATTGGACTCAGCTGTGGGATTGGATGTTAAAAGTTCTAGATCCAATTCCATAAACCAGATACACCATGCTTGCATTCCTGGTGCATGTTGTATCCTTTATATGTTGGTGTTTGCAATGATGTATTGTGGAAGATTGTACAGGGTAGTGCCAAGTTGTTCGTCTGACCAAAGACAAAAATCTCAAGGTTTGAACAAAAATAGCCTCGTGTAGCTATTGAATGGGGCTTTAATTTACCGAAACTAAGTCAAAATTCATATAAAATGAGACAGTGGATGTACTGATACTGGAAATCGTTATAATTAAATGTTTCATAATTTCATTGCACTTTCTTTATACAACGTGAAAAATCTAATAGCCAATCCTTTATCAGAATTAAAGATAGTGTTTCAGATATTAAAACGTAACTGGATAGAAAAATTATTTAGATACTTTTAGATATTAAAACCTCGATTTTGAAGAACAAAATTGAATTCTATAATTTATGTCGATTATGTCTCTTACTTATTTATTTTGTTTAACTATCGTCCTACAAGTAATATTCTTACATATTAAAATATAGCTGACCAAAAAGGAATAAAGAGCTTATTTTATTATGTTGATGATTTTAAGTATAATATCACTCTGGTATCTTCAAAACATGTAAATAATGTTATTTTTAAATAATTTTCCTCACACATTTTTAGTTTTTTTTGTTGAAGTTTCAGTTTAAAAAAAAATGGATGAAAGGTAAAATGGAATATGAGCAGAATATCTAGGAACTCTAATATGTATTTAATTTTCTTGAAGATTTAAAAAAAAAAACAGCAAAAAAAAATTGTGAATGAAGAACTCATGTGGAAGTAGTGGAATCCTTTATATAAATACAAATCTTAAAAAATTACCAAAGATATTGTCTGGTACTATACAGCAATTTCATACTTTGAAATCTCAACTTATAGATTTTTCTGAAAAAAAAACCAGTTTAATAACAATGTAAGAAAATAAATAGCTCAAATACCTCATCATCCTTCAGTCGGGAATTTTCGAAACATATACGAATAACGAAATCCATTTTTTTCATCGGAATAAAATTTTTTCTTCTTGCTTTGGAAGGGGAAAACAACTTAATTTAAAAACTTCTTGATAATTAAATAATCTAAACACTCCACCACAAAAAAACGCATACATGCTTCACCAGGTGCCTTTGACATCAGGCTTTAAGATAAATTCTTGACTTTCCCGAATCATCAGTATTTAAAATAATTCCATGAATATATTTTTTGTCACTCTCTTTGCTCTCAAGAAATAATCGAATTCATAGAAAAGTTATCTTAAGAGACAACGAAAAATAAAGACCGTAGGTTATGATGACAGCTTCAATTATTATTCACGCAAAACAAAGAAAATAGAACACGTGGAAGAGAAAGAGCGAAAATGAATGAATAAGAATGAATACTTACAAAAAACCGGAAGGGAGAAACGGAAAATGGTCTGACACTTTTATGATTTCAAATACAAGAATGCTGAGGGAAGTCAGTCTGTTTTGAAGTTAGTTTTCCTTTTTTGAGACGTCGTCAAGGAATCAATCCCAAGACTTGCCTCGGGATAATAAATAAAAATTTTGTTGTTTTTAATGAGCCTTGAGTTAAATTCGTTTACCTAAGAAAGAATTTCAACTTCATCTGTAAGCGCTTTTGAAACACAGATCGTACGGTTGAACATATCTGAGAGTAAGAAATACCCTATGCTCTCTACAAGGGCATTATTGCAACGAGTATGAATTTTTTTCGTCAAGAAAATTTTTTAAAGGCTAAAACAGAAAAATTCTGTCGTAATGTTAACTTAAAGGTGTTTTCTAGATGTTATTGGAAATGTTAAACTCGATAAATGAGGTTTATTTCGTTACTTTTGAAACAGTTCTTATAAATAGTTTCTGAAATGGAATCTCAATTCTGATTAAGAAATGAATGATATAAAGAATGATTTAAGAGTGAAGGTCATAAAGTAATTATTCGCAATTTGGATCAATCTTCTTCTTCTTGAGTAATTTAAATCTGAATAAAGTTTAGACTTCTCTCATAAATTAAGAAAGCATATTAATTAATCTTAATTCGGTGTGAATTTTTTTTAAAATTTTATATTAAATTAATTTTTTCGTTATTGGAATAACATTATATCAGAAAGCTAATTTTTTGAATAAGTTACGTTTTTGCCTTATCAGTGTATTATTTATAATCTTTTTTATTCCTGGACATTTTGAAAAGAGTAATTATTTATGTAGGTTTAGCTTATTTTTTACAGTTGGGAAAAGAGTGAATATGTTACCGGAAAAGTTTGAAATCCGGCATTCTATAGAAGATGCCTAGGCATTAACCATATATAATGCCTAAAACTATTAGCAGTGCTTAATGAGCAAATCTATATTCCCATTTCTAGGCATTCTATGGTAAATGATAAACCGGAGAAAAGTATGAAATAAATCGCCGATTTCATTATATAAGAAATAAAATTAAGTGCAATTCAAAAATTAAATTATCTGCTTCCTTGATGTAATAAGTAGATTCACAATTTATTTTACTTTATTTAATAAGAGAATGACATAAAACTTTGATATGAAAACTTTCATTTTGCTTTGAATAAAAGATTTTTTAATGGTATTCTTTATTTTTTTTTGTAAATAACATTTGTATTTTTGATGAATGCGCACCTTTAATAAACTATGTGTGAACTTTTCATACTTTGCCTAAATAACATTTGTCGTTCTATAGAATGCCTGGTGTATACAATGCCTAGGAAAAGTATATAATAAATCTTATATATTTCATACTTTGCCCTAAAACTCCAGGCATTCTATAAAATGCCGGCATTTACATTGGTAACAAATATTCATTGAATTTCAAAAAATCCCTAACTATTTTAGGTGCATATATCATGATTAGTCCACTTTTTTAAAGAGATGCATTAAGTTCTTTTTAAATAGCTATTTTTCGAATCTTTGTAATGTAAAGAATTATATCAGCTTTTAATCACATGTACGTGACATTCATTTTAAATTACTTAACAACATTATTTTTCATATCTTTAAATGTCAGTTTTCAGATCTACAAAATGGATTATGCGGACATATTGTTCATCTATTTAAAGAAAAGAAACATGTTTGTCATTGGTTGAAAATTAATTTACACATGTTTTAAAAGAATACAACTTGCAAAAAATGATTTCGGTGGTTTTAAAAATAATGATTTCATAAACTTACCGAAGAGCATTAGAACCAGAAATAATATTTAGATGAAGAACATGGAGCCCCTTTCCAGCCAATCGGAATTGAAAATGTTGCCATACCATGCATTGTCCTTGGTGTCTACATACACAATACAAAAGCGGATGTCTTAGAAAGAGACGACTACAAAAAAGCAAGGCAAATTAATGAAATCAAAAGGTTTCTATGTAAGCTGGAAGGCATTAAAAGATAAGGTGTAATATAACAGCTGGGGTAGTACAGGAACTAAAAAAAGATGTGTCTTCTAAACGGAAATGAAAGGTCGGCATATATCACAGATGAGGTAGAGTAAAGATGAATCAATTTAATGAAACATTGTGTAGAAAATGTCCAGTATGCTACAAAGCAGCGCTTGAGGTTGTTCTTTTTTGAACGTGAAGTGTTTAACTCTGTACTAGGACACGAATAAAAGTCCAGATGCTGTAGGTGAATATGTGCGTCCTACCACCATATTCACAGATGTTGTCTCCTTTAGGATTACATTTGTCCGATCGATGTCGATCTCAGGGTGAGTAGTTTAGGGTAGTACTGCGAAGTTCTCAAGGTTTCTTTGGTGAATTAGAATTTTCAGACAATAATCTTTCTTTCGTCCCGAATTTGTTGTTTCATGACACAAATAGCGCAATTTATAACTTTTTTTGAGAAAAGATTCTAGAATAAACATTTCTTACATTTTGACCTATAAACAAATGTACTTTCTTTTTTAAAAGGGCGAGTCTAATGTAGCACCTAATATGTTCTAATTTTTCTAAAAAATCACAATTGGAAAGATGTTCGTGCAGAAATCAATTTAAATGCTATTTCTGAATTATTTTTATATTCTCCAGTTTTAGATTTCATTATCTGCCAGTAATGCACGACAACAACGACTCTAAGTGTAATAGATAAAATTCATCGAAACTGAAACAGGAATTCATAATATTTTTTTAAATACAAAGGAGTTGTAACTACAATCATTTGTTAGCTTTTTAGTGCAGTAGAGAATCAGAAGAGAAGAGTAAATAGCAATTTTTTATTGGTATTAAACGAGTATAAGGAATAAAATTATGTTTAAGTTTAGAACTCCAAAATAAAATATTTGAGACCGAAAGACAGCCAAGATTATAAAATATATATATTCATATAACGATTAATAGAAATAGCGATACGTCCATATACAAAGCCATAAAGCGAATAATGATGTCTTAATCTCGATGGAATCTTTGTTGTTTTGTTGCCAACTTTTTAGTACCAAAATAAGATTAAAATAAATTGGAGCCTAAATTGCCCCATCTCGATGAAAAAGTTAAAGAAATTTTGAAAATTGAAGAACGAAGAAGGCGAAAAGGGAAAGAATATTTATCGAGAGAGTGTTATAACTCATTCGGTGCTATGAGTTTGTGCCACATGTATAAGTTCTTCTTAAATTCCAATGCCGTCTCTTGTCCGGATCTTGATCTTCTTCGATACCAGACTATGGCCATGATGGGCTGATGATGTCTGGAGACACTCTTCACAAACAAGCATTTTTGTGACTCCTAGACTTGATCGTCTGGCATACAGCCCCGATTGCGACGACAATCATACAATGGTTCCTTTGAAAATTGGCTCCGAGCTATGATCGCATTATTACATTACGAATCGTACAGCCACGAGATCTCATTTCAGAAAACGAATGGAGGTGTGGCGGTAAAATTTAAATCCCCTTTTATTGGCCAAGTGTCTCGTGCATTATGTACGCTTTCAGCAATACGTAACCCC
>BGPR01000061.1:79202-99031 GCA_013235015.1 Araneus ventricosus
TTGAAGCAGTTCTTAAAATAGTTTTAAAATGGAATTCCATTCTATTAAAGGGAAATGAATGATATAAAGAATGATTAAAAGTAGGTCATAAAGTAATTATGCAATTTGTGTTGATCAATGTTTCTTTTCTTGAAATTATTAAATCTAATTAAAGTTTAAGAATTTTTCTCATAATAAAAGAAAGCAGCATTAATTAATCTTAATTCAGTGTGAAATTTTTTTTAAAATTTTAAATTAAGTTAATTTTCGTTGTTGGAAATAAATATTTAATATCAGAAAGCTAATTTTTAGAATAAAGTTCGATTCTTTCTCTTATCAGTTATTATTTATCATCTTTCTTATTATAGATATTTGAAAAGTATTTAACATGTAGGTTTAGTTTATTTTTACAGTTGGAAAGAAAGAGTGAATATGTTACCGGCAAAGTTTGAAATCCGGCATTCTATACAATGCCTAGGCATTGTATATAATGCCTAAAACTAGCCGGCAATGTATGAAACGATCTATGTTTCACACATTTCCTAGGCATTCTATAGAATGCCAAATGACAAACCGGAAAAGTATGAAATAAATCGCCGATTTCATTATATAAGAAATAAAGTTAAGTGCAATTCAAAATTAAATTATCTGCTTTCTTGATGTAATAAGTAGATTCACAATTTATTTTGTTTTATTTAATAAGAATGGCATAAACTTTGATATGAAAACTTTCATTTAGCTTTAAGAATTTTGAATAAAAGAATTTTAATGGTATTCTTTTATTTTTTTGTAAATAAGACTTGTATTTTTGAGGAATGCACGCCTTTTAAATAAGCCTTATTGTGTACTTTCTTCATACTTTGCCTAAATAGCATTTGACGTTCTCTAGAATGCCTAGGTATTATATACAATGCCTAGGAAAAGTATATAATAAATCTCATATTTCATACTTTGCTTAAAAACGCCAGGCATTCTATAAAATGCCGGCATTTCACACATTGCCGGTAACAAATATATTAAACTGAATTTTCAAAAAAATCACTTACCTATTTTTAGGTGTATATATATATTATCCCGCCCTTTTTTTAAAGAGATGCCATTGAGTTCTTTTTAAATGCTATTAAATTTCTAAATTTTGTAGGGTAAGGAATTGATATCAGCTTTTAATAATATGTACGTGACATACATTTAAAACATTAACAACCATTATTTTTTATATCATTAAAGTGTCGAGTTTTCAGTCTACAAAAATGGCATTTGCGAGATATAATAGTTCATTATTTTAAAAGAAAGAAAAATGTTTCATTTGGTTTTGAAAATTAAATTTACACATGTTTTAAAGAATACAACTTGCAAAAAATGATTTCGGTGGTTTAAAAATAATGATTTCGGAAACTTACCGAAGAGCATTAAGAACCAGAAACAATATTTAGATGAAGAACATGGAGCATTACCCTTTCCAAGAGCAATCGGAATTCAAAAATGTTGCCCAATGCATTTCATAGTCTACATACAATGAGCAAGGTACAAAAGCATGGAAATTGAATCTTGTATGAAATTAAAGTAAGGGACATAGAGGGACAAAAAACGACGTGAACTGATGCTTTGAATACAGAAATGAAAAGAGGTTTCCCAATAAGGCTATGTTGTGAATCTGGTGAGACTAGAAAAATGTGTTCAACTGTTGGAAAGGCGGCATATAGTCAATAGTGAGGGTAGCAAGTAACAGCGAATCAATTTAATGAAACATTGTAGTAAAAATGTCCAGGCTACAAGGCACGACGAGGTTGTTTTTCAACGTGAAAGCGTTTTACCACATGTTATAGGACCAGTGAAGAAAACTCCAATAGCACTTTGTTAAAATGTATTGCCCCACATAACATATTCGATAGATGCTGCTCCTTTAGATTACCATTTGTTCCATTCGTGTGACCTCAGGTGAGTAGTTTAGGTAGTGTGCGAAGTTCCAAAGTTTACTTGGTGAATGAATTGCTTCAGAACAATCTGTCTGATTCTCAATAATCTGTCTTTCGTCCCGGAATTTGTTGGTTGCCAGATAATAAAGCGAATGTTATAACTTTTGACGAAAAAGACTATGAATAAACATTTCTTACATTTTTATTATAAACAAATGTACTTTCTTTAGTTTTAAAAGGGCGGAGTCTCAATTATGCAGCTAATATATTTCACTTTTTTTTCTAAAAATCAACAATTGAAAATTTGTTACATTGAAATAATTTAAATGCTTTCTGAATTATTTTTATATTCTCAGGTTTAGATTCCATTTATTAGCCGTAATGCACGACAACAACGACCTTGCCTAAATGTATTAAAATTCATCGAAACATGAAACGCAATTGCATAATATTTTAAATACAAAGGGTTGTAAGTACAATTATTTGTTAAGATTTTTTAGTGCAGTAAAATAGCAGAAGAAGGGTAAAATGAAACTTTTTATTGTGTAATCTAAACAAGTTTAAGGAATAAAATTAATGTTTTAGGATTAGAACAAGTTTAAATATAAATTTAAGACTGAACGATAGCCAACGATTATAAAATATATATATTCATATAACGATAATGAGAATAGCGATACGTAACACTATAAAGCGATAAGCGAATAATGATGTTTACAATTCTGATGGCAAAATTTTGTTGTTTTGTTGCCACTCTTTTATTACCAAAATAAAATTTAAAAATAAATAGGAGCCTTAAATCGGCCCTGCTCGATGAAAAAGTTCGAAAAGAAATTTTGAAATTGAAGCAAAAAAGGAAGACGAAAAGAAAAGAATATTTATCGAAGAGAGTGTTCATAACTCATTGGTGCATGGAGTTTGCGCCACATGTCATAAGTTCTCTTAAACTTCCAATGCCGTCTCTTCGTCGGAGCTTGAATTTTTTTCGATAACCAACGTATGGCCATGATATGGACGATGATGTCTGAGAACGACTTCACAAGCTTTTTTGTGTCTCCTTAGACTTTATGTCGTGGCATACGGCCCCGATTGGACGGACAATCAACAATGGTCCTTTGAAAATTGGCTTGAGCTTTCGATCGCATTATTACGTTCAGTCGTACAATACGAGATCTCCTTGTTCAAACGAATGGAGGTGGCGATGAAATTTAAATCCCCCATTATTGGCCAAGTGTCTCTCGTGCACATTATGTACGCTTTCCACCCTGGGAGAAGTTAGAAGGTCGATCTGATCTTTACAGCTAGTTTCATTTCTTTTAAGAGTACCAAGCATAAGTTTTTCTTTTGGTCGATTTCCTGCAATTTCACTACCGTCCAATTTTGCCATTTTTACGTTATCCCTTTAATTTAGAGGCTTTACATTGTTTGCTGGTTTCTCAGTTTTACCTTTTTATATAATTAGGAAGTTCAAGTAAATTATTTTTATTATCTTTTGACAAGGATCTTTCTTCAGGAGCATGAATGGATTGACTACCTTTTTGGGAAAAGCGACTGCGCTCCAAGTTTCAATGCTATCATTCTCAGAATAAATGTTTTGTGAACCGATAATGTCTTCAGTTAAATTGTGGCTTGGTTTTGAAATTAATTGTGTATCGGCATGGAATAAATTTGGCATTGCTATTGGTAAAATGTCATCATCTAAAGCCGGTAATGAAGGTTCGTTAGAAGTAATGCAAATAATACTGGTTCATTCATACAAATGAAGTGCAGATGGTATCGATATACATAATGAACCGTTAGGTTCGTAAATGCATCTGGTTTGAAATTGTTATTGCCAATCAAATCATAGGATAAGCGAAAATGGCAGTTGGGTGCAAATGCCAACTTTTGACATTAAGTGACTAATTTTACGAACATTAATGGTTAAGGAAATCCAACCTATGGGCTTTAATTCGTGATCAACAACCTGCATCTTCATCAGTCCAAGGCTGAATTCTAGGTCAGTTGAACGCATGACTGTTGAATAACTGTGATATCTGAGAATGGATCACAGAGGGCTTGAATTTCGGTATTTTTGTTAATAATAGCAGGTAATAGAGCCAGGCTTATTTGCATTAGTTATAATGCAGTTTAGAGAATGAGATTCATTCGTTTTTGTGGCCACTTGTCTTCCTCTTGAGGTGCGATTGCTACTGCCACGGAACTATGTATATTTTGGACTTGTGGCGCCGCTTCGTGAGAAATTACTGGAACTGATTTTGCTTCCAGAATGCGAAAAAGAAGTATTTGATCGATTATTTGAATCCTCAGTAAAATCGAGATAAATTTCTTGGAGCAGCTATTGGTGAACCCGGTTTATGAGATGGTAAATTGTACATAAACGAACATGTCCTTTATCTCTACAACTCCAAGAAGTGATATCTCGAATATCATCAGTCGTTGGATTGTATTTGAGAAGCTCTTCATTATGAGAGCAAGTAGGTCTTCACTGAAATGTTGGTAATGAGCGTGATACGTATGAATAAAGTGACTTTTTCTCATGCTGCATATTACGAATTGCGTCAATTGCAGTTGCTCTATCGATTAGTTCTTCAACAGTAGAATAATTTTGAGTAACTAAAGCAATTTGTCGCTTTTCTTCAGTAATGTCGCCAATTATCATTGAAATGTTATTAGATTGTGGTATTGTAAAAGGAGCTTTTTCCAAGAGAGCGTCTTTTGCGTAAATGTAATTTACTAAGCTTTCATTTCTCTTCAGTTTACGATCACTTTGATGTGCTAAAAATTTTTGCATTGTGATGAGTCTTTTAAATCTTGATGCAAGAGCAGCTTTCTATTCATTCGTGTCATTGTAATGATAACCTTGAGTTATTTGCCAATTTTTAGCTGATTCGACGAGACGTGAGATAGCATTTGTCAATTTGAGTTCGTTTGCCTAGATTTCTAGTTTTGAAATTCTATCGACTTATTTTATCCACTCAGATTGCATTATCCATTATATTTCCTTGAAATATTTGAATATAATTTGACGTAGCATTAGTGTATGTAATTTGTATTGCATTTGGTGGATTTATTTGACATTCTAATAGCTGTTTTTGAGATTCCATTAACGTGTTTAAAACTGCAGCAATATTTGGATCAATTTGTGAAGGAGGTTGTGGAATTTGGCGATTTTTTTAATTCTTCAACTTGCATCTGCAGCTGTTAGATTTCGTTCAATACATCAGTGCTGTTCTGAAATGTTTTAGAATTTTCATATTGCCTTGCTAACTCAGCAGCATATCTAGCTCTTTTATACTGCTTAGGCGGTATATTTAAATATATTTTAAAAATATTAGAAATAAATCATAGTGAAAGTTTCAATCCTTAAGTTCGTTATTTTAAATATCATCTATAAAATTTCACTATTAAGATGGGTAAGATGGAGCAACAAAATAATTTGGCGATAAATAATCTATCTTGGTGAACAAAATTTGTAACACTTCAGGAGATTCTTACTAAGCGAAAGCTGTCGTTTCCATTGCGATCAGACGATTTTTGCAGATGCGAAATAATCTTGGCGAGATTGTTTTTCTCGAGAGTCTAATAATTCCATTTAGGCTTAGTGGTTGCGATCGAATTTTGAAAGTTTTAAAGTTCTTGAAAGTACCGTTTGCGCCATTATAAGATAAAAAATTAATGTTTTAGATGTAGAATAGATTGAAATATTAATTTATAAATGAAAGATAGCCGAAGATTATAAAAATATATATATTTGTTTAACGAGAATACGAATAGCGATACTTAGCAATACAAAGCGACAAGCGAATAATGATGTTAAACAATTCTGATGGCATAATCTTGTTTTTAAGTTACCACTAACTCTTTAATTACCAAAATAAAATTTAAAAATAAATTGGAACCATACACAAGAGACGAATAATGGACATACTTCAAAACTATTAACCAATACCTAATGTAACAGATCAAAACTTTATATAATGTTATAATTAGTGGATTGCGAACTTAATTGTAATGAAAATAAAGATAAGGCTTTTCATAACTTTATTTTAAATTGATAAAAATAGTGAGTCAGAGAATTATTTGATACGTTTCAATAAATTTTAAGTTCGTGAAAGGTAACAAAAAGAATTCTTACTAGCTTTTAATTCAGCTACAAAAAAAAATTATAAATTTCTGTGTGATACCCCTTGGTTGCTAGTCAAACCAAATGGAACTTGGCTTAAAGCAAAGTATTAGAAATTGTCTGAGTAGTCATGAGTACCTGTTATAGCTGCAGTTGCATTCTGGAAATAACTATTCAGTAAAAATGATAAAAGACCGTACGCATGTGAATTATGTGTTATAGAAATTTAAACACTGAGCACAATTCCTAATTTATATAATTTTGTTAAGTGTTCACTAATCCTACAAAACTATGCATATCTGCATTTATTCTGTTATGCATCTCAATATACTTCCTTTTACGAACCTAGATGTCAGGCTATATGTACAGATAATTTCGAAATACAAATAAAAATTCCATGATTCAGAAAAATCTGGAGAAATTACATGTTTCGATTCGAAGATGCACTGGAGCAATTTTAATTTATATTTATTTATTCTGATGAATAGTTTAATAAAATCATGATCTCATATATTACATTTTACCAAGACAAACTGTAGCGTAACTATTCATAGCTTTCGTTGCAATTAACAGTACATTAAAAATAATATCAATAAATTCTTCATGTTTATATTGATTTTTTAGTAAGTTTAGTAAACTCTTCAGAATAAAGATATAATAAAAGAAAATGCACCACCATTAACAACAATGTCAAGTAAATAAGGAGAAATTCTATTTATCTTGAAAATTTAACCACAATAAATATTATTAAAAAAGCATGATCTTGGGCTTAGTGACTTTAAAGCAGCACAATAATTTTGTATGCTAAAATAGGTTTTCAGAATTATCTTCTGATATTATACTCTACAAAACAGCAAATATTCCTTCAAAATTTGTGTAACACGTAGTAATACACAAGTGATTTAACATCTTTCACCTGAGAGTTCTTGCCGAAAAAACCCTCGAAAATTAAAATGCAATTTTAGCAAAAAAAAAAACCACCGTTTTTCCCATTTTTTTGGTGGGTGCAAATAGTTTAATTGAAAGACATTCTTAGCGATTAAATAATCAAAACATTTCAGCATAAAAATAAAACATGCGTGCCTCACCAGATGCTTCTGACAACACACTTGAAGATAAAAGCATGACTTTTCCCCTCTAGCAGTATTTAAAATAATTTCGTGAAGATAATTTTTTCCCACTCTTTTTTCTCTCTCTCTTTCTCTCTCTTCTCTCAATAAATAATCGAATTCATTGCGAAGTTATCGTAAGACACGACGAAAAAGAAAGACCGTAGGTTATGACAGCTTCCAATTATTATTTATGCTAAAACAAGAAGGATTTGAAAAGTCGTAGAGAGTAAAAGAAAGAATAACTTACAAAAACTTGAATGGGAGAAAACGGAAAATACTTTGGCACTTTTCAACGATTTCAAATACAAGAATGCCTTGAGGGGAAGTCACTGTTTGAAGTCGATTTTTCTATTTGAAGCATGGCAAAAGAACCTGATCCCAAGACTTGCCTTGGGATAATAAATATTAAAATTTGTGTTGCTTTAATGAGTTTATGTTAAATTCGTTTACGCAAGGAAGACATTTTGTGTTTTATCATTAACGATTTTTGAAACAGAAATCTTAAGTATTGAAAAGTCTGAGAGGAAGAGAAATGTTGTGCCTTATTAGTCTCATTTGGCTACGAAACCTGTGTCAATATTTAACCTAAACAAAAATGGAAACTTTGTGTTTTATGACCGAAGAGTTGTTTTAGGGCTGATCATTAGAAATATAAGAAACATTAATAGTTTTTCTTACCTTAGGAGCCTTGGTGAAAATCCTTTTGGAAAATGGAATTACGTTCAATTAAAGCCAAATGAATGATGTAATGAATGAATAAAAGTGGTCCGTAAAGTAATTAAATAATTTATTTTTGTTAATTTTTCTTAACATGTGAAATTTTAAGTTAATTAAAGATTAAGAATTCCCTTCAAAATAAAATCCATCAGCAGTAATTAGCTTCATTTTGTCAGCTAAAGGTTGTGTGAAAAATGTTTTTTTCTAAATTTTATTTTGAAATATTTTTCAAAGAGTGTAATAAATATTGGACTTCAGAAAAGGAGTTTGTATGTTTATAGAATAGAAGTCGTTCCTGAGAATTATCCGTTAATTTTCAGTCGCTTTTTATAATCCACTTCCAAAAAGGTATTAACATGGAAATTGTTTAAATTCTTTTGAAGTATTTTTGACTGTAGTTTTAAATTTAATTCTTAAATACCTAACTTCAACGAAATTTAATCGAATTCCTCGAAACATAAAATGACGCAGTATTTTTAAGAATTTAAAAAAATAAAATTGCCCTTCCCTGGAAAATTGCAAATACTTTGCTAAAGAGTATATAATTCATCCATCCATGCAATCCCAATTGTACTTTGAAAAACCCATGGAACACGTGAATACTCAATTTGATCCGCTTCAAATTATTTCAATAATGGAGAATATTCAGTTTTTTTCATTGATAAACACACAGTTTATCTTCGAAAGGATTAGAATTCAGGCATTGGATGATAAAAAAATGGTTATTTATAAAAAGGTGTATGCTTTTTCCAGAAACATTTATTATTTTTATATATTCTCATGATTCCAGCTATTTTTCAGCAATTTTAACTGTTTGTGAACAAAACAGTCGTTGATAATTGTAGCAACAGTGACAGCCAACTTTATGTTTCTCTTTTGATACACAAAATAATATTTCTATGGCAAGAGAAAAAAATTTCGCAGTTTGAAAAGAGTTAGTACTGACCGTTTCAAAGAAGTAGGAATGAAAATTCTTTCGCAAAGTTACTTTTAAGCTAATAATGAGAGTTATATCAAATCAAACTTTTTGTTACATATTTGGAACCCTAAGAAATCTTTGGAAGAGATGCATTTTATTACTCGTCTAATATGAAAACTGTAAAGTTATTTTTATTTTAAGATATCGCATATTTCAAATACGTATACAAATTTAAGAAACATGTTACTGTAACAATTTTCTTCTCTTATCTAACAATTTCTACGTTTTCTGCATATAAACATTCAGAACCAATTTAATACGTATTCCAAAAAATATGCAATAAATGCACCGTCTAAACAATAAAAAGAAAGTGCGTAATTTTTTTCATCTGAAGATTCATTCCTAAGAGCTCCAGAACTGCAAAACTCCCTTTCGAAAATGCATTATTTTTTTAAGATATATCAGAATCAATGTATAGTGCAGCTCAACAGTATGGAAATTTATGTGGGGTGCGTGACAGTGGGGTGAAAGCGCGCTAATTAAGTTTTTGGTAATTGCTTACCCCTACAAGCACCCCCCCTCCCTTTTCCGATGGTCTTATGATGTCCAAAACGTGTTTCACCTGCTGAATTTACGGCTAGTCGTAAAAAAGTGGTGCATGGTAGAGCAGCAAAACGGAATGTTTCGCTTCTACTTATTCTTTATGTCCTTGAAGTGCGAAACTGCAAATAGTCATTCATTAGAGAGAAAAAGAGCATTTCAAAGACTAATCCATGGATTCATAGCTGCAATTGCTTTTGGGTAATCTTTTGCCTTAAATTCAATTAACTTAGATATATATTCATGGCACCTAGTCCGGTTTTCATTCATAAATTTATATCGAGAACGTTTTCGCATTTAATTGCAAAATAACAGAAGTAAATTCTTTTATGTTATGTAATAAAATACGCCATTTGTGTGTGTGTAGCTAGATTAAGAATTGAAGCAAAACATTCTAAGCAAGTCGATGGATTATATTAATTTTTTTTAATATATTGGCTACTTATAAGAATAAAGGCGAAACCCACAAAAAGAGAACGTCCAATACCCTAATGGAAAACAATCGTCGTGATAGAGCAGAGTTTAAATGTTGCACATTTTATATTCGAGGACATTGAATTTTAATGTAATGCTTTCATCCAGCACAGCAAAGAGTAAAAGTTTAATTAGCCTTCTAGAAAATTACTCTCGTAAAATCTTAAACGTTTCTACATCACATTATATCAGGCATACGAATGAATTAACTCGAAAGCAATGTGAATTGAGAAACGAGCAGTGATCAAGCGCACTGCAAATAGGGTAATTTGCATGTTGATCTGTCATTTATTAACAGCTAAGCAAAAGAAAGACATATATGAAATATATTGAGAAGCTCGTGAATCATTGAAAGGGGAGTGTAACCGAAAATGTTATGAAAAACATAAGGAAGGAGCAGTTCGGATCCGCGACGTAGATTTTTCGTGAGAACGTCGGGACAAAATCATAAAACAAGTGTTAACAAGTATTAATTTCTAATTTAATTATCAATCTCTTTCATACAATTTTTAAGCAGAGTTGTGTAATAGTTACAGAACAGATGAATCACAAGCTGCCACAGTCCCTTGCTACATGTGATAAACTTGTAATTTATCTCTTCTGTAACCATTATACTACTCTGTGTAAGTATTGTATTAAAGATATTTATAATTAAATTACATATCAATACGAAACATTTGTTTTATGATTTTATGCCGACGTTTCCACGAAAACTATACGGCGCGGTTCCGAACTCCGCCTTCCATATGTTTTATTCAGAGTAGCTTTTGATAACGCCATCTGTTGACAGTATATAGAACTAAATTTCGCTTATGCGCAGTAAAACATTATTTACTACAAATGTTCATATTTCCCGTAATATTCAAATTTTTGAATTAAAATTTGAATACAATGTTTCTTTTATGTATTGTCAAGTATTCTGTAAGTTTCCAACAATTTGAAAGAAAACTCTGCATTTTATAATGAAAAAAACATGCGGAGTTTGAAATTTTCAATTTAATACCGATTTTTACGTATATTCTGATAAATATTTTTATTGTCTCACATTGGGTCCCAGTAATACTCCTCAAGCTCTTTAAAATGATATTCAGAATCAACCTCCTAGCTAAATGCGTTTCCTCGCTACACTTATTTATAAGCTTACATTAAGCTAATTCATAACAATCACAAGCAAGCGTCTTCACTGGTACGCTGACATCACAGGCAAAAAATACTATGCGACAAACTCTTACAGACATGATCTATCCGTTGTGGAGTCAACCATTCTTTTCGCATTATTAGTCTCGTGGTATTAGCGATTCAAATCTGACGGTATTTTGTCACACAGGAAAGTTCGTCCCACTATCACTGTAACGAGCTGAAAGACGTTTTCAAGTCAAAATTGTATTTTAAATACTAAAAGCACCAAATCTGCTGGTTTCAGAAATGTTACCATTTAAGTTAATAGCATTTCAGACTCCTGACTGTATAAATGCCACAGTAAATTAGACATAGGTATCTTTATATACATATCTTTATTAAGACTTTGAATGGGCTTGTTTTGAATAAAAATTTCTTGAACCCTGTTTGCCTGTATGTTAGTTGCTTATTCAAGTAATTTCTCTTTAGTTCTTTGGTTGCTTAAAACTTTTGTTTAGTTCTTTAACTCTATCGATACGTGACCTTCCCATACGTCCCTTCAACAAAAGACGATAGCCGTCCGAAACGTCCGAATGGCACTCTGAAATTTCCACCCCCTTTCGTTAAGTGTGATTGGTCGCGTTCTTTTTTCGTTAGAGTGGCTCGTCCAGATGCGTTTGGGGAAGAGGGGAGTTTTCTTACAATTCGGTTTTTGAGGGGGAAAGTGAATTTCCCTTATTTTTAATAGATGAGCTCTGAGTATTCCGTATTTTGAGGTACCTTTATTTAAATGGCCTTAGGAATCAGAGGGTTAATTGATTCTGACGTTTTATTTTTCATTTTTTTCATTCCATGCTATTCTAAGAAACATATTTAAGCAGTATGTCTTTTATCTTTTATATTCGTATATTTGGAATGCTTCTCACTTTCACTAAATTTTGTTTCTTAAAACTTTGTATATATCTTAGCTGATAGCTCTATGTTTGAGTTTTTCCCACCGCGAATGTGTCAATTCGTCGAAGGAAACAAAAGATGCGAAATGTTAGTTTATCATCAATTTTGTTGTTGCATCTTTCAGAATTCTTATGTTGTTAAAACAATTCTAACCTTTTAAATTTTATCAAGTAATTCCAAACATTTCTTCTCTCTGCAACAAACACTTTAGACCTTATATTTCAGCTTGCAACCATCCAAAACTAGTCGGGACATACGTAAACTCTAGGAGTTGTAATGTGGCGTGTCCTAGTAGCAGTCCTTTGTGTTCTATATTATCAGTGTAGTTTAAATAATTCCCTTTCTCATTAATCACCGAATCAATTCCCAAAGAAGTAATGTTTAGGAAAAAGGTTAAGAAAAAGATATGATGGTATAGTTTTGAAAAAATAAGGAGACATAAAAAGTGCATCTGATACCTGAAATACTTCTTGACATCCGATGACAGGTTTTCAACCAAGATGTGTATTAAATATATTTAAAAACAGAAAATGATCATTCTTATAAGTGATAACGTGGAAACTATCATTAATCTTTTTAAATAAAAATTCTAAGTTGCAAGATGTAACCTTTTCAACATTTTCAGACATTTAATTGGTAATTAATAAATTTTTTTTTCGTTTCTCACAAATGCTTTATTCATAATTAAGGCTTGATCACATATACATACATATTGTGAAATTCAACATAAGAGCACAATTGAAGTATTTGAAAAAAGAGGCAACATCAATTCGTGATCCTTTAATTTAGCAATTTTGAACGCATTACGGAATTTAGACCATTAATCAAATATCTTATTTTAATTTGAATTGATAACGAGTTTGTGTGAAACAACTGTAATTGTTTTTATATTTTACAAGGAATAAGCAAATATCAAAGCATTAAAGCCAACGCTGCATCGAAAGAGATGTCTAATAAATATCTCATGGTCAATGAAACCACCAATTTGCAAAATTAATAACAAGGAAATTCTTGGATTTATATGCCAGATTAATCTGGCAATCGGGCATTTAACAAGCCAACAAAGAGAGAACGGGGGGAAATATCATTCTCTAAAAGACTATTCTGCGGATTCTAAAATCTCATTTCTATTTCAGATACATCATTTTTATTTTCTTGCTAACCGTAAGTTAACATTAAGCCAGAAAGGTACTTTCATTTACGATTATCCCATGTCAGCAACAGCGTATCAGTAACGATGAATAATATGGAAAAAAAGTCCTTCGATTTACGAAAAAGAATGCACAAAATGATTCGATTGATTTTATCCACCGCACTGATCTAACGTTTAAGAATCTCTCATCCTAAAAAGTAAAATAATAATTGTGGTTTTAAAGGCTGTTTTGTGGATTGTTAAAAACCATTTTCTACTCCAAACGCAGTTCTTTGTATTTTCTACCCAACCGTCAGATAATTTGAAACCAAAAAAGGTACTTTCCAATACGATTGAATAGCCCATGTCAGCAACAGCGTGTCAGTCACGATGAATAATATGGAAAGAAAGTCTTTCGATCGCCTTCGCCGTTAGAAAAGGCTTCGACTCAGCACTGTTTCGGAAACATAATTTCTGATTTCATTAGCGGATCGGAATCGGTCCTCTTAATGGCTGCTCAACTAATACCCGCGAGCCATTCCGCCCCGATTTGCGGCACAGTATTAAAAGTCGAAAGACGCATTAGTGGGTGGAATGGAAGCGATCGCGTTCTTAATACTGATGGCTGACCAGTAGAAGAGGCGGGTTTCTCTAGGCCGGTTTCCTGCTTCGATTTCGGCAACTTAAGCAAAGCACAACATTCGTAATGAACAGGTTTATAATATTCATGGGTGAAGGAAAATTGCCACCATGATACCTGCTACCCGAAAGATTAGCATATTCAATCGAGCGTGCTAAACTTTAGGAGCTTTTTCCCGTTTCCTTATTCCCACACGTTTGTTAATATTCTTCTTCAAAAATTCTTCTGATTTTTTAAAAATTCTCCTCACATTCATGTATTATTCTGAGAATGAGTGCCTTTGTGTTCAAGTTGAAGCTTTGTTACGCTTGTTTACCGTATTCTCTAAGAATGTCGGAAATGCTATTCCCAGCGTATTCATTTTTCTGAAAAATACATTTTGTTATCTGCATTACTTTGAAAAATATCGACATTTTCCTGTTTTTGTTTCGTTGAAGACCTCGGAGTTTTATTTTTAACGTAGGACTACGTTCCTCCCATTGAGGTCCCAGGAAGGAATTTGATTCACACGTCAAAAAGCAACAAAACTTGGTATGGGAGATCCCTTATATTTAGGTAACTACATATGTTAAGAACATAACTAATGTCTTGTTTTAGAGATAAAGAGTTAACGACAGAAGTTACAAAAAAAATAAAAAATCGGAATTGTAGTTCAGCGACTACTGAGTCGCAATTTGGTCAAAAATACGCATGAATTTGTGACCCGATCCTCTATATCTCGGTAACTACACATGTTAAAAGCATAACTAATGACTTATTTTAGAGATACAGGATAACAACAGAATTTACAAAAAAACTTACTTAAACTTAAAAGTTTACGAGAAACAAAAAGTGAAACGAGTAAAGTAGTCCTAAGCCTTTAACATCAGTGGCTGTTTGAAAAGACAGCCTCCCGTCATTTTTTGATTTAAACATTAACTAAATCTTTCTGAAAGCTTTTTTTTGTTGTTACAACTTTTTAATATTTTTCTTCTACTTCTTTATATAATTTTATAATTTAGTCTGGCGCCGTCTAGTCAACATAATGGCTCTTAAGTCAAAAAATCAAAACAGAAATAATCAAAAATCTCAATTACTTGAAATTAAATTTCACATAGTTTTTTATTTACAGGCCAGCAAAATGTCTTTAATGAAAGTTAAGGAATTCTATTTATCATTAATAAGACACAGTTCTTTTCTGAATGCTTTATGTGAAAGCCATTTAATTTCAAGAAAATCACATAGACTACTTATATTAATAAATAAAGAAATTTGAAATTTTAGTCTACTTTTTAAAATGACGAAGAAGAAAGTCATAATTTGAACTCGCTTTACTTTTAACATAGCCTTCACCATGTATTTTTCATATCAAGATTTGAAAAATAAAATTACAAAATTTTACTTACTTTGAAGAAGGCGCTCGAATTCCCTATTCTTTTTTTAATGTACAAAGACTATTAAAAGTACTTTAAAAATACCATAATAGAGTGCCGTTACACATAAACCAAAATAATGCATTCTATTGATTCATGTTAGAAGTTTCCCTATGAAAAGTTTCTTATTTAAAACAAGAGTCTGAAATTGTTGCACCATCACTTTTTATTGTTTTCGGTCTGAATAAAATTCATGGATTGATTGTAAGGAAATATTGTTCCATCTTCAAAAGAAATAGAGATTTATTCCGATGAAGTCTTTTTCAAAACTTCCTTTTCTATTAAAATTGTGAGTTTTTTCATTAAAAGAAAAGTAATCTTCTCGTTGCTTTATAATTACCGAAGAAGATAATGTTTATTCAAGAATTCAGTAGAACATAACAGAAGTTTTATACCTTATTCTTTATAGTATATAATTAAACAGAAGGATTTTTTTTCATCTCGAGGCAATGATTTCATTAGGCGAGGAGTAATGAGGCAATGTAAGTACCAGAACAGTAAAATCAGTCTCTATTTCTTTACTTATTAGGATTTTCCAAAACTCCTAATACAAAGGATATTTTTAGCACTTCATCTCGAAAACGTTATAAGATTATTAAGGAAAGTATGATAAACTAAACATAAGAACTGCATATGATAAATTTCTTCATTATGTACAGTGAAACTTGTGTCTATAATGATGCCTATAACGATACTTTCTTTGGTCCCAATGGAATTCCTATTCACTCAATGCATTCTGAACATACATATAACGATAATCACTTTTTAGAAGCACTTCTCTTCTGTGTCACCAAATGGTCCAGAATGGTGATACAGGGTGATAATTATTGAGCTATATTAGAAAAATTACCTTGATAACTTTTGAACCGGTGGCGAAATTCAGATAAAACTTGGCGGTTGAATGCAGGGCATGTTGGGATTTTTTTGAACATGCCACTCTTATTGTTGTTGTTGACCATTTTTCGTTGAAAATGTCGAAATACAGCCTTCCTGAGCGTATATCGATCTTCAAGGCCTACTATTCGAGCAATAACAGCCTGATTGCTGCTCAAAGGAAATTTGCGACCGAGTACAAGCTGAAGACAACCAGTCCAAGTGTTATAACAATCAAAAATGTGATTGAAAAGTTCGAGAGAACTGGTAGTGTCGATGTCTGGACACCTCAGCGATTTTTGCAGAATTTTGCTCTTCGTCTGCGCCACGTCATAGCCATTGATGGCAAGCACATCGAACATGTTATAAACTAAATCCGAATATCTGTAGTTACTTTTAAAATTTGAATAAAATTTTTGAACTCAGTAGTTTTTGAAAATTTTATTTTTTATTTCATATAGCTCAATAATCGTCACCCTGTACCAGCAGAATCGGGAGAAGGAGTTAGAAACCAAAGGCTGTTGTAACGGTGGGGCTGGGGGGGGGGGCACGGTTGGCTAGCAATTGGAATGTGCACAGTTGTTCGTTGCCTCTATATTCATGTTCTGTCGAACTTGTTCATTCGCAGTTAAAACATCTGTGATGAACTCCTTAAATTGCCTCAAGTATAAGTGTATGAAATTATCATTTGCTTAAACAAGTAAGCAAATAAAATTAACACATTATTTTCAAGAATATTATTACGAAAAAAATTATGTTTACATCTCCCTTTTATGCATACTTTGATTGTTATTAATTCTTTTATGAAAATTCTCTCTTGGAAGTTCTTAAAAAAGGGTCTAAATAATTTAATGTTTATGAGGTACAATTTTATATCAGCGAGTATTCACATAAGATGAATCAATAAGCTTAATGAAATTGGATATTATATAGTAAATGCACACGTACATAAACATTGGATGCCAAAATGTCCTGTCTATAACGATAAACTGCCTATAACAATATTTTTTTATATCCCTACAATATCTTTATAGACAGGTTTTACTGTAGATTACTGTAGTTGATGTTTGGTAAAGATTTGTTCATCTGTTTTATTGTTGAACCTTGTTATTGGAACTTACTGATTTCAAAATGAGTATAAAATATAGTCATGAAGTTACAATAGAAAACAAGGATTTTTTGTTAATCCTGTGAATCCCTTTTTTTATATGTACTTATAATCCACTTTTTGGTTTGAAATCTCAAAATTCGTCTTTTTTCAAACTTGAAAAATTGAACTTGAAATAATATGTTGCTATTATCCGGAATTAAAAACGCATGAAAAAAACAGGACAGAATTTATAACAAAATGTAGCATTATATTACGATAAATATTGATTAGCTCAAATTTCATCATAAAATATTGTGAAAGAGAAATGTTTATTAAATACGGTTATTTCAAATATCCTACAAAAATTTCCAAAAACTTCTGATAAAATAAACTAGAGGACTTAATATGGAGAGAAAAATGGTTGCATACTTCCACTTTCAAGTTAATTGAATTCTTAGAATTCTGTAACCGAATTTCGAACATCTTAACAATATCTGACCTGACTTAGCTTAGAGATCTTCTCGAGTGAGAAGTTAAACGGAGCTTGACGAATTTAAATTACTTTTACATTTTTATTTCTACTTTTAGAGCTGTCAGTTTTAAATTCCAAATTTGTTTTCTTCTTCTACTTCTTGATGCTTCTTCTTCTCTTGGGATAAAATAAAAAAGACAATATTTTTATTATCAAAATTAATCCTCTTTGGATTTTTGTTGGTATTTTATAAAAATTAAAATAAGGATTTTATTAATCATAGTGCACGATACAATAATATTATATTACAATATAGTGAAAGGGAACAATATTTATATTTTATATCGATTAGAGTTTGTATTATTCGGTATAAAAGAATCAAATTTATTTATATTGCATCAAAATTTAAAAATTATATAACGTATCCATATAAATAAAGGTGTAAATAATTTTTTTAACCTTTGCTTTTACAATTATCTTACCGAGTGTATTTTTTGTTACCAGAAAACAAGTGTTTTGTCAAACATTTAAATTTTATTACTTTTTTTAAAAAAATTTAAATTAAAAATATCTCAAAAACATATTGCTTGGATTCATAATGATTTTACATCTTTAGTATGAAATATAGGTTTCATACAAAATAGTTATTTTTAAAATACTAATTTAGCACTTTTTAAAAATATATAAATATTAATTTAAGAGTCAATTAACTGCACAGATATAAAATGCGAGGTCAATTCAAAAAGTAAGCGTTGTTTGTTGATTAATAACAGACACTCTCAAATGCCTAAATATTATTATATTGTTTTGAAAACTATTTTTCGGAATAATAATCATTCAAATTGACGTACTCGTCATAACGGTTTACAAGGTTTGAAATTTCTTCGTCAAAGAAATTTGCCATCAAGGATTGAAACCACCCTAAAACACCATCACTGATCGCAATGTCATCATTGAAGTATCCATAATTTTTCACTGTTCTATGTGCTTAAAGAGGTGGTAGTAACTCGGTGACAAATTATGTATACTGAAGGAATCATCAAAACATTTCAACGAAACTGCTGTAAAATTTCTCGCCTGAGAGCAGTAGAGTATTATTGTGGAACAAGACCTCACCATAATTCAGATGCTGCAATGTCTGTTTTGATGTTTCGTTTATGTCCATAAATGTTACACAGCTCGCGATAAATCATAACTGCCTAACTATTTGTCACACGCAAAATTCACAGTACTCCATGAATTTCCCATTGTTCGGAATTTTCTATATCAAAGTTCATTTTCAATTAATTTAGCGGATTAATTAACAGCAACACTGCCTTCTAATTCCATTCATCAATGCCTAAGGGACATCTGAGGACAATGCGACAAGAATGACGCTGCTATTCCCGACTGTTTTATACATCTGCGTAAACGGATCTTGCTTCAGAACTACCCTCGTATAAGCCAAAAAACAGGGAGTTGAATATTTAAAGAATATAGTGATTGTTAATAGTTATGACCAAATATGTATATTACTAAAAGTTCCGCTGTTTAGTAAAGTACCCATGTAACAAATGTGCCTGCGCAATAAGAATAGTGCCACCTATGGTGGTAAGGCGCCGATACTAAAAGACTCAGAACTGTGGAATGACGAGGTGAATTACAACAATGAGTCCAAATCCGAAACCCCTTTGTAATAGCCAGAGTTAATGTATATTTGTGTAATTTCTATATTAATGTATATTTGTGTCATTTCTATGTTAATATATATTTGAGTCGATTCTATGTTAATGTATATTTGTGTCATTTCTATGTTAACATATATTTGTGTCGATTCTATGTTAATGTATGTGTCCTTTCTATGTGAATGTATATTTGTGTCCTTTCTGTGTTATGCATATTTGTGTCCTTTCTATGTTAATGTATATTTGTGTCCTTTCTATGTTAATGTATGTGTCCTTTCTATGCCAGTGTATATTTGTGTCCTTTCTATGTTAATGTATGCGTCCTTTCTATGCTAATGTATATTTGTGTCCTTTCTATGTTAATGTATATTGGTGTCCTTTCTATGTTAATGTATATTTGTGTCGATTCTATGTGAATGTATATTTGTGTCCTTTCTATGTGAATGTATATTTGTGTCCTTTCTGTGTTATGCATATTTGTGTCCTTTCTATGTTAATGTATGTGTCCTTTCTATGCTAGTGTATATTTGCGTCCTTTCTATGTTAATCTATATTTGTGTCTTTTCTATGTTAATGTATAATTGTGTCCTTTCTATGTGAATGTATATCTGTGTCCTTTCTATGTTAATG
>BGPR01000061.1:123383-133535 GCA_013235015.1 Araneus ventricosus
TTTTTAACCCTTTGACTGCTCAAACTTTTAATACTTTTTACGTCAAACTCATCTAATTTTCAATGAAATTTACATGATTACAAATTCTAAGAACTTTTAGTGCTTTTAGCTCTTACAAGTTTTTGTTATTTTACAAGTGTTTTAATTACATGTAACTACTATTTTAACAATTTGTTTGGCGCAGTATAGTCAATAATGGCTCTTGCGCCATAAAAAGTCAACAATCCAATCCATTTTTGCTTTAGTATGAATCATAATTGGAATCAGTTATAACCAATAGTCTTTCTTTTTCGTTGTGCTTTGCAATGAATTCGATTATTTCTTGAGAAAAGAGAGAGATAGAAAAATAGTGAGAAAAATTTATCTTTATGAAATTATTTTAAATACCGCTATCGGGAGAAAGATATGCATTTACTTTCATCTTAAATTTGTTGTCAGGAGCGTCTGGGGAGGTTACTATATACTGTTTTTCCGGTGGAATATTTTGATTATTTAATTTCTAAGGAAAACTTTCAATAAAGATGTTTTAATCCACCATAAACAAGAGGAACGAAGCACTTTATTAGGTGAAAAAGTGCGTTTTATGTTTTGTGTTTTTCTATAATCATTCTCGAATAGATGATGTTAAATCATTTTGTCTCTTCTGTGTGCTTTAGGTTTTACTTCTTTAAGACTTTTAACTTTTTTGACAATGATTAATTTTATATAATATTGATGGAAATGCGACTTTAACATAAAAAATAGAAAGATGACTTCACTGCTATTAATGTCACTATGCAAAAGATCGAGCTGATTAATCAAAAATATTTTTTTTATTTCAGATTAAATTTTAAGATAAATAGAATTGATTCTCTCTTTCTAGTTCAAAAGATATCTGCTTTCTTGTCATTTCAATTTTATTCATCAATCATTCACTAATTTTACTAAAACTGAACATATTGCTGCGAGCCTGTAATGTCACTTGACAGCCATGTTAGACTATGGTTGGGAAGAGACATTTACAGAGGTTTAATTGGATGCCGGAGGAATAGAAGTCAATGAAACATGACCTTGACGAGAAAGTTGGCGACTTGCCAATACAATGAATGTCCTCGAAAATACTAGAATTTTCTCTCTCTTTATTATGGACGGAGTTATTGAGAATCTGCGACAGATGTCTATGTGACGTCACATTCTGTCGGAAAAGGGTATAAATACCCATCTACTCAATGACAAATCAGATATCTTTGGAGTCTTGCTTACATTCTGATTTGATAAGCTGTTACACGCTGAGCGCTATTGTTGGAGATGTTCTTATTATTTGCTGTCTGCTTGTGTTGCTAATTTGTGCCAGTGATGTTCTTTTCGTGCTACCTATTTTTCGAGTTTTCTGGAATATTCGTGAAATAAAGCGTCATTTTCAATTATCCAACTTATGGACTAATTTCACTCTACGCACAACGAAAGTTTTGCTTAAAAAATTTATTTTAAAATTAATTATTGAAAATTATGTGAAAGCGTCTACGTCATAGAACGTATTTGAACCCTTTCAAGTTCCTAAGAACACTTATTTCGAAAACTGGAAGGGAAGATATTGAGCTTCTATCGTTTTGCGTTCTTTAAGGCATAAAGGTTATCGCACCGTGCATTTATTAACAAAGATTAAAAATAAAAAAGCAATCTAATCACAAATTAAGTAAAAAATTTATAACTACAATATAAAATACAAAATTGGCCATATTAATTCAATCATAGTAATTTTACTACTGCTAACATAGACCAATGATTAAAATGTAAATATAGAATTATATTATGTAAATTTGATCGAACTTATAACCTAATAAATCATTAAAAATTTAATTATTAAAGTTCTAATGTGTGAACTAGTATCTATACATCAAAACATTTCATAAAAAGGCAATTTTTACAAACCGTAAAAGAAATTACCGTCGCAATAAGGATGAGACAATGATATAACATAAATCAAATTTAAAACGGCAAGTGTCACTAAACATTTATCATGTAAACATTAATGGAATCCATTTACATTCAGTTTCATAAAAAGTAACATTATGTAACCAAATACAAAACGTTCATAATCTCGTTAGCAGCTAAATCGTACTAATTACTGCAGCTTTCTTTTGTTTTGAGAGAAGTTCTTAAACTTTAATTTACCTCAAATTTTCAGAAATAAAAAATTTAATCAATAAAGGTTGCGGAATTACCTTATGGTTCAGCTCTAATCATGCTGTACACCATTTATTTGTCTTTAATAGAAACCACTTCCGTTTTGCAAAAATGCTTTATCATGGCTGTGAAGGTAAGGAAAAGTATTTTATTAATGTTTCTAATATTAAAAATGAGGAACTCCAAAACAACTTTAAGGTACATTTCACCCTATTCTTCTACTTTTATCCTTACAAATAACTGGCTGCTATAATTAAAAAATGAAAAGTATCTAGAAGCAAGGCAAGACATACGGATAAATGTATTTCTTTTCCTCGCAGATTTTTCAACACATGCAATTTATGTTTCAAAAAACGTTAATGATGAAACTCGAAATCTTTTCTTGAGTAAACGAATTAACGACAGGCTCATTAAAAGACCAAAATTTTTATATTTATAGTCCCAATGCAAGTCTTGGGATTCGATGCCTTTGCCATGTTTCAGAAGGAAAACTCGACTTCAAACAGAATGACTTCCCTCAAGGCATTCTTGCATTTGAAATCGCAGAAATGTGTCGAAATATTTTCCGTTTTCTCCCATTCCAGTTTTTGTAAATTATTCGCTCACTCTTTCACTTTTCAGATGCTCCGAACTCTTTTCTTGTTTTAGCATGAATAATAAGTGGAAGCTGTCATAACCTAAGTTGTGTGTTAAAATAACTTTTGGAATGAATTCGGTTATTTCCTGAGAGAAAAGAGAGAGAGAAAGAGTAAGAAATAATTATCTTTACGGAATTATTTTTAATACCTCTGACGGTTGAAAGTCAGGCTTTTAATCTTAAAGCTTCTTGTCAGAAGCACCTGGTGATATTTCTATTTTTTATTTTTTTCGCTTGTAACTTTTCATTATTTAATTGATCAGGAAGTTCTTTCAATTAAGATATTTTCACCCACAGAAAATAAGATTAAAGATATACTTTTTTTATTAAAATATGGATTTAACTTTTGAGGTTTATTGCAACATTTCCTGTATAAAATATGTTAAAGCGTTTGTGTCATTACCCTGAATTTTAAGTTTTTTCCTCTTTGAAATAATTCTACGAAATGAGACTTTATCCTAAGAAAATAGGAATTGTCGATGTTTATAGGAGCTAAATTTCAATTGGCAGTGCTGAAAAGGTTACGTGAACTGGAAAAATTTTAAAACACTATTGTTATTGACCAAAATCGGTTTAATTATTCATAAAAAAATTTTGTGGTATCGAATTAAAATTTTGGAATAAATTGAATTTTTCTACATTTTCTAGGCTTTTGCTCCTTCAGATATTAAATGCTTTATTTCACTTTATTTTTCACAGAATACAAATGTACTCTCCAAGGCAGTTGCACTGAATAATATATAAAATCTGCGCAATACCATACATGAATATATTGAGACACTGGTTTAATTACGACAGATATTTCGAACTTAACGTATATAATAAAAATAACCTTTTAGCAGAATATGAATAGATATTTAATCAAATTTCAGAGGCGGAAAATTGAATTTTCAGTTAATTTTTGTAAAAAGGCCTAGACAATATTATAAAAAAGTAAATAAAATATATTCAAAATGATATAAACTCTAAATAAGACAAATTAAGCGTGAATAAGTAATGTATAGAGAAGAAATCAGTTAAAGAATTAGAAAACTAAATATTTAACGAATAAAGAATATATCATGTTTATAAGCAAACAACTAATTTTTCCGAGTTTTATCTTACTATTAAAAATTATTTATTTAAGAAAATTAACAAATTAATGCCTCATTGGTTTTATTCAGAACATTCAGTAAATATGCCAAAAATTGTTAGTATATTTAAATGTGAGAAAATATTTCAGACCGATTTTGGATCTTTTCTAATTTAATTTTATTGTGTATTTGAAAAGAAAACCTCATTCTGTAATTCCATTTAACCCTCTGACACCGAGCGAGGCGGTCTAAAACTTCCCCCTTTACAGTGACGAAGGCCGGTATGAGGCGGTTGGCTTCTTCTGAGGGGAGGTTCTGAGATCGCTTAGGAGATAAGAGTATAAGGTGGATCCAATCCTCCTTGTCAACCACAGCCCATTTTCCTCCGCCTTGAGGGAAGGCTATAGCGGGGGTGAGGTTGAGGGGAAATGACCACCCAGGTTAGGAGAGTCCAATTCAGGTCGCTTACTCCCAAAAACTCCCGGTCTTAAAGGGTTTTAGAATAAAATAGTCGCCTCGGGATTAAAGAGTTAAAAGTCAATTTGAGAAAATTCAATTGCGATGACAGTCACCCAACAATTTTTTTTGCGAAATTCGTTTAAACATTTAACTAATTGTTTATTAACTGCAAAGTATGAGGCAGCGAGTCTGAATTAGTCATCCAAAACCTTAAGCTGTGCTTATATCTTAGGCCAACATTTGAAGCAGAAAGTGTGAGCTATTGATCGACTTCTGGCAGTTATATTGGTAGAGAGAAAGAGGAACAACACACAAAAAGATTTATTAAATTTCCTCTTAAAAATCCTAAGTAATAAAAAAAAAACATTGATTGAAAAACATAATAGAAAGTGTTTATGCCTATTTTTCATGAAAGCTTTTACATCTGATTGGTATTTATCCACAAGCTAAAAAAATAAAGCTAAAGCTAGCTTCCTGCATTGAAGTCAATACTATTGGGACGTCGCTTCCGAACAAGCTCATCAAATTGACGTTTACGCTGTGAAGAACTCCCCTCAATCACTGGATACTGATTTTTACCAGGATGGTTTCTTTTAATTAATTCAAGCTACGACGAATGTATCAATGACGGTGGCGAATATCTGGAAAAATAACCAAAAGTTTGTATTTTGTTATGCCATTGTATGTTTCTCTTTCTAATAAAGTTCCTTTGTGAAAACGAAAGACGAAATTTACTTTCAGGAACGTCTTTCCTATACATCTAAGCCATTCAACGTTTATTAAGTAAACATGAAATTACTCTATTTTCATTCTCTTCCGAGAAAATCACCATTAGACAAAGAATAAGCAGATAAGCAAATGTTTACCTTTCGTTAACAGATAAATGCGTCTAATTACTTCTACTTTATGTTATTTAGTAGGAAGATCCTTAATTTTAATTGGCTTAAAATTTCCACGAAAAGAAAGTGACAAAAAGAATATGTGTAATTACTTTAGAGCCCAACTTTAATAATTTTTTACTTTACTCGCTTGTTTGCTTTTAATAAAATGTAATTTCATTTCACCAATCTATTTAAAAACTCCATCGGTTTCAATAAATAACTTTATTAATATTCTTGTATTTCAAGTGAATAGTGCCAAAACAACTTTACGTTACATAACCCACACTTTTTCAGTTTCTGACCATTAAAATTTTCACTTGTGCTCAAAATTGGTAGGTATCTCTTAGCAATAAACCATTTGAGGCACAATGTTTCTCTCTCTCTCAAATTTTTCAACAGATGCAAGTATGTGTGTTTCAAATCCGATAATGATGAAAATAACTTTCTTGAGTAAACGAATTTAACGCAAGGCTCATTAAATAACAAATTTTTTATAATTTATTATCCCAAGGAAAGTCTTGGGATTCAAATCTTTTGCCCGTTTCAAAAGGAAAACTCAACTTCAAACAGACTGACTATCCCTCAAGGCATTCTTATATTTGAAATCCTTGAAATGTGTCGAAGTATTTTCCATTTTCTCCCATCCTATGTTTTGTTAGCTTTTCATTCATTATCTGTCTTTCTTTTTTCACTTGCTTTTAACTATTTTCTTGTTTTATCAAAAATAATATTGGGACGCTATCATAATCTACTCTTTCTTTTTTGTTGTGTGTTAAGATAACTTTGCAATGAATTCGATTATTTTTTGAAAGAAACTGAGAGAAGAGAGAGACAGAAAAGTGAGATTATTTATAAAAAACGCCGACGTTGGAAAGTCATGCCTTTATCTTAAGGCTTGTTGTCAGAAGCATCTGGTTAGGTTGGAAAGTCATGCCTTTATCTTAGGGCTTGTTGTCAGAAGCATCTGGTTAGGTTGGAAAGTCATGCCTTTATCTTAGGGCTTGTTGTCAGAAGCATCTGGTTAGGTTGGAAAGTCATGCCTTTATCTTAAGGCTTGTTGTCAGAAGCATCTGGTTAGGTTGGAAAGTCATCCCTTTATCTGAGGGCTTGAAGGTTTTTATCATCTAATTGCTAAGGTAGACTTTCAATTAAGGTATTTTCATCCAAAATATTGGAAGAACGGGTAATATCGGACGACGGCTAGTATCAAATATGCGTTATTTCTTAAATTTGCTAGAGGAGGCGGAACCTGTCAAGACACCAGGGTGTTGGGTGAAAGTTCACATGCCACCATATTTAGTCAAACGTCAGTATTGTTGTAAAATTTAGTTTTTTTAGGGTTAATTGAGTGAACGAAGATAACTTCAAGTTGTCATAGTTTGCCTGTAAGTGACTATAAGTTGGTTTTCTGTTTATTGTTGAAAACAACATTAATTGTCTTTAAAGTTTAAGATTGTAAATCTCCTTAGGGTTACTAATACATATGTTGTAAGAGATGTTTTGTTCCATGATGTTTCGGGTTGTATCGGACACAATGGTGCTAGCACACCTACCACAATTTTGAGTTTGCTCGGACCTTTAAAACAAGTAACAGACAAGCAGACGGAGGAAGTTCGAGTCGTCTTAGAAAATGATAGCAGTACAAGTACTTCTCTTATTGAGGATTTTCCCAACGTCATCTCAAGTTATTTTAGAGGAGAATCACCACTTCCTAGAAGATAGAAAAGGAAGATAGAAAAAGAAAAAAAAATCAGTTCAAGTAAAAAGATCAAAATTGATTACACTTCGAACATCCAAAGAAGACTTGAAAATGATATGAAAAAATGGAGCTAAAATCTGAAGAAAAAAAGACAAAGGGAGGTGAAAAGAGTCACTGCATCTTCTGTGCTGAAACCTTTGAAGAAGACTTGATTCAGTGTCAGATTTGTGAAGGCTGGGCTCACGAAAATTGCCCGATTTGAAGGAAACAAACTGTTTTATGAATGTTATGTTTATTTTACCAAAAAAATGTAAACACAGAATGCATTTGTCTTTAAAACGAATTTTTAACTTTTCAAAGACTGAAAGCTTTTTAATTTTTCTGATTTATACCTCTTTCTTATCAAATATTCACTTAGTTTTAAGATATGTTATTTGTACTTTTATAAATTTCTCAAAAATAACTCTGCTTTATAGTAAAAAAGTTGTCTGTGAAACCAAAAGTAATTATCTTCTCAAATATATTTTTCATGTCCGATACAACCCGCCAAAAGTAAAATTGATAGAAATGTAATGACTATAAAAAGTGTGAAAAAACGATTGATATTTTTATCTTAGAAAAACATGTGTTAAAATGTGCTTTCATAGAACATTATATTTTTGTATGAAGTATAATCTGGTCAAACTGAGTTGTAAAAATATTTTATAATATTAGTGAAGCTTAGGTGTCCGATACTACCTGATCTTCTCCTATACAAAAGGAATAAAATATTTTGTTTAATGAGAAAATGCTTTTTATGTATTTATTCATTTTAATTTTTTTAAAAAAAATTTTAGGTGGGGTGCAACTATTTCCAGGTAACGGGACTTTAATATAATTAAACTAAACTAAACCATTTCCAGGTGGAAAATGTTAAATCATTTTTGCCACTTCTGTGCATTTCAATTTTTACTTCTTAAAGAGTTTTCGATTTTTTTGCAGTGCATAGTGTTTTGTAATATCAATGGAAATGCGAATTCAACATGAAAATAGAAAGAAAACTTCAATACTATCAATTTCACTATGACAAAGATCGAGCTGCTTTCTTAAATATTTTTTGTTATTTCAAATTCAATTTCCAAGATGAATAGAATTTATTTTCTTTTCCCAGGTCTTTCTTCCAAAAGATATTGCATTTTTGGCATTTTAATTTTATTCATCAATCATTTACTGACTTTTCTAATATCTGAACATATTCATTCATAATTATATAGTAATCGATATAATTTATACTACATCAATAATATTTCAAATACTAACGCTAACACACACTAATGATTAGAAAGTAAATCGAAAAATATATTATATAAATTCTCTATTAAAATTGTAACCAAAAATAATTATGCAATTGTGATTAAATTTCTAATGAGAAAAATAGAATCTTTATACCAAAACAATATATAAAATTAAGCAATTACTAACCTTAAGAGAATTGACCAAAACGATAAGGATTCTACAATAAGTAATGTAAACCCTATTTGAGGAGAAAATATCATTAAATATTTATCACTTAAACATTAATGGTATCCATTTTCATTCATATCTGTAAAGTTTGATAACAAAATAAACCGATGTTCACAGAATCATTAACAGACAAATGAGATTAATCAGTCCACCTTTCTATTTTTTTCCGATATATCATTAAACTTTAATTAATTTTAAAATGTCTAGAAATGAAAAAATTCATCAATAAATATTATATTATTACTTTGTGGCTCAGTTTAGTCATTCTTTACATCCCTCATTTGCCTTTAATGGAATCCAATCCCATTTTTCAAATATGTTTACTCACGTCTGCTTAGGTAATCAAAAGTAATTTATAAATGTTTCTTACATTTTAAATGAATAAATACAAGACATCTTAATGATACATTTCACACTTTCCTTCTATTTTTCTTTAACCCGCGAGGACGAGCGTAGGGCTTCGTAGGCCCGGGGTTCTGTTTTTTCAACAAAACGAGCAAAAAATTACATTTACTTTAATAGGAAACATTTGCTGCAATAGTATACAGGATATGGAATATTAATAAAATAATATTCAGATAAATTTTTTCTCGGAAGCGTATTAAATTGAAGAAGATCGATGGATGCTTGTATTTCCAAAGTATTTATGAGAAGGTTGGCTTTCTCGTCCAAAATTACTTGAAGTCTCCAGGATATAAGTATTAATGCTACATCTGTCTCATCGATAAGCATTTCCACGACTTTTTAACCGATTATATAACTTTTGCTACACCAAGGTTTTTCGTGTAGTTGTATGACAATGTTGTGTGTAAAAGTTCTCATATTTTTGCGATGTTCTGACGTAGGACTACGTTCCTCCCATTGGGGTCTCAGGAGGGAAATTGATTCACATGCCAAAACGCCATAAAACTTGGTATGGGAGATTCTCTCTATATATGTAAATACATATGTTAAAAACATAAATAATGTCTTATTTTAGTGATAAAGAGTAACAACAGAAGTTACAAAAAAACTTACTTAAACTTAAAAATTTAAGAGAAACTGCGAGAAACAAAAGAGTCATGCGAGTAAAGTAGTCCTACGCCTTTAACATCAGCGGATGTTTGAAAAGACAGTCTCCAGTCATTTCTTACACTATTTCTTAATACCACCTATATTACCGTTTACTATATCATTTTTTAACTCCAGCTTGCTTCTAAACAATCGGTGGACTTACAAATATCAAATTCATTGTCTAATTTCTTTTCACAGAATTGGACTTTTCATCTCTAAACAATTCAACAGCAACAACTTTATTTTATTTATCAATCGATTCTTAATTAGTTGATTTTCAGCTAAACGCTTTTCTAATCTTTACATCTCATATTTGTAGTTCGAATGACGATAAATTTGAGCGATCTAGCAGTTCTCTTTAGCAATCCTATACAGAAACGTGAGCGAGTGCATCGTGCTTCGGAGAACCTACCGACAGTTTTCTGTGATAGCAAATGAGGGGAAATTCTTGAAACATCTGTGGCTACTGTAAATCTGGAATTTTTTCGTTGCAGAGTTAATTTTCTGTAAGAATTTATTATTATTTATTGGAGCGCAAGAATTGGAGCCTGTAAGAATTTATTATTATTAATTGGAGCGAATTTATTATTATTAATTAGAGCGTAAGAATTGGAACCTGTAAGAATTTATTATTATTTATTGGAGCGCAAGGATTGGAGCCTGTAAGAATTTATTATTATT
>BGPR01000061.1:140857-155821 GCA_013235015.1 Araneus ventricosus
AGATAACTTTGCAATGAATTCGATTATTTCTTGAGAGAAAAGAGAGAAGAAGAGACTGAGGAAAAAATTATCGTTTCGAAATTATTTTAAATACCGCTGAAGGGTTTAATTCATGCCTTTATCAGAAACTTGTTCTCAGAACCATCTGGTGAGGTTTTCCTGGTTTATTTATTTTTTTGCTGGATATTTTTGAATATTTAATTGCTGAGGAAGTTTCCTCAATTAACATTTCTCACCCACCATAAACAAGAGGAATAAAACCTTTTATTTTGCTGAAAAAATGCGTTTTATCCTTAGGGTTATTTTGCAACCATTCTTGAATAGAAAAAGAATTTTTGCCACTACTGTGAATTTTAATTTTTACTTCTTTATTACTTTCTGCTTTTTTGCCGTGCATATTTTTATATATTATTGATGGAAATGTAATTTTAGCATGAAAATAGAGAGATGACTTCATTGCTGTTAATATCACTATGCCAAACAATGATCGAGCTGCTTAATCATAAACATTTTTTATGATTTCAAATTAAATTTCTAAATGTATATAACTGATTTTCTTTTTCTAGATATTTCATCCAACAGATATAGGCTTTCATGTCATTTTAATTTTATTCATTAATCATTTACTAATTTTACTAAAATCTGAACTCATGCATTTATAAAATTATTTATTGAAAATCTTCGAAATTGTGTTCGACATCGAACGTAAACTGAACCATGATTAAGATGGGTTTTTTAAAATTATTTTTCTTGATTTCTCCAAAAGATATGAGATCGTCTTTTGTATGATATTAAGAATCAGGATAAATTAATTGAAATTAAAATTGTTGCTTCTAATTTGAGGAATCGGAAAGATACTATATAAGCACAATATTGTTCTTCACGAATTGAATTGTGTTTTGTAATTCGAAAACCTCTCCGTCTTTGGAAGCAAGGATATCTCAAATATTATGCTTAATCTTTAGGATGGAGATATTCCGAAATAAAATATAGTTAAAATTATATACACATGAAAATCAACAGGAAATTCCTTTACAAATGACTGTTTATTTAAAACAAGGGTATTCGAGTGGTCTAAAACGTTTAAAGAAGTCAGTGAATCAATTAAGAACATAATACTAATTTTGACTGTTTTCTTTGACTTTCAAGGTGTTTTGCATTATGAATTTCTATCAACTGACTCAAGTAATTCTCCTTCTTACTCCCGTAGTAAGGAGAATTACTTGAGTTTTTTGCGGTGTTTGCGAGAAGCAATTCGTCGAAAACGAGCTGAAATGTGGCTAGATAACTCATGGATTTTGCACCGCGATAATGCGCCTCCTACGTGGCCAGTTTTTTCGTGAATTTTTGAAGAAGCCCCCTCTTCGTAGATTCCGTTTTTAGCCCATTAATGCTATATAAGAAAATTCGATACGAAGCCTGAAGAGGTTTCATGAAAACGACTTTAAGGCATGTTTGAGGGTTGGCAGAAGAGCATTGCTGTTGGAGGAAATTACTTTCAAGGAAATACAGTAAATATTGACTAATAAATTAATACTTTTTAATTTATGGCAGCTTTCCAGATACTTTTTGATCACTGACTAATTAATTCACACTAATTTATTGAATAATAAATTATTACTTTTTAAATTATGGCAGCTTTCCAGATACTTTTTGATCATCAAACTTTTAGCTTTCTGATATTTTATAGATATCAGGTGCAGATTGTCAAGTGTAAGAGATTATTGATTAGAGTACATGATTTAGGAATTGTCTTAGCAAAAAATAATATGAATATCATTCTTTTACAGAGTTGAACACGCTTATGAACACTAATGACAAAAATAGATCCAAAAATAATAAAAGCGAACAAATGTTTTAAAATTATGATCTTACTAGATCCACTAAATAAAAGATTATTGTTTAGTTGCGAAAATCAAACTTCTAGTCCCCTTCTGTATCTCAGATTGATATAATTAGAATTATATTCAGATAAATAATGTAAAAATATAGTTCGACTTTTGCCAGACCCCATTTGTCATGAATAAAAATAAATGCCCTTGAAAATCAGAAAAATATTTGCTCCTTTATTCCATATTGTCGGCCCCTTTGGGTTTGGGTCTCGGGATTTTGCCCTTCCGTCCCCTCTCTTTTGGCGGTTCTGTGGATCATATTTTCTTGTGATGCTAATGTTTATCAAGTTTGCGTATCTAACACTCGATATGAACTCCGTGAATCGTTCGTAAATCAGGTGTATAATCATTCTTCTATAACTAGAAAATCACCCGTCATAGTAGGACGGGTTCAAATTGCCTCTTCATTCGAGAGCTTTCCCGTCAAATCTGACGTGTTTAAATTGATATATATGCGAGAGAAATGTTTAACATTGTTTGAAAACAAATAAAATTAACATATGTATTATAAAAGAAAATATTTTTTTATTTACATATTATTTGCATATTTCTTTATTCAAAAAACCTCTTGGTTCATCATTCCTCAACATTCATTGTGAAGTATTTTTCGTTGTTTAACACTTTTCCTTGTACTTAGATGCCTCTGTATAAATTTTAACGTTGCCAAAAATATTATCAAATTATATCAACACTGCACTAAATAATTAGATGCATCGTGGCATCCAAACTATATCTCGCATATGACATACCACTCATGTAATTTACTACTTTCTATTAAAAAATGAAAATTAATTTGAAATATATGATTAATATAATTTAAAATTTCTCGAGAACTATTGATCATAGCGAGAGATTTTATATCAATCGATAGCAAATTTTATTTCACTATTTCAGAGCTATTAAGTTTGAAATTAGAACTACAATTACTCTTTTAAATTTAAAATTACCGAAATTTAGGTTCTCTGACAATGAAATAATGCTGTTTAACGTCTCGCAGTGCTATGACGCGAGTTTTATTGTTGGTGACGTCAGACCGTTACCGAGAGGCAGATCTGGGTTATAATATTAGTAATATATTTTATAAATCAATTAATTTCATTGCAAATACAAGTAAAGTTATCTTCCAAGCGTAGTTATTTGAAAACAGTCAATTTATACGTTACTACAATTTAGACCTTTATTTACCGAATTAACATACTAGCAAATTTTCAATTCTAGTTTTGCATCATTAGATGCGTTTTAATGCAGTATAACCTCAGGAAAGATGAAAAAACTTTTTTAAATTAAATAAAATAATTTAATTAATTTGTTAATAATTTTAAAAAATAATTTTTGTCTTCATCTTCCATCTACTGCTAGATGTCATAACTATATTCCCCGTGTTCATGTGGATACTCTTAGGAAAAACTGTCAAATTCCGAAGATATAAGCGTCATGAAAGTATACTTTAAAGTACCATCGGGAATTAAAGTGTTAAATGCTAGTTAAATTATATGGAGCAATGAATTAAATTCGATAGATTTATGTTTAAAGGAATTGCTAAAACATGGTATAAGAGCATTTATAACTTGGATGTGTTATTTTTTTTAATATAATTCTTAAGCAATATTTTTTCAAAATCGCATTCTCTTAACTTACAAAAAGGCACTGTTAAATGTTCTGAGAACTATGATAGACAAACAAATCCTTATTTTTTTAATTGTGAAAATGAAAAAAATCAAAATATCTCAAGAGAATAAATCAGGATAAGAAGAATCATAATTTGTTTTTTATTTTATTCCAGGGGAAGAAGAAACATCAAGCCGAAGAAGAAAAAAAATGAGAAACTTAAAACTTGACAGCTCTAAAAGTAGGAATAAAAATGTAAAAGTAATTTAAATTCGTCAAGCTCCGTTTAACTTCTCACTTGAGAAGATCTCTAAGCTAAGTCAGGTCAGATATTATTAAGATGTTCGAAATTCGGTTAAAGAATTCTAAGAATTCAATTAACTTGAAAGTGGAAGTTTGTAAGCATTTTTCTCTCCGTATAAAGTCTTCTAGTTTACTTTATTAGAAGTAGTTAGAAATTTATGTTGGATATTTGAAATAATCGTATTGAATAAGCATTTCAATTTCGTTTTTTTAAATTTTTTTTCCTTTGATTTTAAATAACATTTTATCGTTATTTTTCGAATATTGTGTCATAAATCTCTCACAAAGATTAAATCTAATTTTCTTTTTGTCGTCATTTTCAAACCTTATCCCTTCATATATATTTTTTCTTTGAAATAGTTTGGCTATAAAGCATTCATCAGAATTTATATTGACGAATTGTGTGCGGGATACGAATTAGATGCAATCTTAAATAAAATGACAAATCGTAACTGTACTTGCTCTAGACTATGTTTATACCATAAAAGAATAAGTGGGCTTATTTTGCTGACATCTATTTATATGTCCAACTTATCTAAACTAGGAAATAAGTCAAATTCTTGAATTAAAATTTTGATGTTGTGTAATTCGAGAAAAACGTATTTTTACGTTTCCCGCCTTCAAAGTGTCAAATGTAACAAAGATAATACCAAAATGGAAACATCGTAACTATCTTTATGTAAGAAAAATCTTTTTCTGAACTAAAGGTCTAAATATTTATTATCTTCTTTAAGTGCGACGAATTTTATAATTTTAAATTCTAGGTTTCGTTCCTTTAATGACTGAAATTGCTCTTTGCTTCAACGAACAAACTAAGAAATATTTGAAGGCTATTGTTCTATGTCTAATTTTTAGAGAAATTTAATTAATATAGGATAACTATGTGACACTGTCACAACTCAAAACTGCTTTTCAATTTAAAGTCAAAGAGGTAAAGCAAAAGAAACCAGTGTAAAGCACAATAAGGCTTGTTCTAACAGCAAGTCCTGGAAGCAAATTTATGACAAAATCCAAGATATTGTCATCGGAAACTTACTCACTGTGGGCTCTATTCAGAAAAGTACTTCTTTTCGTGGACACAGTGTTTATATAGGTTCTAGGTATGTTTTAATTATTCTTTTCCTTATCTTGATATGCAACTTTCATCTTACTATATATTAGCACTATAAGCGATAGTAAACATAACAACAGACAATTCAGGGTTCTTACTTAAATAAGGACCACCACCTCTGAACTTCAGAAGGACGTCAGCTATAGTCATGATAGTAGTGTTTAGGTATAGTAAAATGTCCATGCGGTATGCGATGAGACCACTTACAACGCCACCTGGTGGCAAAGGTCGAAATTAGCGTTCCTATCTCGAAAACGGTACAAAACAGCGGGAAAATGCCGATTACAAAGTTGTAGAACATGATCGATTTAGAACAAAAAGATACCTTATGTACGCTAATACGAAGAAACAACGCTTAAAATGCAAATTTGTTCGTTTACGATTTCCTAAAATGTGACTTCACAAAACGGGTTAAAAAGAGAAAAAGAAATAGTTATCACAAGATACCTTTATTATCGGTGTTGAAAGTGCTCGCCGTCATCTACAATTCAGATTTGCTGTTGTCTGTATTTCACTTTGCACACGTTTTAGCATATGCTGGTGTGCGAGCCTAAGCAACAATAATATCTCATCAAAAGTCCTGCAATGTTGGCGGGAAGGTCCAAACACCTGCTGTTTGTGTTATCCCCACGGGAAAAAATATGATGAGGTCATTTTTGTCCGAAAAATAACATTTTCTTCTTTTGTCAACGTCTTGTGACGTCACGATTTCGGAAAATTCTAACAAACGAATGTGCATTTTAAGCGTTTTGTTCTTCGTATTAATGTGCACAAGGTGTCCTCCTCACTAAATCGACAACGCTCTACAACTTTGCAATTGATATTTTCCCTGTATTTTGTATCGGTTTTGATATAGAAAAGCTAATTCCAAACTTTGCCTATAGATGGCGTTGTAAGTTGTCTCATCGAGTAGCGCATAGCTTTTCACTATACTTAGGCACCAACTTTATGGTCTAAGCTGTCACCGTTTAGAAGTTAAGGGGGGGGGTGAAGAATGAAAGTGGGAACCCTGTATATATAGCGCTTTTACTGATGTAAACGGACGAATGAATTCGACATTTATCATTGTGCAAATATTAAGACACCGAAAATCGTAATTTTTTACCTGTTTTATAAGTTTGTGGAAAAGAGATATGACTTTATTAGCCAGCTCATCAGTGTTGTATATGTATTGAAATAAACTTTTATTATAAAATTAAAACGTAAGTTATTTAAAAAGATGTGCAAATAGTTAAATTAATGAAGCAGTCAGAAAAAAAAAATTGACTTTTGAAGTTAATTCACTGCCATTTGTAAATTGTTGAGAAAAAATTGTACAATTCACGGAACTGAAAAACTGTCTAAATCTGTTAAATAGGATGTTTACCAAAATGTTACTCTTACAGAATTAGAAACATATTTGACTTACAGCACTTGCGAATCCAGGGGGTTCTATGGGGCTGCAGCCTTCCCAGAGAGTTTGCCACCAGATGGCGCTGTAAGTGGGCTCTTTGCATAGCACATAGCCGTTTTACTATATCTAAACACTACTTTAATGACTATAGTTTGCCATCCTTATGAAGCTAAGAGGGGTGACCCTTATTTAAGTGAGAACCTTGTATATTTTTCTTAATTTATTTTCTATATTTGAAAGCCATGGAAATGGGAGTTATATTCTGATCGAGCAATATTTCATAACGGTTTACAAACTATGCAGGATTCACAAAGTTTGAAACGTAGTATAGCATTTTAGCTCTAGAGATGAACAGGTGCTATACATTTCGAAAGTGTCCAGTATAATCTGATTTCTACAAATATAAGGTAAGAAGTAAGATTAAATTAATGAAATATTCCTGTTATTTATTTTCAGATGGTTACATTTCGTCAATTTTAATAAGACCCATTTAACAAAACTAATCAATTAGAAATTTCTTCCTTTCACTGTAAATAGATAAGAACAGAAATCTGTATACTTATATCTTTAAAACTGACAGAATTATAGTAAAGATAAAAGGATGACTTCTACTAATTTTCCCTATTTAATATTCTAATTTGTCTCTGAAAATAGAGACCATATACAAATTGATGTTGATATTCTTAAGGTCCCAAAAATGATAATCGGTATGGAAAATACTGTTAATAATTATTGAAAATATGTTATGAAGTTTGAAAAATTTATATCGCAAATATATCTAAATAAAGAACTGCACAGGCATAGTTCATGTAAACTGACAAATGCAGTTTAAAATCTAGAAATGGTATTCAAAGAATGCAAACTACAAAACGGTCTGAAAACGTTTCTCCTCAATTTCAATACATAACTGATCGTTTGCCCGTAAATATTTTGAAACTCGTATCAAAAATACATCTAAATAACGTACCACACAGGTAGAATTCATGTAAATTGACAAATGTAGTTTAAAAATTAGAAACACTATTCAAAGAAAGCAAACTACAAACGGTCTGAAAATGTTTCCCCTCAGTTTCAATACATAACTGATCGTTTCTAATAATTTGCCCGTAAATATTTTGAAACTCGTATCAAAAATACATCTAAATAACGTACTACACAGGTAGAATTCATGTAAAATGACAAATGTAGTTTAAAAATTAGAAAAACTATTCAAAGAAAGCAAACTACAAAATGTTCTGAAAATGTTTTCCCTCAACTTCAGTATATCACTTATCTTTTCTAATAATTTGACCGTAAATATTTTGAAACTCGTATCAAAAACACATGTAAATAACGTACTACACAGGTAGAATTCATGTAAAGTGACAAATGTAGTTTAAAAATTAGAAACACTATTCAAAGAAAGCAATCTGCAAAATGTTCTGAAAATGTTTTCACTCAACTTCAGTACATCACTTATCTTTTCTAATAATTTGAATGTAAATATTTTGGAACTCGAAACTACCAATATTGTTGCAGGCATCGATTATATCTTTCGTTTAAAGTCAATTGCATTTAATAGGTAAGTAGTAGAAGTAAGTGTTCGAAACCGGCCTCATAAGTAAAATTCAATCGGAGAGAAATCAGGGGAATCGATGGGATATTCTCTGACTTTTTTCAAGCCAACCTTTTGTTAATAAAAGTTCTCATTCAGTCACTTTGTTATATTTGTACCCTAGCATGCAGAAGCAGCATCGTTTCTATGTACAGATTTTTCTTATCAATGACAATGTGGGACTGGTTTATTATAATTATTCAGTTCACAGCATAATTTTAACCCGCGAGAAGGCGCAAGGGGGTGTCCGACACCCCACGCCACGTAAAATGTGAAAAAAATACTGATTTCCCTTTATCCCTCTCATATCGAGGGAGGCTGTCCTGGGCGGTCTGAAAAATTTCCTTCAACAGCGACGAAGGCCGGTCTGAGGCGGTTGGCGTCCTTTGAGGGGAGGTGAGGTTCTGAGATCGCTTAGGAGATAAGCGCGGTAGGGGGTCCAATTATCCTTGCCAACCACTACCCATTTCCGTGCGGCTTAAAGGGAAGGTTGTAGCAGAGGATGGAGTGGTGGGGTCAATGACCACCCAGGTTGGGCGAGTCCAATTCATGTCGCTTCCTCCCAAAAGGTCCCGGTTTTAAAGGGGCTAGAAGACAAAAGCCGCCTCGGGATTAAAGAGTTAATCGAAATAAGTCAAATCCATGCTATCTGCCTGTAAGTTCACGTTCACCAGACGGAAGGTGTTTCAAGGAAAATTATTTTATTTTTTTTATTGGAATTCACCATAAGGGATAAAACCTTCTTACACGTCCTCGGTTCTTTGTTCAATTGAATGATCGTGTTAGGGACAGGAAAATAATTTTGTATCGTTTTAGGGTAGAAACAAGTGGATTTAAGAACTTTTTATAGTTTTAAAATGGAGATTTTTGCGGGTGCAAGACTTTTATACTGGATAATAGTGTAAATTAAAATATCAAGACATTGATGCAAAATTTATATTATTTTGAGAGTAATGCAACTGTAGTCAGCTGATACATGTGTTATCCGCTTTCACAAAAACTGTTGGAGGAAAAGCTTAAAATTGTAGAAATTGTTCGGAAAAGTAAACGACTATTATGCCTTAAATCTATTAGATATAAAGTCCATCAGAATTCTTATTTGGATTTCTAAAAATAATGGTTTCCTGTGTACCTAAGAGAAATTGAAGCAGTATTTTCCTTTCCAAATTATACAAAGATTATTATCTTGGTGATTTTTTTACTATAAAAAAGTTGAAAACACGTATGTACGAAATATACTTTTCTTATATGCTCGCACTGCGCTGAATAATGCAATGTATTATTTACTAAATATTTCTTCTAAAAATTTTTTCTTGTATAACAGAAACTGTTTACATAAATCATTTGGAACAGATATAGCATAAAAATGTTGCTAGTTTTGCTTAAATAGCGAGAAAACGAATTCGGGTATCGCACACCCTATTGCGAGTTTTCGCGCTACTCTTCGTAGTGCGCGTCCTCTCAGATTAACAATTAACTAAGTTCCAATCTCAGTCCTGTCGATTTCATTATGAGGTGCTGCAAGTGGGAACCAAAAAGGTTAGTCAAAGTTAAAAAACAATAATTAAACCATTTTAAAAAACAATAATTATATTTTGAAAGAAATTATAAAGAAAAAATAAACAATAATTTCAATCAATGAAAATTTTTCTACCGTTACGAGTAGGCATTTGCACAATACACATTATATTCGAAATTCGAATTGGCAAAGGCCACTTTACGTTTAGAATGCAGTCATAAATTCGCCTCAATGCATTCAAAAGAACAAAAAAACCCACGGGAGTTCACTCTTTAGGAACCAATTTTTTCCAATTAAAAAATGATTGCATGTTTGAATAAAAAGTGCATTAAGTCCGTACTGTATTTCGAACCAGGGCACTATTCGCGAAATTGTCTCTTAAGTATTATTGTCTTTATATCCTGTTCTTGCGATTATCCAATTTTCATTAATAAGCTGATACACGGTTCCCCATTCACAGTGATCATTGTTCAGTTAATCAAAACCCAGTCAATTTTAACGATACAAATATGCAGTTTTCTGCAATTATCTAGTTGCAAGTAGAATATGTCATAATTTACTAATCTTGCCTACAGGGTTTCTATAAAAATTTTAAAATGGTAACGTTTTGAAAATTAATTGCAGGACTGTTTTATGACATATTCTTGTCATTTTATTTTCCGCATTTTTCAACTTACATTAGCTACTTATCTCCAACAGGTGAAAGCGCGTTTTATCATTTTTGGGACATACACTGCAACAATTTCAAATATAACATATATATAATTTCAAAAGAACCAGAACCGCTTATATATATAAGAAGACAGATAAATGGCTTTAAAAACGGGGATGCAGTTAGTGCAATTTTCTTTGATGAATATTTAGGTGGAGTATTGCAGAAATTCATCATGAAAATACATAATTTTAAGCGGAAAGCATAATAAAACGTTATTTGACTATTTATTTCATGACACTTACAATCATTTAATTTTTATATTAATCCTTCAGAAACTTTATATAGCTTTTCAACTGCATAGTATGTGGGAAAAATGCATGTCGCTTTAAATGAATGCGATTTATGCATTGTTAAAATCACTCAAAATTTTGCTATTTCTTCTGATACGTCAACTCATTGCGTAGTGAACTTATAATATAAAGAATGGGTTGTCAAGAAATACGAACACGCCTTCTTTCCAAACAAACCATTTATTCTCAACTTACACAAAAGAACAGGTATTTTTTAGCCTGAAATATTTATAATCTATTTACAGCAACATTGCAATAATTAAAAAACCTTGAATTCTCCAAACATTTTTTTCACCGATGCCAAACAACGTTTGCGTAACAAAAAATGCTATGGTCATTCTATTTCTGTTACGTTTTCATAAATGCTTGTCCAAATGATTATTTTTTAATTTTATTAAATTTTTTAAAAATTTTTCTTAAAATAGACAAGTTCATTATTATTATTATTATTATTATTTACAAATGTCACAGGACAAACTTCTAAGAACATATAAATCGACGAAGAAATAAATTAGTTGAATACTAACTTTAGTGAATACATTGATAGTGTTGAATAATCATATTTACATCAAAAAATGAAAGAAAATCAAAAACTATTTACATTTATTGGAAAGCATTGGACGTGTCTTCTTCCTTACAAATTGATCACTCTTTAAGCAAAGTCCATAACGTACATAACAATTCGATATGAAATAGGTGTAAGAATGTAGTAAGCAATACTAAAAAATTACAGCTTCTTGTGAGTTGGTAATAATGATCTTTTTTGATTACTGGAAAACTCAATCTTAGATATGGAGAATGTTTTGTCAAAAGGATAATTCTGGAAATGTTCTTCAGATGCATTTTCTCTGCAGCAAATGCCACAGATACATATTTTTATTCTTTATTCATTTTTTAACGAATGCTGAATAAAAAAGACATTAGATTTTCAATCTAAATGCTATATGCCTTTTGTATCAGTTGAAAAATGTTTTGAAGAAATGAAAGTTATTGAGAGGAAAATCTCACAACATTCATTCAGAAAATAACCCATGGTTTGTAACACTTTGTAATGGTAAAATTGTCTATTTCAGACTTGAATTTGGATAAACTATATTTGCCTCTTCAATAGTTTTTTCTGCAGTTTTTAATCTCATCACCTACAGGGAGATTTTTTCACTAGAGCTTCTAAATGCATCCTAAGAACCAGATCTCTTACAAAGTGAGATGCTAAATCTATCCCAGGAAACTCGCTTCTTGATATTGAAATTGGAATTATAATTTTTAACAAAAAAATATTTAGGATAAATCCCTTTTTGCCTCAAGTAGAATTAGCCCTTATGGATATACTAGGTTCAAAAAATTTTCGGAAATTATTTTGTTAAGGAAGAATGAATATCGATAGAGCCTGTTTACTTCGAAATAACTATCCAATGGAACTACACATTTTTGCCATCAATCGAACAAAGATTTAAATGCAAATTAATAGAATACTTTTTCCTTCTCCTCCCGTTCCTTCTTCATTGCATTTCTCATAACGTGAGAATCTTTGTTCCACAAGAAAATTCCTTATCCGAGGAATGTGCCACAGTTTGCTAATTCAGAGGAATAAGAGGCTAAACAGTAGGTCAGAAACAGATCTCGTTCGTGAACACAACTCTATTTCATTCGGGCCCCCGTTTAGCTGACGGCACTGATGGTTTTGACAACGTCTAGGAGTATTCGTAGATGGTAAAACGTCTAGATGTAGAGGACGTCCGGAGATGAAATCACAGTTCAAAAGACGGTTCCTAACAGTCCAGGAGGTTTAAGTTTTCGTCCTCTACATTCCATCTTACATGTCGCCTTAGATTGAACAGATCTTGGCAGTCTTACTTTATGGCCCCCCCATTGGGGGGATATCCCGAGTTCACAGATGAGAGGCTGCCGTATAAGTAAGCTGACTCTCGCCAACCCGATGGTACAATAATGGTGGTGTGGCTCTTTGGGCCCATTTCCGGAGACAGGTCGCCCCGATAAAACGGGGGGGGGGGGGGTTGCTTGCGCTGCGCGTAATGGGGGCTATAATGCAGGAACTTCAGTGCCTGACGATACAGTCGTGGCGGCCAGTCTTTCATTGTAAATCCGGATCCTAAGGCAGGGCGCTGTGATGTTCCTTATGGCTTACTTTATGTCCTTTTTGAAACCACCGCTGCCATAAATGATGCGGAATCACGAAACCTCGGTCTGCTTTCCGAAAGAGACCACCCTCTCCCTCAATCATACAATCCTATCCAGTCTAAAATTATTCCACTGCACGAAATCTCGCCTGTATACGGCGATACTTCGAAGTATTCTGCATACACTTACTCTATATTGACTCATGATTATTGCTTCTTATGGCCAAATAAAGGCTTAACAAATTGAAGTAGTCCACCTCAGCACAGAACTTTTAAGAAAATTATTGTAACATTAAAATCTTAATCAGTGCGTTAGGCGGGCCAGAAGAAAGGTAGTATCATTTGTAGTATATTTCTCCAGCAATCCCCTTCCGATGTTAGGATTTTTTTTCTTTTCATCAGTGTTCTTGGTTGAGCAAAATTGAACCAACTGTAATCTGTTGCAGAACAGATTGCTTAAAATGCAAAAATTATTTTCGGAATAATAGAGAATTTGAATATTTTTCTGAAATTCTACGCAGAAGCAGCTAAATGTGAAATGATAAATTTTGGGTTTAGTTCCTTACCGTATAAATGAGTTCACAATATTTTATAGCACAATAAATATATGCTTTACACAATGTTATTCATTTTCTAATAAAAACTCATAAGGATATTTGACCAATTCCACTGATATTCAATTTGGTTTTTGTGTATTAAGAAATTGCTATTGAGTTTCAAAATTATTATAAGCATGGCTGTTCTTTTTTTATGAGAAAGTAAATAAGAACTTTCAAAAATCTTTCACTTTAAAAAAATGTTGCATTTTTATTATTAAATGTTAGTTATAATAAATATTTGGTTAGTTAGCGTGTAGAATGTTTTTAATGTTACTTCTAGCATAATATTTGTCTCAGTTGCCAATTAATTGAAATAAAAAATTATTTTTTATTTGCCTAGTATTTCTGTTGCGTTCCACTTAATTTTATTAGACGTTATCTTCAAGAATAATCATAATCAAATGAATAAAATTTCTTTCATTATAGGAAAGGAGATTTAAAATTTAACTCGAAACAAGCCATTGAAAAAGTCTGCAACTACATAAAAACCATATTTTTTTATTGCAAGAAGCCTATTTCTTATACAAATAATCTCTGAATTTTATTCATAATAAAAAAAAATTGGAACTTGCCAAAGCTATCTTAAATTCTTGCTTTCAATAAGTAATATTTTAAACTGAGATTTCAGAAGCCTCTGTAGCTTGAAAAAGCCAAATCAATTAATTTTTTATCTGTATGTAAAGTCACTCTATTATAAAAATTTCTAAAGTTTATATGTTTTTTTATTTGTGCACTGAAAAAAAACATAATTTACGAAACATTCCGGTACTCTCCATGAACTTTGAAAGATATTTTTGAGAAAAATTTGTAATTTTAATTTCAAACTTTGATATGAAAAGAGGGCTATGATAAAAAATAAACACGAATTATGTTTACACTAATTTCTTCACCTTCTGGTAGAATCCATTAAACTTTTTAAAACAGCTTTAATAATAAAATCTAAGTATATAATTCTTGGAAATGTTGCACAGATATCACAAAAACCATTAATTTTAATTCTCAGTTCTCGATCCAGAAAGAAAATTTTCCAGACTGAGAAATGTTATGAAAATTTAATCAGTGTAAAGTCTGTGTATTCACAAAATGATTCAAGATAAAGTCCATTTTTAAATCACATTAGCGCGAAAAAAATTCTTTATTCACTATTCAAATGTAGACATTCGCACTTTTCTACAATGTAGCATGTGATTCTACACACTTTAAAGCAATGGGGGAAAATGCTAATGATGTAATTCTCTATGAAATTACAGAATTATTTTACGCAGAAATTTACTGTAGAAAGTGACTACAATAAAAATGTATTCTCTGCATTACACAGAATTTAAATTATATGTTAAAGAGTCGTGAGAAATTTAATGGAAAGTGGCTTGGATATTTGAAAGGAAAGTAATGAGAACCGAACAGGATGTTTGCAATGATGCGAGATGACAAAACTTAGGGGTCTATTCTGGTACCCCCGGTTGGGTTGGGAGACGTCACTTTTCCCGTTGTTAACGTGCGGAAAAAGTGACGTCTCCTAACCCAACCGGGGGTACCAGAATATACCCGTTAACAGTATGGCGGCCTCTCGAACCTTTCTCTTTGTCATTGCATTTCATCTCACACCTTGTCATGAGGCGGCAAGTAGAGGTTTATTATTTCTTGCTGGATGCAATTTTTCTGCGCGCCCACTATTTGTCAACGTATTTATATGAGAGCCATTGTCAGTTCCGTCACAGACAGACAGAGAAAGATAGAAAAGCAACACAGTATAGCCAACTCACTTCAGTGAAGAATGAGCCTTCTTGACTGAATTTACAGCA
>BGPR01000061.1:155831-184959 GCA_013235015.1 Araneus ventricosus
AGCAACACAGTATAGCCAACTCACTTCAGTGAAGAATGAGCCTTCTTGACTGAATTTACAGCAGGGGTGTGAGCCAACTCGCCAAAGCGGTGCATGAGCCTTCCCAACTGGGTTTAGATTTCGCCTCATCTGCAATTAGATGCGTCTTGTTAATAATCAGCTATTTAGTAATCCAGATGTGCCTATGGTCCCTTCGCTTCTCACGGAAAGTACGCTTCTACTCACCAAGTGTTCTTGTATATATGGTAACTTTCGATACTTGGTGTATCGTCCTGTTTCTTGTTCTGCAGATATTTTTTAAATGTTTTAATGTTCTAATTGACGAGTTCATTTTGCACAATATACCTTGTTGAAATGTAAAAATAAATGTTTATTGTTGAACTTTTTGCCTGGAGTATCATTTGCAACTTGCTGATCTTAGTCAATGATGAAACAGGGCATATTTTGAGGTACCCTGTAGCCCCTTCAACACGATGTATCGATTTAAATGGATTGCAATTTGAAAGAACACGGTGCAAAATGTTGGCAACTTTCACTCTATGTTCACTTTTGAAGGTATTATTTATTTGGGAACTATTAATTATAGTGTTAATAAATTTGAATTCATTTCTTTCGAAAAGTGCTTCTGATGATAATATTTTCCAAAAAGCAAAGTTTGGGGAAAAATAGAACTACTCTCCATGCAACTTTCTGTTGTACACAATACCCATCCTCAAACATGTGAGAAAGACATATATCTAGATAGCCTGTAAGATGAAGGGAACATTTTGTTTACTGTTGCAATGTAAAAGGCTATTGATTAATAACGCACTAATCTTCACATGAAATTATTCGGTATAAACTCATTTTAATTTTTACTAAAACGGGGCTTAATCAATTAGAAAAACATAAAATTTAAAAATATTTTTAAGTCTCAAAAAAGTTTACCTACTTTTAAGGTATCCGACTACAGGTAACCGAGGTCATTTTTTCAATATTTGAAGCAATTTTATATTTTTATATGACATTTATGTTAAAACTTAATAAATCATAGAAAAATGTTATATTAATTAAATATTTTTTAAATATTTGAAAAACTTAGAATTTTTTGCACTAAATTTGAACTTTTTTCAAACATTATCTTTCAGAAACAAATGACCAGTATGTAAAATGCTTTAGTATATAAAATCACTCAACTATTGGCTAGATCTTGAAGCAAAAGTTTTGCAATGTCTCAAAAAATGTAAATTTTAATAGTTTAAGAGTGAAATCATGATTTTTTTAAAGAATTTTGGCTTTTTTTTTTCAAAACTCAAAAGCTACATAACTTTCTAATGGAACATCTTTGTATTTATCTTTTGATTCATTACCTAGAGAGTATCAAAAATAATGTGTTTCAAATTTCAGGCTGATATTTTAAATTGAATTTTAGTCATCGTGTTTGAAAAAGGAAAATTTTGGATAAAATTAAATTTCGAGAAAAATGAGTTTAAAGTTTATGTTTCTAATTTAATATGAGAAGAAAAAAGAAATTTTCTTCAATACTCCCCAGTTTTGTAGACTAGTCCTTTATTTTCGCTAGCTTAGTTCTTTTTTTTAAATTTTCAGTGCTGGAAATGTTTTCTTCAGCCTCATAAGTCATTATCGTTATCTGCCATTAGATTTGAATATTTTTTTCAGTCAACTAACTTTTGTATGCATGCTAACTGATCTGGAGATACTTTTAGTGATTAATATTGGTTATAAGTAAAATTTATGTGCTTTTCGTAAGTTTATCATCAAAATTACATCATTAATGGAAAATCAAGATCCTGCATTTATTAAAAATTGACTAAATTTTCAACAATCTCGTAGAAAACAAAGAAATCCACACTTAAAATCTTCCCAAATAGTATCTAGTATATGGAGAATATTACAAAGCAAAAATAAACAATAGAAAGTAAATATTTTAAGTAAAAAAACAGTGAAAAATGCTTTTTTATCGCATTTTTTGCTATTCTATTTTCAGCCGTTATGTTCTACTAAAATGTCTCTAATTTCACTTCTGTTCATCAGAGATGTAAAATAAAAACTTTTTGAAAACTTAAAAGAATAGGCTTTCAGATAAGACATTTAAAAGAATTAGCGATTTTCGGTCGAAAATGGGTTTTCAACGTAAGCGGACACCTTAAAACTTGATCTACGAAGAACGTAGAAATGGAGTCACAAACTAAAAATAGCAAATTGACATGTTTGCTTCATGCAGTGGTTTCACTCAAAAATGAATATTTGTTACTTCATCATTAATGCACTATCTCTATTCTTTATACAATAATTAAGTTTTATGATTTGTTTCTTCCCTTTATTGAAATGAATATCTCGTTACACACTATTATATAAAATATATATAAAAAAAACGAACATTTTTTTGAGAATCACCACGCAATGGAGCTAAATCCTGATCACATGATAGACTTTTAGAACGCCACACTAATTTAATTTTGAAATCCAATGTGCGTCTTGCTCTAGAAAAAGGGAACAAATCACTATACAGTATGAAACATCATGCTGTTGGATGTTAGCTCACTTGCACAATTAAGTATGACATATGATTTTGACGTTACTAGATTTTGGTCCATTACTTTAATCCTATTAACGTTCTGATTTGAAGGAACAGGAGGGTTAATTTAGAACGAAAGTTGTAACTTTGAACCGTGGTCAGATGACGAAGCCGAGCTGCCACCTACCTCTCCAGATTTCCATTCCACACCAGCATGATATGTTTGACCCTCGATATCAGAATTAAAGTCCATTAGGAACATATATACTCCTGATCTTTGGAGAAATCAGGTTTCAAATTTTCAGTCCTCTGGTTTCAAACACGACATCTATCCACCAGGTCTTCGACATCCCATACACCGTACATTTGGTGCAGCATGGAGAAATTTGGCTCTTGCGCCAATAAATCCCAAACCAACCAATCGATATCCCATGTGTTCGCTAAGTATTCTGTCGCACAGGAAATATGTTGCTTATGTCTATTAACAAAATGAATCTAACCAAAAGGCAATATATGCACGTTTTAAAAATTTAGTAACGTATTAGAATCTAAGTTTATAAAAATAATCACAAATATGCAATCACGGCAGACTTATATTGATAAGGTTTAATTTAATATTTAGTAAAATTCTACATTTAAAACATTCATTCTACCATTCAAAATAACATCTTCTTGATTAAATTAGTTTCCGAGTGCAAAAATTAACCGCATTAGTTTAAACAAATGGAAAGCTTTGATTCTGACTCCTGATATTTCTATTCCTGCTTCCTTTCCCTAAGAATTCAGGGCCGGTTAATATTTAAATTGGTTATAATTAAATGACACTAACCCAGACCACCTTAAGCATAAATAGTAGCTTTAAGCAGAAAGCCTTTTTTCTTTGTTAATTTGATAACTTCCATCAACAATAAATTTCGGGCGACGCCGCCGTGTACCCCCCTAACTCTCCTCTCATATACCCAAGATCAACATCCAAAAAGAGACTCCGGGGTGCTTTCTCGCTTTTGCTCAATAAACGCATTAAAATTTAATCACTTTCTCATAAGTTGTCGGTTTATCCAATTCCGTCGTAAGCGTGTTAGAAATGGGAAACTGCTCTGAGCCTGAAGAATCCAAGCGCTTTCTTTAATGATGGTGAGTTTCTTCGCATTGAAAATCGATGTGACAAAGACTCTCTGCGAATGCACCCGTCGTCGGAGGAAAGAAAGACTATCTCTATTAATTTCCTTCCTCGTGATGTGCCTGGTAATGAGAAGAAAATACTTTTTTGGAAGGTGGGTGGAAGAATTTAATAGGCTCCACTTATTTAGAGATACTGATATCAAGCTCTGATCATAAAGTGCTTTTGATTCTGTCAGGTTTCGTTTGTCAAATGTCTCTATCTTTTTCGTCTTTAAATCAATGGATATTTCCTTTCTTTTATGATGCTTTTTTTGAAAATTACTATTAATTTTTTGATTTAGGTAGTTAATTTTTTTAATTTCCAAGTGGAAGAATTTAATAGGCTCCACTTATTTAGAGATACTGATATCAAGCTGTGATCATAAAGTACTTTTGATTCTGTCAATCTTCGTTTGTCAAATGTCTCTATCTTTTTCGTTCGTTTTTAAATCAATGGATATTTCCTTTCTCTTACGATACTTTTTTTTGGAAAATAACTATTAATTTTTGATTTAGGTGATTCAATTTTTTTTAAATTTCTTGTATACAATTGTACTCAAAGAGAAAGTAGTGAAATCACTAAAAAGCACTCCCGAGTCCAACACTTTGAACAAAAGATTTTGGATTTATGTCTTTACGCCTGTCGGTCGGTCAGTCTCCGAACATAATAAATCAGAAACACAAAAATCTAGATGGATGAAATTAGGCATAATTTATTATTATTCATAATTAATTTTAAAAATTTGTTAATAATGATTAATTAAATAATTAATCACTATTAATCAAAATTTGAGATTCCAGTCATTTTTTTTTAAAGTTCGTTCATAAGAAGTCTGTCTGAACACCCGTTCGAGTGTATATGAATTCAATAAGTCAGTAGCGCAGTAGTCAAGATTAGTGAAATTCAACACATTGTTTTATTACTAGAATTGTAGATCTGTATTAAATTTTCGACCAAATCTATGATTTGCACAACAAAATCGACTTAACATGGCATAAGCTCGTCCACAGCCGAGCTACCACTTTAATTGTCTAAAACTGCAATTCTTGGATTGCCTTTTTCAATAGTTAATAGTAACAAAGTTCATAGATATTTTAAATTTTCCATATACTCTTTTGTTATATATTTAGTTTTGTTAATTATTATATTATAATTAGACATTGTTTAGTTAAAAATGTAAGTTTTCGCAAGGAATTATATATATATATATATATATATATATATATATATATCAAAACAAACTAGAAACATAAAACAAAAACTCAAAAACAATCAAGACACAATGGTAAATATATATATAAATATATATATATTCATTCTCCTCGTGGTCTCGGTAGCTTTTTCCTAGCCATGGTAAGCATATTTCGCTTTTATTTTATTATTTTTTATGTTACGGCTGTTTTTTTATTTTATTCTAGGTCTTTTGTATTCGGATTTTTTGCATTTGATTCTTTTTAAATCTTCTTAAATGTATTTATTTTTCATTCAAGAATTCTTCCATTTTTATTTGTCTTGTGCTTTTAGAGGGGATGACGGCAATTTTTAACGGATTTCGTTTGTCGTTAGCAGAAAAAAGCACAAATTAATATCATGAGCGAGCTTCCTTCCTGACGAGCAGCTCTCTATGATATTTTTCAATTTTATTTTGGTTTTTGTCTATTTTTGCCATTTTGTCTTGACTGTTTTTGAGTTTGTTTTGATATATATATATAATTATATATATATATATATATATATATATATATATATATATATATATATATATATATAATGTTTTATATTAATGAATAATTAAAATCATTATCATATTTTCAATTTTACTAGGACACTGCGACAAAAATATGAAAAAGTATTTGCTACATTGAAATTTTATCTTATTTTTCTCACTGATGACTACTTGTCATGAAAGTGTTTAGGATGAGTTTAACATAGATTTCAAAAGCTTCATAGCATCAAGATAATTTTTCATTCATTGTTTTCATTGTTAGAGTTCTAACTTTTGTAAATGACTTAAACGTCATACATTCATTTTTTCTGACGTTCTTTGTTCTACATTTCTTCTTTCTAATACTCGGATTGTAACCCTGTATGTACTTTTCATTATATTCTTATTTGTTTATGCATAATTATGTTCCCTTTTATGCATTTTTATGTCTCATGATGAAATTTGTTTTTTGCTTTTTCTTTTCGATGAAGTTTCACTCATACTCATCCAACTGACAGGGAGCCGTTTAGGCTCTGAGTTCGAGGGTATGCCATTATGTTATAATTCTGGACTAAATGCCTCAAAGGCAGACTGCTTGTTTGTCGGTGTGTATACATACAAGAGAATTGAAAAACGCACCGAACTCGATAAATGCAATCTGGTATGCGGTCTTGACTCTAAAGTTGTAGATCTGTATGAAATTTTAGATTCAATCGCTCCAATGTCGAAAGAGGTCCAAAATGTATACTCGATTTTATTCCCTTTGCACTTACGCTAAAGACAAAATGTGTCATTTGTGTAAATATACAAGGAAGCTGAAGCGAGAACACTTCCGCTCATTATTTTAGTGGCTATATAATTTCAATACTAAAGTAGATAGTCAAATTTTAGACTGCTTGTTATCTAACCTGCTCAGATATTCTATTTAACCCTTTAATGACAGTTCTGGCAGTTTAGGGCGCTCAGATGATTTTCATTTCGCGACGGAGAAAGCCAGTCTCTAGCGCTTGACTAGTTTTGAGGCGAGGCAGGAATTCAAAAACCACTACAGCGATGATCGGTATAGAGGGGATTATTACTCTAGGGGTGCTTTAAAGCGCCGTAGGGGAGCACTCAAAAGCCTCCACGAAATTACACAAATAATCGTTTCAAAGTTTACACTTCCTAAAATTTCCGTTAATTTACGTCATTAGCGTATGTTAAAAGATATTTTATATCTATTTACTATAGGGCTATTTATAGGGCGATTTACTTTATATTACGAAAAATAAAAAAATGAGAACAAAGAGAAGTAAAATTCTCCAGATTTAATAAAAAAATGTAAGATAATTATATAAATGTTTGTCTCCGAGTTTCGATCAAAGGCTTGGTTAGATTTTTAGCAAGGTTCCGTGAAGAACAATTAATCCTAACGAAAATGCCTATAATACGTATTAAAGGTTAAGAAATGAAAATATTTTCAAATGAAGGATTCGAATCAGATATCCACAGATTCAGTATTCTTAACCGCCAATACTTGATAAATATTTTAGGAAATTCATTCAGATATTTGGAATTCAAGCTTAAGCCATTATAGCTGATTAAATATAAATTTTTAGATATCATAATTAAAATTTAGTCGGTTAAATAATAGAATATTAAAAAATATAAACAACTAGGGATTGCAATCCGGCACCAATCCGGCCGGATTCCCATCGATCCGTCCGGATCCGACGGGATCCGGCCGGATTGGACACATCAAATCTATTTTGCCTTTTCATTCGAAAATCAACTGTATAAAAGATGATAAAGTGAGTGTATTACAAAGTTTATTAAAAAAGCGTTAATTTCTTATGAAATCAACTTTATTTACACTGTTATAATTAATCAACATTTACGTATGAATCAACAATAAAAATTTAGTACAGTGTAACTAGTTAAATTGTAATTGTTATATTAGTTTAGTAATAATTAGATAATGACGGGAGGTTAATTCAGTCTCACTTACTAGATTTCACAAATGACATCAGTGATAACTTGTAATGTAACTTATATTATGCAAGTAACTTATAATAAATCTTACTAAATCAAGCTTATCAACTGAGAGCACAATAATTAGGTATTTTAGACACGCCAAGCAGTCTCATTCTTATAATTATGACAGTCATCATGAATCTGTTTAATCAATGGCACAATTATACAATAACGAGTTTAAAACTTCTTCGTATTTTTTAATATACTTACTTTAAATTATTATTTTAAGTAAAACAATTTTAAAAAACTCACTTTGGTTTTGAAAAAATTATCGTAGGGAACAAAAAGTTTTAATTGTGTCATCTGTCAATCGACTTCTTACAGAGCTACAAATATAACCAGCGGCCTAGAAAGCCCTTTCTGCTTCTACACTTGTTGGTTTTATTGTCAACAAATACTCATGAATAGAAGACAAGTATTTTCTTCTAACTCCTTCACTTTCACATGCAGTCATTTCCTTTCTTAATGTTTTCTCATAATCTTTCTCTTTTTTTTGGTATTTATGCTCTAGGTTTTCATACCTTGCTGGATTTGCATCTGTAATTCTTTCTGTAATGTCAAATCACTTTTCAATGACGATGAATCTCAATTATTTTCTACTATATTATCTACGTTTTCTTTAAAGCTATCATTTTGAACAACTCTTTCTAAGATATTTTTCATTTCCAGTTTTACAACCTTTTTTTTTCGGCATAGTAAATGTATCATCAGTTCGTCTTGTATCATCATCATATTCTTTTTATTCTGTAAATATATTAATATTCCTGTTTTCATTTTGAATGGGCTTCAAAAGTGGCATGTTTGTTTTAGAACTTTTAGACTAGTACCTGCAATGCAACACAAATAGGTACATACTTACAATTTAAAACGTTATTTCGGTCACTATGTAAGAAGAAAGTCGTATTATAAAGAAAAATCAGAAATATGGATCGTCACTCAATTCATTTCTAAGTCTAATTATCTACTTAAATCATTCTCGTACTCGTAAATGCAACATAAACATAATTCACCTATCAATTGAACAATAAGAATGTCTATATGTGAAGCGAGTGACTCAGCGTCGAACGACTCGTACACACCACGCATTTAAGTACCTACTCTTGCAACAACGCGAGTATTTTTTTAAATTTACCGGATCCGGTAGACGTCTAATGATGCCGGATCCGCCGGATTACCGGATCCGGTTTTCCGGATTGCAATCCCTACATACAACCTTGAAAAAACATTTAATTGATTGTAATTGAATTTTATTCATTGGTCATTAGTAGTGATTTTTCATACGGCGAAACGATAAATACAGTTTAATCAAAAATCTAGATACAATTCCAAAAATGGAACAGAATACTTTTGAATTCCAAATGTTAGATACCCATGATAATTCTTTTGCAATATCAATTCAAAAAGTGTATCAAAAGGAAATTAATTCAAATTTTTAGCGTATTTGGTAAATTTGTTAAAATAAATAATTTTACTTAGCCGCAAAATTCGTAAATAGTTGAATAAGTTATGTACGTGTTTTATGAAAAATTTAAGTTGCACTTGATAAATTATTATGTTTGGTCCAGGAAAAGAACAGCTCAGTGCAGCTGGAAGAAGGACTGTCGATTGTTTGAGAAAACATAAAAACTTGTAGTATCATTTATTTATTCTTTTAAAGGTAAGTTGTTTTACCTTTAAAATATTCAATGCAACATAAACTCAAACTAAAAATGATATAGGTTTAATGGTTCAATGACGTTATTACAAAAGGAATAAATTGACCCCAAATGAGCAAATCATTTTGCAGTGTTATTTAATAAAAGAATTATTTTTGAATCTGTACTTAAGACAGGGATAAAGAATGAGTGTTTCATCAGCTGTTTTATAATCTATACTTAAATCCAAGCATTTATCATGCAGTAGCATCATCTTAATCTTGGATCCTTTCAAACATATTCTTTCCCGAGGATTTTCATCTTTTTATGGTACTGCTCCTAATCTCATTTAGTCTAGTTTATAGCCAAGTCCTGGAATTATGATAAAAAGTAAGTGTGGTATATGCTGTTGGTCAAAGCTAAATGGTGCCTGAACACCTGGGTAGGCCTAATGAGAAATACTTCTTGTCTCCAATATATAGGAGTAGATTCTCTACCTGAGGAAATTAGCCGCGGAAAAGCAAGAAAATCCTACAATATCCAGCCAGACTGCAGGGAGTAATTCATTGTTAAGGCTCATATCCGCCTACTAGTTTTAAAGCTCCAGAACTCGAACAGTCTTAGTCGTAGAAGAGTGGAAACTTGTTTTGTTTTAAATTTTACTGTGTTATATGTGAATATTTTACTGAATATGGCTAATGAAAACGAGGGAAATTTATAAAAATTTAAACTTTGTAATTTTTTTCTTAAGTACATTGTTACAAAGCTATAAAGTTGTTTCCATGAGATGCTAATCTTGGAGACAAATTTGGCGACTTGGCGACAAAAGGAATTTTCTAGAAAGACCTTGAACTGTCAACCTATTTCCACTGGCTTCATGAACTTTCTGGAGATTACATCACTTCCTTCGTAATGACGCTACTTCCTGTTGAAAAAATATGAAAGCAAGCTCTCAAGCCAAGATTAGTTGGTTGGATTTTGATAAGCAAGCAAGCTGGTGAGCTGATAAGAAACCTTTGAGCGCTGTGTTGAGATTTATCTGTAATCTCTGTTGTGAATTTTTACAAGTGCTGTTTTAATACTTGTGCGACGTTCCTTTGCTTAGAATATTTGTAAAATAAAGAGCTTTATTTTTTTAATCCTGCTTATTGGACTGTATTCACGTACACTCACAAGACGATTCGCTGCATTATTTATGCAATGAAAACATAGAATATAATTCAATACATCATTCAGCACATTTTTCCAATTGGAAGTATGTGCCTATCTCTAACGCTTTAGAGATTAGTTATTGCGACAGGTGCACACCGGCCAACTTGTATACCAGTATCTAACATCTACAGATATGGAAAAAAGTAATCAACAGTTTTTTCCTTATATTACGAAAAAATTTCAAAAAATGACTTCCATCAGATTAACATTTAATGTGGCTGTTATCATAGCTGTCTGTGTGAAATTCTTCCAGATTTTTTCCTAACTAATTCAATTAATATCTGTTAAAAAATTTGGAAATTATTTCGGAACTTATTAGATACTTTGTTTCCAAAATATCTATCCATCCATACTATGTACTTACTCTTTGAATCATTTGAATAAACTTCACATAAAACTGTATAGTTCCTTCAGATTTTGAAGTATTTCATTTTTCTGCCTCCACACAATTTGCTTTAGATTTATATTTCATCGTAATGGCAATCTTGTATATTCTAGTCCTGTACTAAATCATTCATTTAATACCTGTGATTTAGTTTCCTGACAACCTCCGTTTACGGTGCATTGATTACCATGCTTATTCTATGAATCGTTTAATATATCGAATTCTAGTTGTTAAATGCCATTAAACGTATTTCGCAGCGGTGTTATAATGAATTAAGTTGAATTATGATGAATTATTGCATCATAAATCATATAAAATGATTGTCAAAGAGCAGCCATTAATAGAACTTTTAGTTCAGTTATAAAGGTTGCAAGATAATAATGACAAAAAAAGATTCTAGTTCACAAACCTGGTTCGTTTCTGGTTTTCATTGGTTCTGCAAGAAATATTTTGCAGATTATTGCTGATTTGTCGAGAAAGTGAGGATGACTTCATGATATAATTTGTGTTATTGAAAAGTAATGTCCTTTATACAGTAAATATCAAATAACTGTTATCTAATTAACAGGCAATATCAATATAACGGCAAGTTTGAAAGTGTTACTTTAAGCCTTTCCGGCACAAGGCATTAAATTTTTTTAAATATGATGAAAAAACATCATGAATGGACTTAGTTTATTGTTTAGACATAGAATTTATAAAAACCCCACCTCTTTCTGAAGAGGGGTCGTTGTCCCTCTTTGGGGACATCTCCCTCATATGCGGAACCTCTTTGGACACAGCCATCTTGATACGCTCAAAAAATAATGTTAAATCTTACATAAAATCATAAATTAAAACTTCAAAAATATTGGAGAAAAATTGTCGAGTTAATTTGCTGAAATTGTAAAGGTCAAGAACTCAAAAAATTTCCTATCTCTGAGTTAAGAAATTTGGACATATTAAATCCATAATTTTTTCCGAAATGAAAGCGAAATATCATTGTGCTGCCATCTACATTCTAAAAGGAGAACTATCAGATGACTTTACTGCAATTTTCCGGGTTTCAAAGTGGAAACGGATTTTTTTAGAAAATTTTAAAGTAGGTGTCCTCTTTAGCGACCACTGTGCCAGAAAAGGTTAAAACGCATTTTTCTTTCTCACACATGAAGTATGTTCATAGAGAATAGAGTGATCTGCAAAAATTTCAAGCTGGATTTTTCTTAATGAATTTATATATTTCCGTCTTTTCTTAGTGCAAAAAATCCTTTCCAAGAATCATGTTTTAATATGAATTTCAGTCAGAAGCTTGGTTAGATTCATAACAAGGATTTCGTAAGCATACTGTTTCCATCAGGTTAAAATTTCATGTTGCTCTTAACATTTATCTGTTGCAAAGAATTCTTCCACATTTTTTTACAAGGTAATTCAGGAAATATCTATTCATAAATATAGAAATAAATTCGGAACTCATTAGATACTTTGCTGTCAAACTGTCCATCTATTCGTATTATGCACTCACTGTTGCACTCATTTGAATAAACGTTACATAAAACTGTACAGTTCCCTCAGAATTTCTTGTATTTCATCTTACTGCCTCCAAAGGATTTGCTTTAGATTTATATTTCATCGTAATTGCAATCTTGTATATCCCAGTCCTGTACTAAATCATTCATTTAATACATGTGATTTAGTTTCCTGACAACCTCCGCTTACAATACATTGATTACAACACTTATTCTATGAATCGTGACCGTGTGTTTAGGAACGCGATATGCCAGTTGATAACGTAAGGAGCTACATGGCTAAAATTAGTATGTGGTCTGTAATCAACAATGAATTGGTGTGAAGAAGAACAGTTCTAGTCGTAAATTCTCAAATCGAAATAATCAAGCTTTAAATTTGGACACATATTATTTTCCTATAGAATTATTTATTAGCGTTTTTATGTTTGTGTTTGGTTTTCCATTTTCTTTTCAAATAACGCTTTTTAGATGTACAGATCTCCTTTGTCTTTTGTTGGGAAATTTCGGGCTAAGAGAAGCTATATTTGGCGTAATGCAAGCTTCTTATAGAAAAATTTCCAAAATATTTTGAATCCGTTTCGAATAAAGTCCTTAGCTCTTGATAAAATGGACTAGAATGGTTTCTTTGTTTGTTTAACTCGATTCTCTCCAAATTTATCTTAGTTTTTTGGCTTTCTTTGAAGAATATTGATTGTCATTGCTCTTTGTTTTTGCATGTAGCAGCAATTGCGCGCTACTTAAACATTGTATAAATTTTATTGTTTAAATTTTGTTATTTTGTTGTTTCTGTTTAAAGTTTAATTTAAAATTATTATTTTTAAAATTTATTCTACTTTTTCTAGTTGATTGTTTTTAAGTTTTTTTTCTATACTCACTCAAATTTAAGACATGCATGGAACCAATGAAGGGAGGCCGGAATAGTGCTGCTCTTACTCTCAATACTTAGATCTATATTTATCGAAATGATTTATGTAAAAAAAGACGGACTTCGGACTTGAACCGATTCTTCTTACCGATTCATTTGTAAATCTGAATCAAATTTTGGATCAAAGCCATCAAAAGAAAGATACCAGATAGCATGTGCACTTGCAGTAAGTGTGATTTTTCTTGGTATTAGCTTGCCATGACAAACTCGATGTGGCAACTTTTCAGTAAACTTCCTGCAAAGTAACAAAGCATAATCGACCAACCCACCTGCAAAACAAGTTTGATGTGAAGTTGTTATGACAAACTTCACATCACAATTGCAAAACAAGTTTGCTGCAAAGTTGATACATCGGACTTTCACACCATGACCTGGATACAGTTGTATATATCTGGTTTTGATCTTTGTCTCTGTTTTAAAAACATCCGATTTCTATAGCATTCCTTCTTTTCATTAATCCAATAAAACAATGATAATTTGTAAAAAATTAACTAGGTCTTTTTATAAAAGAATTGAAAAATTCTCCATCTTTTAACTGAATATAGAACTCGCACTTTAAAGAAAACTGTATCGCCTTTTTCTTAATGTTGAAATTTTAACCTTCGTAAATAAAATTAAACCTAAAAAACAGTCAATGTTTGTTGAAAAATAATAACTTACATTTTGTCCCGTATTTTTAAAAGTAATTACTTTTGAACCCTAATTTCATAATTTATTCTACTAGGAAAACGTAGTTATTAGCGAAATTCACTCTCCATTTGACTTCAAATCATATTCTCAATTCCAAATTTAAAAAATTAATGAAATCAAGAAGACAGTTTAAAATAAAACTTGTAGATGCACGATCTATTAGCGGAATCGGTCTTCCGCAATCGAGGTCCAGCTGGCTGAGTGGCTAAGGCGACAGGTTTAGGAAGCTGGCTGTCGGGGGCCTGAATCTGAGGCTCGCCTGCCTATCCCGTTATTGCTATAGTTTGCAATCTGTTTGACGCTGCAAGTTCGACGCGCGGTGACTAATTCGTTTGAAATAACATGTTTCAAGCTTGCACTCTTGCCGTGTCAAACCTGCTGCAAACTTGCAGATATGCAAAGCAAGATTACTGCAACATTGTTGCAAACTAAAATCGCTATCCGCGATAAGACCACATAAAAAGGACCATAGAAGACAAAAGTTATTCATGTATTGTATTGGTTTTCGATCAGTGCATTTGTTTAAAATGAGCGATACCGACCGTTCACGTCCAAGAAAAATAGTATGCTCAGCTCTAGTTACATGCGCGTTTTCACTGTGTCCTATAAAAAATAATCAAATATACTTTATAATAAATGTTAGTGAACGATATCGTGACTACAGTTAACAGCAAGTATTTGAATAAATATAAATCTTCAGATAAAAAATAGGATGCCATCAATCTGGTCTTTTGAATACATTTTCTTTAAATATTGGAATGATTTCCTTTTAATAATTGTTTCCGAATTTTCGCTGGAAACATTAAAAATTCTCGAAATGAAATTTCAAAGTAAGTGACAAACCGATAGTTCAAAACAGATTTTGGACACTTTTAAGGAATTCTGTTGTTTACCAGCCGAAGACACACACAAAGCTTTGTCCAAATCATTTATAACCACTTTAGAAGTGACATTCTTCTGCGTTGGGACTTCATTTAAAAATTGCAAAAATTGGTTGCGAGAAGTTCGAAAAAAGAAAGATCCCGATTTCCTAAAGTTTTATGCAAAACAAACAAATTTTCTGTTATGGAAATGGCAAATCTTATGAAATATAAGAACTATCACTTGCATGAAAAATTAAAACAATATGATTACAAAAAATACCATGCCCTACGCAAAATTTGTGTACATAATATATGTCATGAAATATTCTATAATGAAATGATGTTATTTTAAATCGACTAACCCTGTTAACATTATTAGTACCAATAAAATATAGAAACAACTCACACAATGAAGAAAAAAAATCAATTTATTGCAAAAAATAACTTTTAAATGCAAAATAATTTTTGATTAACCACTTAACAGTTTTGCCCGAACATCGTTCGGCCACTGCGAAAGGGGACTTCTCCGATTTGCCCGAAAGCCACTCGGGCAGGTCATTCCTCAAAGCCAATCCACTGATTTTCCCGGCTTTTACACTTTCTTTACTTTACATTATTTCTAGTAAATGGCTCTAGAAGTCTAATTAACGTTGGATAGCAAAACAAGTGTAAACTAGTTTTTAGATCAGGTTAGGTTAGGTAAACTAGTTTTTAGATCAGGATAGGTTAGGTAAACCAGTTTTTAGATCAGGTTAGGTTAGGTAACCCAGTTTTTAGATCAGGTCAAGTTAGGTAAACTAGTTTTTAGATCAGGTTAGGTTAGGTAAACCAGTTTTTAGATCAAGTCAAGTTAGGTAAACCAGTTTTTAGATCAGGTTAGGTTAGGTAAACCAGTTTTTAGATCAGGTCAGGTTAGGTAAACCAGTTTTTAGATCAGGTTAGGTTAGGTAAACCAGTTTTTAGGTTCTTTTTCCCTTGCAATTTAAAATTATCAAAAATGAATTAAATCAATACTTGTAACTGTTTTGACTTCTGATTTGAATTTATAGAGTCAATTTAAATACAAAATGGCTTATAAAGAATGTGCTTACTTCTGGACACAATATGGCTGAAAAAAGAAACTGTTAAGTATTTAAGACAGATTTTCATACTTATATAAGGATAGTAAAGATAATCAGTATTATAATTGATATAATACTGGCATTTGAGCTCATCTTATTTTTTTATATTCATTCCTTTTGCTAATAAAAAATAAATTGAAATGAAATTTTGGAACTTCATCAGGAAAACTTCATTATCCATCTAATAATATTTCGTATTTATCTCATCTCACTAGAGTTGAATTCATTGAATATTACGAAAAAGTCATGGAAATCAGAAAATGTTAGACTTATGAGGTGTTTTCGTGTCTGTTTAATTTTTTGAACTTAACATATGAAGTTCTAAATATTTAATAAACGTATTCATAAAAGATCTACTACTACCTACTTTTAATAATTTTTTTCTATGGAAAAACGATAAAAAATTTCCTATCAGTTTTTATGTCAACAAAAAGTAAAAGAAACGCGTAGTTGGCATTATAATGAGGTTGTTTGACCGTATTTTAAAAGGAAGTGTTTTAAAAAGTAGTTGTGATTTTATTTCATCGTTGTAAAAGAAGTAATTTCAGGGTTATGAAAGAAAAACTTGAAAATTAGTTTTTTGTTTATCTTGGACGGAGAGCGAGAGATAGAAAGGAGTTTTACATTAATTTTTTTTTTAAAAATTCAATGTTACATTGCCTCGATTTTTCTGGATCAGGAATCAAATACGAGGAATTTAAAAATGCTTTCGGTTTTATATAAGTTTTTGGCATGCAAAATAACAAAGCAGATATTTCCATGAATAATAATATTGCTCCAATGTGAAGATTTTTTCTTTCAACTGCTTTTGAGACAAAATGAAATTTAAAACTGGAAATAGGAATACATCCAACGTTATTTGAATAAATGAAGTTACAAAAGTTTATTTCGGTCAGCAGCGTATTCGAAACATTGATGTGTTTCAGAAAACAGTGATTTTTATTTGATAGACTATTTAATAGACAGTAAATGCCGTTGTGCCTTTAAAATTCGTGATACCATTCATTTTATGCAAAGGAGAAAATTAATAATGTCATTGCATATTAACGATCATTTAAAATCTGTATTTTTAGAAATATAGAAAAGATCTAACTTACATTTAAAAAAAAGAAAAAAGGATTTTACTGTTGACTGGGTGTAGGAGAGGGTTTCAAATTTAATATTAACTTAGTCTTTCATCTGTTTAGGATCCGAGAAAATCTAAATTTATTTTAACATTAAAAGAAAAGCCTAAGGAAAATATAAACAGAACCTATTGAATCATTATAACCCTAATTGAAGGGGCTACGGCTAGGCCTGAAAAAATGTTCGACACGGGCCAGGGCCCATTTCCGACATACCTTAAACGATTCAAAATCAGAAACAGTGCTTCTTGTGGCTGTGGAAACCTGGGAAACCCCTTACACTATGCTACAAGCTGCCTGTTTACAACCTCATACCACCTAACAACACCGTTAGCTGACCTAGAACCACTTTGATGTAAAAGAGTTATGGACAGCAACAGTTCTAGGTCGAAAATCAGAAAAGTCATCCACTTCATCGAGGAAAACGAAACACTCCATTTTCCAAAAGATAAATGACAATAACTAGCCATAGACTCAATTAACCCTAGGTACTCAATCTTCTCTCTTCTCCCATACATAAGGCACTACCCTCTCAAAGTCAACAACAGAAAAGACTTGAAAGAACTAACAGTTATATTACTAACTGTTATATCCTTTTATTCTAAGTGTTCTCTTTTTTGTATCCTTATATATAAAATGTAATTTTTTTGCTTTGACTTTTCCAATAGTTTCACGTGTACCCAACCAACCGACAGGGAGCCGTCCTGGCTCCGAGTTCGGGGATATGCTGTGGTGTTATGTAGATAAAAGGTCAAGGGTTTTATTTCGAGACCCAGTCTTTAGCTATCGACCCTAAACAGATATTTCATTTATTTTATTCTAGGGAATCGTTTAGTTATAGATTAACACTAAATCGGTTTTTCATTAGGTTCCTACGATATCATTGGTGACGTCGAACATCATGCTTTTGAATGTAGACATACAGCGAATTTTCATCTAATTAAGTCTTCAATACATATTAAAAACAATTGGTTTATGAATGTTTAAATGAAGAAAATTTGTTCTCAGAAATATTATGAATTTTTAAACAAACTTTGCAACCAAATTGCAGACTCTGGGGCTGATTTTAGGCTTTGATATTTTGGGGTAACATGCTGTTTGGTTGATTGATTTGTACTGTTATTTAAATTTGTGTTTTCTGTGTTTTGTTCGACTTGTATAATTGTGTTTACTGTGTTTTGTTCGACTTGTGCAATTGTGTTTTCTGTGTTTTGTTCGATTCCAATATATGCTTTTCGAAAATTTTGTGTGTAATCCCTATTAGCACAAGATGTTTTACGATATCTCAACGATGTTGATACGATATCCCGAAAATCAAACAACGTCATAAAGTATGAATAATGTTAAGCATCTTGTGTGAATAGGAATATATTTTGTTGATGCTGATTCTGGTTAAATAAAGAAAAAGAAAAAAAGCATTAGTTTTTGGATATCTTAGAAATAATGGGTGTTTAAAGGAAAAAAAATTGTAAAAAATTCAAAGGGAATCTATCAATTGTTCTGCAAAATTCTTTATATTGAGAAAATAACTACACCTGAAATTACAGAATAATATAAAATTAACTAACAGAATAAAAACTCCTATCATAGGACAAAAAGAAAAACGGTAATAGATTCAGAAAACATATAATAATGGGAAGAAAAAGAATCCGGCAGAGAACTTTATCAGAAATCACTCTCGTCTGGGATTCTAAAAATTCAGAATTGGGATAATTTTGTCTAGAGAAAACCGATTTAAAAAGTCAAATATAGGGTTCCTCTGTGACCTGAATTATCCCAAGATTGAAAGAAAAGGAAAAAACTTTCCTCTAAATACTTCAAAATACCTTTAAAACAAAAAGCAGAAGAAAGAAAAGACAGAAAATCTTACCTTCTACCCCGGAAACATTATCACTTACGCAAACGCTACTGGTTCAAATAATTGCGCCTAACATATGCAAAACAACAAAGATGCATCTGCAGAAAATTATCCCAATTCTGAATTTTTAGAATCCCAGCAGGCAGTGACCTTTGAGAAAGTTCTTTGCCGGATTCTTCTTCTTATTATTATTACGTGTCTTCTGTATCTATTACTGTTTTTGCTTCTGTCCTATGATAGGATTTTTTATTCTTTTAGTTAATTTTGTACGATTGCCACTGCATTCCTGGAAGCTGCTGCGCATGCGCGTGTCAAAATGCATTGAGTATGTTTTATGTCATTTGTTATTCTTGTTCTGATTGTTTTAGCTTTTTTTTTCGATTCTAGCATGTTTGAAATTAGAGAAATTACTTTTCTACATTTCTTGCCGTTTAACTGCTACGAAATAAAGATTTCTTTAACAGAACAAACTAAATATTATAAAGAAAAAAATTAACTCGCTGGAATATCTGAATATCAAGAAAAAGTAGAAATACTAGAATATTGAAATGTTAGAAAAATATGGAAGCCGGAATATCAAGAAAGAATAGAATTGTTTTCAAAAAGCCTGTTCACTAATTAACTATGGCTAGTTTCTCATATTTCCTGCTTAACTTATAAATTTTTCTGTAAGTGGACAAGATTTTCAAGCTCAAGAAACTTTAAAAACAAAAAATTAAAGTCCCTAATGTCACACAAATAAATCAAGCTGTCAAGAAATAAAAATAATTCTGAAAAAATGTTAATGGCTTCTTTTATAAAGAAAATTTCTTTATGGTATGGTTGTTATAAAATTACCGCACTAAGAATGTGATGTAATTGAGTTTTTTAAAATTAATCTATTATATAAGACTTGATTAATTGAAAATCCGTAATGTAATTCCAAAAGAGTGAAAAGATTCGGAAAAAAATTATTATTCAGTCGATGTTATGTCTTGGACATGGAATTTTATTATTACATATTTAACTTATTCATAATCTGCCAAAAAAATTAATAGGTATTTTGAAAAACTTCAAAAATAAATAAATGCCAAAATCCGTACAATGTAACTGATCTAAAGCGCATCTAATTTATACGAAACCAAATTTTTAAAAAAATATGCTGAATTAGAAAATAAATGATGAGCAAATAAAAAAAATGGCGTCCAATAAAAAAAAGAAATTCGAACCACTAGTAAAAAGAGTGTAACGTAACAATGTTGCAATACTTCAGGCTTGATTCGACTCTTAAAATAAGATGATTCCATGCTTTATTCTCTCTTCCTTTGTCTGGATTTATTGCATTAGCTGTTGCAATCTGCACCTAAATAATTTTATATCATGCAGAATTTACAGAATATTTTACATCATGCAGAATCTACAAAATAATTTACATCATGCAGATTTTACAGAAATAATGCCAACTTAAAAACATTATCGAGTTAAAAAAATATTTATTTTATCGTCGTTTCTAAGTAAAATTTAATAATTCATAAGATTTTATCAAAATAGTAAAAAATGCTAGATATACTACCACTACATTTGAAACAGAAGAACGTAAAAATCTCTTCAACATTAAATATTTTTAAATGTAAATTTACTTAGTTTTTAAATTTAAGAATACATTGTGAACGCTACTCCGTAATTAAAATTATTGCTGAGAATTTCAAAAACGAATTAATGGTGAAAATCGATTCCCTTACCCATCATATAAGAAAATTGAATTGTTTTTTAAATTAAAGTAAAATCGCAGGTAAATAAACTTTATACCACTGTGAAGCTAATTTCTTAAATTGTAAAGTGGAGTAAAAGTGGTTTTTGTGCAATAATGTCACCAGAAGTAACTGAGGAAGAATATTAAAATTTCGATTAATTTTACACTAAATAATATTTTGAAAATACCTTTCTTAGCGAGCGCCTACTATCCAAGAAGTTAACATGTACCAAGTTTGGTAATTCTTTTTCCAGCGGTTTGCTCCATAGAACGGTTTGAACTATTTTTGCATCATACATCACGCATCACCCAATTTGCACAAAATATGCCACCCTAAAATGTTAAGACCCTTTTTATGTTATAAGGGTCCTAAATGTATCTTCAAATGTCTCATAAGGTCTTAATTCCCTTCAGGAATAAGTCATTCCTCACTATCCAACTAATATATACATTTATATCTAAAATATATGATTCCCAATAATGCGTTAGCTCAGCCATTGCTGTCCCTAACGACATTTCGAATAAAGAAAACAATTAAAGTAAATAAACATTATATTTAATTCTAGTTACCAACCGTATTTCGATGTATCATTATTCCGTTCTTAAAGTATGTATTCCATTTATTTATTTCTCTACAGAACAAAAGTGTAAATTACTATCTCACTGCTTTACAATGAGTCAATTTATACAGCAACACAAACGAAATGTTCCATTTCGAGAGGATTTTGAATGGCTGAAATTCGATTGCGCGGCGATACTTGGTTATTCCTACTTATGATGATCATTGGGGAACAACGAGGGGTTTCACATAAGGTTAATTATAACATCTGGGAATTAATAACATATATCGTCCCCGTCGTATATCCACAACACAGAAAATCTGTATGACGAATTTGGAAGCCAGAGGGATCCCCGTGACTTGAACTGTTCGTCGTCTATAATTACTGTCAACGTGGTGGTAAAATGAATAGCTTTATCAAGAACGTTTCAAGGCAGTGTAATTAATCTGCATTCGCGATTAAATTCCCCCTAGTTTCAACACAATTAGCACTTTGTATATGATTACCCTATAATTGTGTTGGAGGAATCGATAGGTTTTCCATTTGCTTCCGCGGGTAATTTAGTACGGTTTTTACGGAAAACTGTTCTTCATTGACTGTTGAGCTCCGTAATTATGTGGCAGTGAAGCCTTAATACGCCTGATGCTTTTTCTTTTAAATCACTTACAATTTAGTTTCTTTAATCCTTTCTAGAAGAAAGTTTTTTAATCCTTTACTTATTATTTATTGCTTATACCAAATACCTCAGAATTGTTCCGCAATGAATAGTGGATCAGAAATCGAAATATAAAATGGCGAAATTCTTAAATTCCTTTGCTCCGTTTCTTGTGGCAATTCTTATTTGGATTTTTTTTCATTGCTATTAATAACTATTCATGATCATTTTAACCTACTTATTAATAATTTAAATATTCCTAATACAATTTTAAGTTAAAGATAATGCTTATATAATTAGATATTCTTGATTAATATATAAATATAGGAAAATAATAATTAATTTAAAGAAGTTGCAGCTTTTGCCAAAATTGTTCAATCAATCATTAGTTTTAATTCTTTCCTTTCCTGGAATACTTCCCAAATTGCAGGGTTTGATGTCATTTGAAATCCATCCAACGTGAATTTTGCTTCATGATACTTCAGTGAATTACTGCAGAACTAATCGTTTATTTAATGATAAAAATCCCAATATGGTTAGTTTTCTGTTCTCTTGTCGTGATTTTCTCACATGGAACCAAGAATACTTTCAGTAAAATGCTAAGAATAGTAATATAGTATATAATAATAATAGTAATAGTATATAATTTAATATGAGTTTGCAACTTCAAAGTAGTGAAAGTTTCCAAGAAATTTATCTTCATTTTGTTGGCTTGATTATTATCGATAAGAGCCATTTTTCTTCTGATAAAAAAAACTTCCTGGCAAAACCTGTGGAATGCACAAACAAACAATAAACTACGATCAATACAGAATTCTGTTAAAGGGTTTAAACCCTGTAATTTCAACAGAAAAACGATCGTTAAACTCGTTAGATTGAGAGTTGGGCACACCTATTTTACTCACAGACATTTACTATACTCAGAACCAGCCCCTGTTTGCTCGACTTGCAATGTAGATATTTCTGCTCGGCACATTTTAACGGAAAGTGCCAAATTTAACAATCTCAGGCTGACATGGTTCAGCAAAGCTGACCCAAATATGAGTGACTTGCTGGGGGATCCTCCCCATCCTTTTGTGTTTGAATTCATTGAGGGTATTGGTTTTATTAATGTAATTTAGATACTTTAAAAATTTGTGTTTTAACTTTTTAAATTTTTTACTTGCAACTTATTTTATAGGAGCTTAGATTTTATGTCACTGTTTGGCGCAGCTTGGCCAATCCTGGCTCTTGTGAAATAAATAGCACTCACTCACTTCTGATAAACTTCTAAATATCCCCGGGGGGGCAGCACAAGTTTGTGGATGAGAGGCTACAGGATAAGTAAACGGGGTATCGCCTCACAAATGGGTTCAATAATGGGGGTAGGTTTAAATTCCTTAATTTTCCAAATAATTTGTTTCCATATTGTTGACTTGATTATTATCGATAAGAGTCACTTTTCTTCTGATAAACTTCTAAATATCCCCGGGGGCAGCACAAGTTCGTGGATGAGAGGCTACAGGATAAGTAAACTGGATCTAGCTTCTCCTATGGGTGCAATAATGGGAGGTAGGGTTAAACTCCTTCAGTGATAGTACGTACCTCCTACGGGAGGGGTTAGACTGTGGCCGGTGGTGGATACTACGACTCCGGCCTCAGTACTCGAGTTATTGCAGTGGCTGTCATTCAATGTCCCCCAACGTAGGAGGGGGTAACCCCTTTGAGGCAAACTACTAAACTGATATCTGAGGCTGTATTTTATAGCACAATAATTGACTGATTAATTTTTATGGCAGAAAAGCCAGGTCAGATTAAACTGTGCCGGAAACATGATGTTTAATATTTAATATTTGCTGTCACTTAATTACGCTAATTTATTAAAAATTAATTTCAAATTATTCTTCTTTCAAACGCGACTTCATTTAAATAACATAAAATTAGAAAATCCAATATTTTAGGTAAAATCGAATAAGTTTATATTTGGCATATCCTAACGTGTACGTGCGTGGTTAAAGTTTTTGCTTCTAAAACTATTAAAATAAAGACAATCAGTTAAAATTTGTCAAGCCATATTACTTGAAGTGTACATTGATGGCTGTTCGACCTTTTGTAAGCGGTTAAATCTGCTTTTTTTGCATTTGTAACACAGGCAATTTTTTTAAAAAAAATCCTGTTTAGTTATATTTGATGGGCATACATCTGAATTTCAGTCAATAAAATCCAGATATCTATAATGTACTATGCTGTCATGTATACACCAATCTATTTTGAAATAGAGACATGGGATTTCATGTCGTAATAGCATTATAATTATGTATTATTACATTTATAATAATGCAAAAGTATTTATGAAAATAAAATTAAACTATGTTTTATTAAAAAAATCACCAGTTAGAAGTAGCAAGTATTTCTGAAAATTTTATGGACAAAAAATATATATTATATGAAATTACGAATTGTTCAGTTTTTGTGCTTGTATAGCACATACTTGTTTATTTAAATAATAAATACTGTAAATTACTACTTTGTTCCTATATAATTTTAAGGATGGGCTTATACTAGGAAAGTTGACCTTTAGAGCAACTGCCGACTTTCATCAGCTAAGCACTATGGTTTCACAAACTCGGCAACTACCCGTTAATCTTAAAATGCTAATAAAGAGATATAAATGAAATTAATCGATACGGGTTACGTGCTACTTTTAGTAAAAAATTTTAAAACGGAGTAAAGGTTTGTCAATATTATGCTAAATATGGATAAATTCTCGATGTTGCGATACCAAAGATATATACGTACGAGTTAAAGTAAGTTTTGCATAACTCGTTTCACAAAAGCATTATAGATATTAGTTTTTGTTAGATTAGAATAGTGTGTTTTAGAACATTCTGTCACAGATTGGGTGAATTGTGCAACTTTATTTTAACTCTTTCCATAGGATGATACACTATATGCCCAAAAGTATCCGGACACTTGCAGATTTTCACATTTTTTAGAATTTCTCCGGAATGGTTTAACTGACTGCCTTTAAACTTCGAACATGTAAAGAATAGACAATAACTCACATTTTACATTGAAGATTTGGTCCTGAGGGCAATTAGGGGACCGTCTACAAACTGATGAAGACAAAAACGTTTTTGGCCCACCCCGCTTCACAAAATACTGCTAACAAGATGAAACTTTCAGAAATGGTAATGTAAAATGTGCATAATATTTACAGGGATTGTCGTAAACTCAGCACAAATATTTAGGAAGATATAAAGGTTTTCTTAAAAAATCTCAAATTTTCCCACCTGTTTTTTGCTTATAACATGCAGAGTTTTCTGTTATATTATATGAAACTTACAGAAAAGATGACAATATGTTAGAAAAGCCTTTTGTAAAAATTTGGAAAAGAATGTTTGAATATTACAGGAATTATGAGCATGTTTAGTAAATAATGTTTTACTGCGCATGCGCGAAACATAGTGTAATTTTTCTTTCACAACTTTAAAGCCAGATATATAGGGCAACTTATATAAAAACATTCAGTTCAATATCATTACTATTCAGAAAGATATCGGCATTACAACGAGCGGAATTTTAGCTCCTGTCGAAGAGAAGCTAAAAGATGAGGGGTTCTACACAAATTGATATTTTTTTAACTTATAACTTTAAATAGTTATATTGAATTGTATAGTGGTTAGAATTTGCTGAATACCCATGAACACATCTAATATTCGTAACGAATAAAAAAATATATATGTAGAATTATTAAAATATTTTAAGGAAAGAAATTAATTAGATAAAAAATCGTCTCGCTATAAAAGAAATATATTTAAAAATATCGTTTGGCCGTAAAATTGTACTATGTAACTTGTTAATAATCATGTAAATAATATAATTAAAGTAATAAAATTTTTGTTATTTATAGTGCCTAATTAGCTGGAATTTAAGTTATGCACGTAATTGATAAGTCTTCATGGGTATTCTGCAAATTCTAACCACTATACAATTCAATATAACTATTTAAAGTTATAAGTTAAAAAAATATCAATTTGTGTAGAACCCCTCATCTTTTAGCTTCTCTTCGACAGGAGCTAAAATTCCGCTCGTTGTAATGCCGATATCTTTCTGAATAGTAATGATATTGAACTGAATGTTTTTATATAAGTTGCCCTATATATCTGGCATTAAAGTTGTGAAAGAAAAATTACACTATGTTTCGCGCATGCGCAGTAAAACATTATTTACTAAACATGCTCATAATTCCTGTAATATTCAAACATTCTTTTCCAAATTTTTACAAAATGCTTTTCTAACATACTGTCATCTTTTCTGTAAGTTTCATATAATATAACAGAAAACTCTGCATGTTATAAGCAAAAAACAGGTGGGAAAATTTGAGATTTTTTAAGAAAACCTTTATATCTTCCCAAATATTTGTGCTGAGTTTACGACAATCCCTGTAAATATTATGCACATTTTACATTACCATTTCTGAAAGTTTCATCCTGTTAGCAGTATTTTGTGAAGCGGGGTGGGCCAAAAACGTTTTTGTCTTCATCAGTTTGTAGACGGTTCCCTAATTGCCCACAGGACCAAATCTTCAATGTAAAATGTGAGTTATTGTCTATTCTTTACATGTCCGAAGTTTAAATGCAGTCAGTTAAACCATTCCGGAGAAATTCTAAAAAATGTGAAAATCTGCAAGTGTCCGGATACTTTTGGGCATATAGTGTACATGTTCTACCAGTAAGTCTTCTTCACTGTTTACGGGCTAGTACAACTGTCGTTGCATAAACCGTTAGAAACTCACTGCCTTCGCATGGCTAATCCGAGAACTTTCCAATCTCCACCAAAATAGTTTTGCTTAATTGCTGTATTTTATCACCCCAACTTAGACAACTATATTGATTGCTAATGTGGGAAGAAAAGCAAAATACAATTGCCCTACAGATGGTTAAAAAAAACCCTATTTTTAATCACTTGAACATGAAGAATGGATTTAACAGAAGAAGGAAGCACTGTGTTTTGAAGATGAAAGAACTGTTCTTTAATTCAAACCTTTCGTTGTAAAAAGTTATTTTCGATTTCCTCTCTTTTAATGTTAAAGATGAAACTTCACTAAGCTACAACATTTTCATTTTTGCTAGAATATTTTAAGGTGACATACGACTCTTAAGCCTTGAAAAAATGGTGGAATACTGTCAATTATTTCGATACATTATCCCTCTGAAACAATGCAGTCACAAACTCACATTTTTCTCGAGAAAATATATGTTTTTTCTCTTATAGTGAACACATTTTCAAACCTTTATATTGGTGTGCATTTATTTGAGAAAGTAATAAATAGGGGTATAATTTTTGGAGAAAAAATGATATAGTCACCTTACACTCATGATTACGGATGAAATATTCATCTAAACAGAATATTTTGGGTATCTAAGTAATCCAAAATTCTAATGTATTTAAGAAACTGAACCTCAATTTATTAACATTTAAATTTAATTTCTATTTTATATAACAATTTAAAGTAAAAATGTTAAAAATAGTTAAAATTTCAACTTTTCTAAACCCCCCAAAAAATACTTCTTTTGAGAAATATGTACAAAAATGCGGTTCAGTATGTAGACCATAGCAAAATACATATTCGGTAAACATTTTATGTAAAAATATTCCATAGTTCTTGAGATATCGTGCGCGAAATATAAAAAAAAAGCACATTTTGACACATAGCGATTTAAAGATATAGCCATATTCAATGTTTACGTTGAAGAGCTGATACATTTTCCTTCATAATTTTCATAATTATGGGGATTTATTAACACGGATTGTTTTAAATTGTTCAGAAAAGACAGGGAATTAATATATATATTTTCTTCCCAAAATCGAAAATTTTCGAGGTTTAACAGTCGTATGTCCCCTTAATCAAAATTTCTTTTTTCAAATAAATAAGTTTTTTGTTTAAGCAGTAATATGACGATGCCCTCCTAGATAAATTCATTTATAAGAATACTGATTTTTATATTTGTAAAAAACCTTAACTCGAGAGTCACATAAAATTGTTAAAAAAATCTTTCACTCCTCTGAGATATTTATTACAAAATATTAGATTTTCCAAACTGAGCTATAGAGAAAAAAATGACTTTCTACGAAAAAACAAGGGTTATTCATTCGAGACTACATGTGTTATGTTTATGAAAGTAAAATCAAGCCTGGGGCGTATTCAAAATTGTCGATCAGAGAAAGACATGAACGGGAAAAAGTAATTAGAATAAGAAAAAAAAAAGAAGAAGAGAGTGGGATGGAGTGAGGAAAAAAAGAAAGCAAAAGAAAATTCTCAAAAACCTGAAAAAGTCATAAAATGCTTCGTTCTGAATTTTTCGAAAGAGAACACGTGGATTTAATCGTTTCCTTATTATTTAGTGTGAAGTAAATCAAGAGAAAAGAAAAGGTGAAGATTCTTGTGAGAACAGTGCTTAATACATCTATACATGCATTTTTTCCTATTCTTGTAATTTAAAACAGAGGAAGGAAAAAAGAATAGAATTTTAACTTTTTTTCCTTTCCTCCATCGTATTTCTGTAATGACATTTCTCTCACAGAAATATTACTTGGAAAGACGTTACTTCCGGCGGGAAAAAATGAAGGAGAAAGAAGAAGTACATTTGGAAATTAAAATGGAGACAAGAAAATTAAATATTTCTCGCTCGAGAAGCTTAAAATAATCTTACAAGACTAAAATCGTCTCAAGTTTTTATATGCACAATCCTGCAAAACATTATTTCTGCTGGGTTACACGAAATATGTGTTCTAAATGAGATAAAGAAGTTCCTTCTGGAAACATTTTGTATAAGTGGAAAAAGGATTACATTTTTCGAGGAAACGAATTTATTTCGTCCTGTTCCTCAGGAAATCCTATTAATCCAAACTTTTCATGCCGATTGAAAGCAATATTGTCAAAGAAATGTGTGAAAATATTCAAAAGAATAGAAAGTATTAAAAGAATTTAGCGCCGAATCTCTCTCTTTCGCAGTTGAAAAGTTTCTATTATGTTATATCAACTGGATGTATTTAAGTTCTTCAAATGCTTAATAGTATTATATTATGTGTGTTTCGAAATGTTTCGTATTTCTTCTATTATGTTACATCAACTGGATGTATTTAAGTTCTTCATATGCTTAATAGTATTATAGAATGTTTGTTTCAAAATGTTTCGTATTTCTTCTATTATGCTATATCAACTGGATGTATTTAAGTTCTTCATATGTTTAATAGTATTATATAATGTGTGTTTCGAAATGTTTCGTATTTCTTCTATTATGTTACATCACCTGGATGTATTTAAGTTCTTCAAATGCTTAATAGTATTATATAATGTATGTTTCGAAATGTTTCGTATTTCTTCTATTATGTTACATCAACTGGATGTATTTAAGTTCTTCATATGCTTAATAGTATTATAGAATGTTTGTTTCAAAATGTTTCGTATTTCTTCTATTATG
>BGPR01000061.1:200588-211819 GCA_013235015.1 Araneus ventricosus
TTATGTTCTTACTCATATTGATTTGGAGATAAGTGTTCCTGTAAAAATTAAGAAAGTTTAACATAGGTAGATGCTAACAACGATTCAGGCACTCGTGCTTCCTTTGCTTGAATGTCATCAAAATTTGATTGATAATCGTAAGATGCTTTTCATTGCTCACTCATACTGATTTGGAGATAAGTGTTGCTGTAAAAATTAAGAAAGATTAACAATGTAGAGGTTAACAACGATTTAAGAACTTGAGTTTAATTTGCTTTAACACCATCAAAATGTGATTGATAATAGCATATTTTAAGATTTTTCTCAATACTCATATTCTTACTCATACTGATTTTGAGATAAGTGTTGTTTTAAAGATTAAAATTAATAAAATGAATACAATTACTTCTATAAAAATCTGTTTTTAAAGATTGTTTAAACAATGCATTTAAAAAATAAATTAAAATATTATGCAACGATAATGTCTCTAACATTTGTTTACAAAACATATAAGTACATACTAATTAAATTTAGTAATTATTGTAAAAATAATCGGAAATCGAGTGCGTAGAATTTGAGTTATTCAAACCAGCAGTCTCGTTCTTAAAATAATCAGATAGATAATCCCCAGTTAATAAAATGCAAGAACAAAGAACAGGAGTATAATAAATAGCGTGTATTAATCAGTGATCCACTTCCCAACTCTTGGTTCGTCATTTTTCATAGTATAATCTTCTTTTTTTTAATTTAACATTAAATTTCCTACATTTATCATGCCGCTTTCGCTCCTTCCGGAAAAGTTTCTGTTCTTTCTCCTTCAACTTCGATGCATCAGCAAAAGAAACAACTACTCGCATAATCCTGAGGCAATTATTTTCAGCAATATGAATCTCCTTGCGAAAGATTTATTAATTCAATGTTATAAACGATGCAATTACTTACTTTATAAATTGAATTAAATTTTAATCTAAAAATGTTCAGTTTTCTCAAATTTTTATTTACTCGATAATAATAATTTGGAGAAATGCTTGGTTGCAATATTTCTCAGAAGTAAATGATGGAATCTAATTCAACATTGAAATCTTTCATGAGGCAGCAGGATTTATTTCGTTTCAACGAAAAAAAATTGGGTTTTATCTAAACAAATTTGAGCCTTATTTAATTTTATTAATCAAATTTATTTCAAACATACACAGTGGAATAATCTTATTTGGTATAAAAAGTATTAATAATAATTGGCTGCTATCATAAATGTATTTTTGTTTGTTTTTAGAAATATAGGAAAGAATCATAATTTTTAATTTGATCTGAATAAACCCATATGAAATCACTACAGCATGTCTCCACGAAATGTCTTTGCCATTTTAAGAGCAATAAATCTTCTAGAAAAATTTAAAATATATTCTTACTATTTTTTGCTAGAAATAAATTTTGCTTTTGTCTTTATTTAATATCAGCTTTCATATTGCATTACAAGCCTTTATTCGACTAAGCATTCTCAACTTCTTCTGAATATTTCTGTTTAAATCTTAGCATTAAAGCTATTATCTATTTCCATATATTACTTTCATTTTTTATCCAAAAGAACTCTCAGAGTGGTCCAACTTGACATTTGCGTCAAAAAATTAAACTACAGTGGCAGTTAGCAAAATTTTAGACGGTTTTAATTGTATTTACAGAACTATTTATCAAAATATTTTTGTGTTTTAAATTTTCAATTTGACAGACCGTATTCTTAACAATATTTTGACATCGTAACTGACAATAATGATTTTGGTGGTATCGGAAGAAGAATCTTGTCCCATTCCTCTTCAACAGCTTTCCAAAGCCCACAAGGATTTGCAAGTCGACGTTTGGATAATAAGCTTTTAAAAGTCCAAAATCGCAAAACCTCGCAAAAGAAATCTCAACATGGTTCGATTTGGCTTTTGCGTCAAAAAAGTCAACTACGGAGGCTATTCTCACATTTTTTAGACGATTTTAATGATATTTACAGAACTATTTAACACAATATTTTTGTGTTTTATATGTTCAATTTGATAGTCCGTATTCTTAACAATATTTCGACATTGTAACTTCCATGACAATAATGATTTTTGTGGTATCGGAAGAGGAATCTTGTCCCATTCCTCTTGAACAGCTTTCCAAAGTCCGCAAGGATTTGCAGGTCGACGTTTGGATAATGCGCTTTTTAAAAGTCCAAAATGGATACAAAAAAATACATCAGAAGGTTTACCAGGATATCAGTGAGGGTTATAGTCTTAATACCCATTTCTTGTTCTATTTTTTCCAAGAAATTAATAGTCGATTGTGATGGGCGGCTGCTTCCTTTGTTCTGGTGCAGTTCTAGTGATTGACGGCAGTTTGGGTAAAAAGATGTTATTTCATATTTGAAGATTATGGATAAAATATGCTCCTGATAGTATGTGGAGTTGATCTTAACGTTTTTATCCACTCTCTTTACTTTTATTTTGTCATTATAATAAAAACCTTCAGCGATTATATTTCTCTAAATCAACTTTCTTTAGATTCTTTGAGCCATGTTTTAAGATTTTTCTCTTGTTTGATGATAATAAATTCAATTTTTCTTGCAGCAATTTAAATATACTCAAGCTTCATCTACTGCTAAAATATTTTTTTTCATTTTTGTCTGGATAAATGCTATTCATAAATAATTCTGCAGCGTGTTCAGCTTTCAGCGATGTGATATGGAGAAAGCCGGTGAAAATTGTATTTTTGGGGTTTTTGAGATTCACATCAGTGATAATAATTTTGTTTGCAGTTGATATTGAGCATTTTAATGCTTTTGCAGTAAAACTTTGAATTGGAGGATTTTGTTTTAACATTAAAGATCTCACCTTTGCAATATTCTAAGAACTGCGTTTTTTCCTTGGATACATATTTAGAACAATTTTTCCACTTGAAACCAAACTTTGACAATTTTTTCCTTTCCTATTAACAATATTACCTATAGAGGCTTTAGATATCGAAAACCCGTGGCTTTAACAGCGTCTTTAAATAACGGAAAGAGATTAAATCTCTTCGGAATGTGCGAAAACGTAGCCTTCCATCCATCACTTCTTCAAAAGCGCCATTTTGCATGTAAGCAAAACTTTTAGGCAGCAGATGATGACTTATAGCTTCAAAAATGCAATCGTTGTGAAAATAAATTTTTGCAAGCAAATGGAATTTCCTACAGCAACACGAACTCTCCTAAAACATGTGCTAACACCCTTTGTATTCAGCTAAGCACATGCATAGTGTCGCATAAATATAGACAATTAATAAAAAAATGTATGCATAAAGTTAGTAATTCATTGCTACCTAAAGGAATGAACTTTTATAACATTTAATGCGTGCATAGAAAGGAAATTTTAAATAGGAAAAACATTTAAAAGCGATTCCCAATTGCTTCCAAAATTTTTATTTTGCATCATTAAATGATTCTCCTAAATAGAAATGGCTTCTTCAAAACTGCGATGAATAACTTTTAGTATATTATTACTTAACAACCTTGCATTTTTAGAGCTAGAAATCTATAATTTTTGTATTTATACAACACAGAAAAAATTACTATAATTCGTGGTATTTTCACAATATAAAATGAAGTGATTTTACTTTCATATTCTTTTGTTTTTATACTTTTTCACGTGTTAATCATCTAAAATTCTACTTTTCAGCATTCTCTATCCTCACAATAAATATTTGGGAAATAATCTCAATTCCCTTTATTCATTTATTGAACTTTAATGAACATCTTCAATACTTAATTTAGTCAAACACACCAAGTAAACGCATTTGAATAAAATATAAGGGATGATATCTGTGGGAAATTAAAAGAATAATAATTCAAAATTTTGTTTTAATAAATACAAAACACTATTGGTCACTTATTTTATACGGAAAATTAGTTTCCAAATCAAATAATTTCGAACAGTTTTTTTAATATGTAGTTTCTGTTCCAGAAATTTAATATAGAATTTTTTGTGACTGGAAGACTTTCATAATAATCGCTTATTTCTGGCGCAGTGAGTGACAAGAAATTTCTGATATGGTAAAATATGGCAGTATGGCTTTTAAAGTATCAACCCATTACCATTTATTCAATAAATTAAAGTAATTGTTAAATTTATCTTTAAAAAATTGGAATTCAACGATATATATATATATATGGACAGAGAGAGAGAGAGTATAAATAGTAAAGTGAAAGAGTATAAAACGTAAAATAGAAAACGCAATTAAAGCACAATAACATTTCTTCAAGGGATGAAGATATTGTGAATTGCTAAAAATATAAAAATTTTAAACATTCTCTTGCAATAAATTACGCAGTAAGGCCTAAAACACTGATTTCTATCCCTAATTTCAAATAAAAAACAGAGAGAGAGGATTTTTGAATAATTAAAACAATAGTACGATGTGATATAGCATTAGAGCAAAGTAAGAATAAATTTTACGTACCGGAAGGCCGGATGTGTGTGTATATATATATATATATATATATATATATATATATATATATATATATATATGTGTGTGTGTGTGTCTTTCTCCTTCCATTAAATTAATTCCGAATGTTTTGATTCTTTTAGCTTTTCTAATATTAAAATTGCTATTGAAGACTTAAAAAGTAAATTCATCATCACTCCCATCGACAAAGCTTCCAATAACTATGCTTTTATTTGCAAACAGCATTACTATGATCTTCTGGATAAGGAACTTCAAAATTCAGCAACATACAAAAAGTCCAACTTTAATATGAGTACAATATCCAAAAGAATTCTTGCTTTCTATAAATTCTTCAAAATTAAGAAATTAAATTTTTGCTTTCCTTATATTACTATTAATCCAAAATTTCATAAAAATCCTATTTCTTATCGTTTTATCACTTGTGGAACTTCTTCATACATGAAGCAACCTGGTTACATTTTCTTTAATCTGTTAAAAAAATTACTGAATGTCATTTGTTCAGAAGGTTTCACTTGGATTATTAACAATAATAAACTGGTTATTGATTTCATTCACAATAATAAGAACAGTATTTATTCTATTGAGACTTTTGACTTCAAAGATCTTTTTACAAGCATTCCTTTAGCCACTCTTCGAGAGGTGCTTAACTCATACTTTTTTGATTACAAAAATATTCTCAATATTTCTTTTGAGTATTGGGATAAATTATGTAATTTTTGCATATTTAATAATTTTATTTACAATGGAGAAAGTATTTTTCTCCAGTCACATGGCATTCCTCAAGGATCTTCATTTTCTTCTATTACAGCTAACCTCTTCCTTCATTATTTTGAGAAGAATTATTTACTTCTTCATCATCAGGCTTTCAGATACGTAGATGATCTTATTGTTTTTAATCATGGATCATTTAATATTACGAGGCAAAATATTTATCCTTCAGCCTTGCTTCTTAAACAAACAAACTGTAATCAGTTTGAAGCGGATTTTTTAGATCTGGATTGTTGATAATAACTTTTGTATCGATACTTTTGACAAAAGAATGGCTTTTAATTTTTGTGTCAACCGACTTTCATATTGGTCTTCTAATATTTCTATTAAGATTTATAGAAACACTATCCTCTCTCAATTTTCTCGCATTAGAGCTATTTGTTCGAACGAAATTTCAAAATCTAGACAATTAAAGCTTTTGTATGATCAACTTCTAAATAATGGTATTCCCGAAAACTTTGTGTGACGATATCTCAAGCAGTGATTACGGAGCTACTGACAAAGCTTCTTTCTCCTTATCTTCCTTTCCCTCTGTTTGGCAACAGCAATAACTGGTTTGGCGTTCATTCTCCTCGTTGTCCTCACGGACAAGCTAGCTTTTTTCTGGCCATTTTCTTTAAGCGTATTTTATTATTTTTTATGTATACGGCTGTTTTATTTATTTTATTCTAGGTCTTTTGTATTCGGATTTTTTGTATTTGTATTCGGATTTTTTGTTTTTGATTCTTTTTAAATCTTCTTAAATGTATTTATCTTTTATTCAAGAATTCTTCCATTTTTATTTGTCTTGTGCTTTTAAAGGGGATGACGGCGGACTAACGGATTTAACGGATTTCGTTTGTCGTTAGCAGAAAAAAGCACAAATTAATATCATGAGCGAGCTTCTTTTCCTGACGAGCGGCTCGCTATGATATTTTTCAATTTTATTTTGGTTTTTGTCTATTTTTGGTTTTTGACTATTTTTGCCATTGTGTCTTGACTGTTTTTGAGTTTTGTCTTGTGTTTCTAAGTTTGTTTTGATATATATATATATATATATATATATATATATATATATATATATATATATATATATGTAGTGTCGCAGTTCCGAGCATGTGCACACGTGTCTCTGGTTGATTGTCTGTCCACTGAGGCCATTACAACCGGATTGTTTTGTGTTTACACGTGTTAGTGAACGTTCAAAATGTTTAAGACGATTATCGATCCCGCCATCTGTGAAGTGTGTTCTATAATACGGTTTTTGAACGCACAGAATGTTAAACGAGCTGAAATTCATCATTAACTTGTAGAGATTTATGGTGAAAATGTACTGACTGATGGAATGGTTAGAAAGTGGGATCGACAATTCAATGATGGACGCACCAATGTTCATGACGAAGCACGGAGTGAGCGACCTTCTGTTGTCAGTGATGGTTTGGTTACAAAAGTGAATGAGAAAATTCGTGAAAACAGACGGTTCACAATCAAAATGCTTTGTCATGAGCTTCCACAAATTTCAAAAACTGTTTTGCATGAGATCGTCACAAATCGCTTAAATTATCGCAAACTGTGTTCCCGTTGGGTTCCGACAATGCTTACGGATGTCCACAAAACGGAGCGACTTGGCGGTGCTTTCACCTTTCTTACTTAATACAGTGAAGAGGGCAATGAATTCCTAAACAAAATTGTGACCTGTGATGAAACTTGGGTTTGTCATGTCACTCCAGAATCAAAACAACATTCGATGGAGTGGAGGCACTCACGGTCCCCCACAAAAATTAAATTCACAATATTGAATTTTTGTGTCCCCGTTGTCAGCACACAAAATCCTTTGCAATGTGTTCTGGGAGAGACAGGGCATTCTGCTTGCTGAGTTCCTTGTGGAGCATTGCGAAAACTGCGGTGTGTAATTCAAAACAAAAGGCGAGGAATGCTCAGCCAAGGCATTGTATTGCTTCATGACAACGCACGTCCCCATTCTGTTGCTGTCACTCAAAACCTTATTCAACAATTCGGTTGGGAGCAGTTCGATCACCCGCCGTACAACCTCGACCTCGCACCTCCAGACTACCACTTGTTCTTGAACTTGAAGCGTGATTTGGAGGGAGGCGATTTGACAACGATGACGACGCAGAACACGGTGTTCAGCAGTGGCTGTCTTCTCTGACGGTATATTTTTGAAGAGGGTATAGACAATTTGGTTTTCCGCTATGACAAATTTCTGAACAATGGCGGTAACTATGTAGAAAAATAGTTGCCGAAATGCTGTGTCATGTAAAAATAAATTTTGTTTTCAAAAAATATTTTTTTATGCGATTTTTTCCAAAACGGTACTTACTTTCCGGACACACCTCGTATATATATGTATATATATATATATATATATGTGTAATTTCTGGGTTGTCTTTTTAATAGTAATAATAATCTAACTAGTATTAATACATAAATTTTTAATCTATCTTTTTGTATTTCATTGTATGATTATTAATAAGGTAACATTATTTTATATATATATTGCTTTAATAAGTGTATATAATGAAAATGTTATTTCAGTTTTAACTGTTTGTAAAATATTTACCTATATATATAGTTAAATATTTCAAATAATCAAAGCATGTGTTATATTTTCAACATATATATTAATCTAAAAATTAAAATTAAAATAAAATTATCTTATAGTAAATAATCATACAATTGAAATACAAAAGATAGTTTGATTACAGACTATTACTACTAAGAAAAAGGCAACCCAGAATTGGAATTACAACAATCGCATTATTATAGATTTGTGGCGCCAACCCTCTGCGAAAGCCAATTGTTGGAAAAACGACAAAATAGGGGAATAAATCACCAAAATCTTTCAAGATTAGAAACGAGAAAGTTTATAGCTTATAACATAACAATTCAATAGTCTTAATTATTGTTATGACTTGAGCATTAACCTAAATACAGTTCCGCATTTAAAGTGAAAATATTATTTATAAATCAGGATTTTAAAACTATAATAAAACACATTAAAAAATTAACTATAAATTTAAATTTATCCTTTTATAATAATATATATTATTTTTTAAATGTACAGAAAAATAAATAAATAAATATATGATGCAATCTTATTCTTAATATGTGGCGCCATCTATCTATGAATTGAATTATTAACATCTTTGAAAATTACATTATGTATGATTAGATCAAAATAAATCTAAAACACTATTTATTTAATGGTGTTAAATATTTCTTATTAACATAAGCATACATGAAATTTATAGGGTACCCATATCGCATAAAATTTTCAAGAAATCTATTAATATATGACTGCTGTCTTAATCTGTATGTGACTAAAATAATGCTTCTATGAATATTATTAAAGACGGTATTTATATATATATATAATTAAAATCATTATCATATTTCAAATTTCCTAGGACACTGCAACAACAATAAAAAAGTATTGTTCATTGAAATTTTATCTTATTTTTCTCACTGATGACTACGTGTTATGAAAAGTGTTTAGGATGAGTTGAACATAGATTTGAAAAGCTTCATAGTTTTTCATTCATTGTTTTGATTGTTAGAGTTCTAACTTTTGTAAATGACTTAAACCTTAGACATAAATTTTTTCTATCGTTCTTTGTTCTACAATTCTTCTGTCTAATACTCGGATTGTAACCCTTTATGTACTTCTCATTATATTCTCCTTGGTTTATGTATAATTATGTTCCCTTTTATGTGTTTTTATATCTCATGATGTATTTTTTTTTTTTTTTTGCTTTTGCTTTTCAATAAAGTTTCACACATACTCATCGAACCAACAGGGAGTGGTGCAAACTTCGAGTTCGGGGGTATACTGCGATGTTATGTTATGTCTAATGAATTAAAATGCATTATTGTTGTTTTAAATGTCTGCTTTTAAAAATTGTTAAAATTCTATATATCATCTAATGGATATTTGTGTTGTTTTGTGCTTTTATTATCATATAAAACAACACTGATTCAATGAATATAATCTTTTTTAGTTAATTTCGCAAAGATATTATCATGATTACGTATAATCATGATTTTTAAAGAATCTTCAAAGAGCATTTTTGCTTCAAAGAGCTGAATAACAGAAATTCTATTCATGTTTTAAAATAATTTCTTGAATAATGAAAGTTCAAGAAGTCATTGTTCCAAAGAATTTCGCAGTTTAATGTAACATCATCTTTTTCGAAAAAGAAATGACGGAAAAAGGTGAAAAATCGACAATTTTAAATTACTTCTTAAAATAATGAACTTTACTGTTCCAGGGGTGGGAAAATATTTCGATTATGCCATTAATTAATCATGAACTTTCTTCCGACAAATCGTGAGAACAGAGAATTAACCAAACAACTTATTCTAAAATACTTCTACGCGTGTGCCGAGCAAAAATATGCAAAACTACGAAAAGTATATATTTTTTTCATTATTTAACGGAGAATATACTTTGTTCATTTTAACGAAGTTTCACCTCCGTCGTTTAATTAACTTTCTAAAGGTAGGATTAGTCAGAAAGAAAATTCTCTTTTCTGCAGTTAATGAAATGGAAAAATTAATAAATCCTATTATTTTCTAAGTTCCTGCGAAGTCTTGCCTTTAAAGATGAATTTAAAAAGGAGTTTCGTTCCAAATCGAATTGAATTTCAAAATTGATTTTTTTTCTGAAGCTTATGTACCATGCCTTTGTCGAAAAGTTACTTAGAAGGAATCTGAGAGTTTTTGAAGATTGAATTTCTGTGTCTGCAATTCTTAGCACTACTAAGAGAATAGTATAAGAAAGAAAAGCTATGAATAGCATATCGCAGATTCAAGAGAAAAAAGCCGATTAAGATAAAAATTAAAAATTAAAGATACCTGCGTGAAATAAAATGTCACAAAAATTTAATTTATTTCGAAATTGAATTCTGGAAAGAAATTAGCAGAAACCTATTAATCATTCCTTTGAAATCGGGTGATCTATGATTTTCTTTAACGTCTGAAGAAATAATTGAAAAAGTAAATTAATTAATATTATGGTTTGTGTTTATAAATCACTAAAGTGCAATGAATTATAGAAGTTAAAAGTACGTTTGAGTTTTCTTTGAAATTGAAATTAAACAAATTAGAACTATTTTTTATTAATAATTTCTCTTTCGCAAGTCAGCACTCGAGGGCCTTGAAAAAAAATTAATTTATATATCAATGAATATCCTTTACCTGTAAGGTTTTCATCGTATTTAAATAATTACCTGCACCCTTTATCCGTTACTTCGAGATATAAATCAACTTATCTGTATTTCAACACACTGAAACTCTGGTATGAAAGATGCTGTTTGGTAATGATAAAGCGACTTTGAAAATCAATTCTTTAGAAACATTTTTAACAATGTCTAGACAAATATTCATTTTTTAGTTCAAAAATTTGAAAGGAAACTTTGAAACATCAATTGACAAGAAATCCTGTGTTACAAAAGTTATCTTCTAAAATTGCAAACTATTTATCTCTAAGTAAGGTTGGAAAGTTTTATTTTTAGAAAATTTAGCAGTTAGAATCGTTTCTATATAAAAATGCTAGAAACTTTGATAGTTTCCATGATTACAATATTGTTTGGAAATGTAAATCTACAATGAATCTCCGAAAACAACTCTCATCAGCTCTTGTAATTCCAAAAAGCATCACTAGGCAAACCGGCAATAATACAGGCGTGTAGTTCAACTCAATGTGCATCCATAACAAAGCGCCAAACGTATTTCATACACTGGCCTACACTCCATATCCAGGAAACTTGAAATGTAGTGTGTTGATTTCTACATTCGAGGTCCATTTATGAGTGTGGATATTAAAATTAAGCCATGTTGTACTATTCCAAAGAGCATCACTAGGTAATCCGGCAATAATATAGGCGTGTAGTTCAACTCAATTGTACCCATAACAAAGCGCCAAACGTATTTCATGCACTGATCTACACTCCACATCCCGGAAACTTGAAATGTAGTATGTTGATTTCTACATTCGAGGTCCATTTATGAGTGTG